>JACVEC010000352.1:0-195000 GCA_025215565.1 Flaveria ramosissima | reverse complement strand
TTCACTCTTAAAGACTTGGATTGCATCCATCCAGATGATCTGGAATACATGGAGATAGTCCAGCAAATGGCTCTTCTCACTCACAGGGCCAAGAAGTTCTACAAAAGGACAGGTAGAAAGTTTCCCAGCAATGCAACTAGTGGAAAGTTTGGACCGGATAAAGGAAAGGCGAAGTGTTATAATTGTAACCAAACGAGACACTTTGCTAGAGAGTGAAAAGCACCAAGGAAAAATGGTGGCCAAGCATAATCCAGACCAAACTACACTGACGGAGCTCCACAGACCGAGAAGCCCAAGCAGCAAGTTGTCGTTGCTGTTGAAGAAGGAGTCTTTGGTTGGAGCTTTCAGGTTGAAGATGTTTCTCCAAACCAAGCATCGATGGCTGATCATGACGATGCCAAGGTATTAGAACATCTTTGTACTACTGAATGCATTGCTAAAGTATATAGATACAGGTCCTATAACTTGGAAATAAGATCTGACCTTGAGTCCTTAAATATCTTAAAAGCTGTGTAACAGTCCGAAAAGTCAAAACAAGTTATCAATGATAATGGGCTTGGTTATTGGGTATTAAATAAAGAAAGAAAGTGGGTTATGGGCTAAATTAGGCTTATGGGCAATAGCCTAAGTGATTTAGGGCCCATAATCATCCCTCTAACCCACCTAATCAACCACCATCTTCCTCATTTGAACCCTAGCCACCCAAATTCGTAGAGAGAGAAAGTGAAGAAAACTCAAGATTTGGAGCTTTAAAGGTTAGGGGGATTGAAGATCTGAATGATTGAGCATCAAGCCATAAGAAAGGAGCAACAAATCCAGGTAAGAATCGGCCTCTTAACCCTTCTGTAGATCAAACCCGGATTCTAGGGTTTTGGGTTTTGAAAAGTTGCAAAGAACCGCATAAAGGTCACATTTTTATGTATGAAAACATGTATAAAGCTTAGATATAGCCTCATGGTTAATAAACTAAGAGATTGGACGTAAAAAGTTGCGATTATGGGTTAAAAACGGGCTGGTTCGTAATTTGTATGCGATCTGCGAAACTGTCTGTGCATCCAGCGAAATTGCATATTCAAGCTGCGAAACTGTGGGTTTTCTGCGAAACTATAGTTTCGCAGGTAATTTCGTAGCCATGGAATTCCAACGAAAGTTGGGCGGAACTGCCATGCAAAACTGGCAGCGAAACTGCTTTTCTGGCAGCGAAATTAGCAGCGAATTTAGACAGAAATTAACCCCTTTAAGTGTTAACTTATCTTCAGGCTGTGTATTGTGATCCTAGCCTAGAAAGCTTAGTTTAGAAGTTACTCACGATATCCAGGTGAGTTGTAGACCCCCTTATTTGTAAGTTTTCCATGTTTTGGGGTTATTATGCATACTAAATATACGTTTTTAAATGACCGAGATTTTATGCGATTTTAATAGGAAGATCGATTTTATGATGTTTTTAAATGACCCAGCCAGGGCGTTGCCCCTTGGAGCCCACTAGGGGCTGCTGCCCCTAGGACCCCGCTGTCAAGGGCTGCCGCCCCCGAACCCCTGCTGTCCCGCAGTGGGTCGGTGATGTTTTTATGATGACATGTACTTGATATGTTGTGTTGTTTATCTGTAAAGTATTATATATGAAAATGGAAGATGATATTAATGAAAAGTGAAACTTAATGAATGTTACCCCTGGGCCCGTTTGATGATGAAAAGTCTTGCAAGCACTATGATCGACTTCACTTACGTGAGTCTGATGTATGATGATTGATCTGTATTCATGAGCGGGCTATGTGCCTTGCAGTCTGGATCAACTGTTGGGGGTTAGCTACCATGATGATGTGTACTGACTGGGGTTGACATTCGTTGTCGATCAACATGGAGCTCTTGCTTTGTGCAATCTTGTTTATGATGAAGTGAAAGATAATGAAAGAATGAAAGATAATGAACATGCTTATTATGATGCAAGAAATGTTATGTATTATGATGTATGCGAGGTCATTATATGAAGGATAAAGTTTATATTTTCTTATTTATCTAAAACTAGAACTCACTCAGCAAAGCTGACTTTTATGCATAATAGTTGGCAGGTAAATGCTGATGCTGGGGATGGTACCAGGGAGCTACTTGGAGAGCTATGGATGGCATTCCTATTTATGAAATCTTTATTGTAATTTAAGACAATGCATTATGTTTTTATTCTATTTAAAGACAAATGTATGAGTACAATATGATTTACAAGTTTCAAATGAATGTCTATTTAATTCAGCTATAATGTTTTGGTTATAAAAAAATGATTTTTATGCTATGATTAGCCAACTGTGAGGTTTCCCGGGAACAGGGCCTTACAAGTTGATTTTAAAAGAGCTAAAAATGATTATAAACTTAAAATAGAATAATAAACTTCAAGGGTTTAAACTATGAACAAGATCAAACTTAATGAATTCCCCCAAGGATTGTTTTTCTAATTTCTCACAATATAACAACAAATTGTTATATATATTCAATAATCAATAATCATAGTGGGGAAACCCATAATTAATGATATGATAACTATGTATGAGGGTATATGATTTGTGTGTGTGTGTTTGAATGTTTGAATGATAATAATAATTGCTTGTTTGTATTGATTGTTCAAAATCTTACAAAAGATTAGGCTATACTTCTACTTATAGCATTTACAAAACGCTATGTACAGTTACAAAAATACCCTTATATAAAATCTAATTACATAAAATCCTAAGTGTATATGTCGTCCGCTGTGGATGATTAACTGTATGCTGTGAATGTTAAGTCGTCCACTGTGGATGTTGAATAATCTATCCGTTGTGTCTTAGATGCTATCCGTTGTGAACACTTGGTGAATGTTTGTCTTGATAGTTGTCCGTTGTGGAGTGTTCATCCGTTGTGGATGAACATCCATTGTGGACTGTTCATCAGCTATGGACATTGGTCATCCGCTGCATGTGTAATTGTCATCCGCCGTAGACACTTGGAAGTTGTTCTTCATCCACTGCTAACACTTGTTCATCCACTGTGGATAGTTCTGCATCCACTGTGGATAGTTCCTCATCCGCTATGGACACTTGTGCATAAATCCTTTTTATCTACAAACCTGAAAAAGAAATTTAAACAATAATTAATGTATGTTATGAATGTTAATGATGCGAAATGTGTTAGTTAATGATTGTCTGAATGTTAAAACACATTATGTTGATTATGGCAAGAATTATCCTTTTTATACACTTGCCAAGTCCAATAATACTCCCCCTAAGGATGATGTTGCTAATTTTAATATATGTTTGTTACTATTTTGTTTGTTAGTAATAATGTGTATGTTTGTGTTTGATTTGAATGATTTTAATGGTTTTGTGATTGACTTATAATGTTTGATTGCATGATTGAATGATTGACTGTTTGCTTGATTACACATGTGTAATCAGATTACCTTGTATGTTCTGATTTATATGTGTTTGCTTGTATGATTTGTTACTTGCATGATTGTTGTTATGTGTGATTATATGCATGATATTAATGTATGATTGATGTTCTAATATGTTTAAAATGTTTGTTATGTTTGGTTAGATATGTATGATTGTTGTTTTTCTGTTTGATTGTTAGTGAGCCTTTAAGTGTGTGATGGACCAGCTTCATTAACACTCTTCTAAACTTTACATGTGGCCTTTAGTAACTCTTCAACATCTTTCTTAGTAATCAAATCTTTCTCAGCTTTCTAGACTTGGTTAGTCAAATGAGTGATCTTCACTACATGCTGGCAGTTGACAATGTGTTCAGCAAAGTACTGCACTGCACCGTTCTGATCATCACGCTTGCATTGGATGGAGAGGTGAACCATCTATTATGGGGTTAATTGATCCAAGCTTTGCACATCAATGTTGCTAACTAGTATGGTTACAATATGATCACCCTTAAAATTTTCAAGGTTGTCATTGTATGAGATCCTCAGGCCTATGATTCCTTCTATGTGTGTCTCTGATTGCTGGTTTGTCTCTAGCCTTTGCTTTAGAGCAGCATTCACATACACTGTGCCATAATTCTCAGCATGTGAATGTAATAATAGTAGTCACCCTGGCATAAAACATCTTCTATAACAGTGAATGACTTGGTCTTCAAAAATGAAACATAGGAGGGATGTATCAACTTTATTTCCACTGGATAAAAAAGTCTGATATCTGCTGGTTCTTTGCCTTCAAGCTTTCTTTCCAATACCATTTCAAAGTGGGTTTCATCATAGTACCATCTTGTGATAGGATGGTTGTATTGATTACCATCTATCTTTTTCATAATCAGCTTCATATTAGTTGGTCTCATTGGATATCCAACCCTTTCCAAAATTTCACTATTAATATGAGTTGAGATCTCTTCATTTTGCTTCTTCTGCTTGCTGGCCAACTTGTGTTCTCTTCTTAACTTAGCCGAGTGAAGTTTATCTCTCCTTTAACTCATGGTGTTGTCTGTTCAATAAGTCTCATGATATGATATAATTAAGCTCTCTTGAGATTATTGGTGTGATAAGTACTCAGTGATCCCATTTGGAATATGTATGATAAGTACTAGACAAGGCCATATACACTCTTAATAAGCACTGCATCCCAAATTTCATCATATTTCCAGGCAATCTTTCTTTCATCAGCAGATGTTGTTAGAGTTATCCTGTCATACAACTTCATAAAGTTGGTGTTTTCATTGATCTTCTTTCTCACCTCATTCCTTTCAGGCGATAGCCTATGAGGCATGAATTGTTTTGGTTTCTTGATTGGATGAAGCTAAGGTGGAGCTTGATGATAAGTGAAAAATCATGATGCAAGATGTGGTCTAGTACTTTGTGGCTTTAAAGCACTTGTAAGCATGTTCTTGTAAATTTCTCTAGCAAGATCCTTCATTTGAGAAAGAGGTCTGCCTGCATATGACTAGTAGGGCATCCTTGTGTGACTCAACCAACTTTTCACCTGGGAGTAGGTCATTTTCTCTTTTTGTGGATCTTTTAGCAGATTTTTTTGAAATTCTTGTTGGTCTTTAATCTCTTTATACCTCTTGTATGTTTGCTCAGACTCGTTTTTCATAACCTTTTGAAAGTCTTTGAGCAAGTCTTTAACCTCTGACATGTTAAGTTGCATGAAAGTGTCATAAGGAAATCCTCTTGATGCTAACTCAATTCCCATAAGTGTTTTAGGATCATCAGGGAACAAGTCTTGTATGTTTTGCATCTCATCTTCATCTCTTTCTTCATCTTCCTCATCAGAATCACTCAGTACAAGAATGGGCTCTATTTGCTGGTTATGTGTTTTATTTATTTCACCTTCTTTTAACACCACAGCCTTAGTTTCTTTATTTCACCTTGAGAAGCTTGATTGGTGAATATTCAGGTTTATCCAACTCTTGAAACTTTTGTTTTCCTTTTCTCAATGAGGCTAAATAAAGTATCATTTTCCTCTCATAAGTTTTAGTTGAGGCTGTGAGGATGATGCTTGATCTTTTGATGATTCAGTTTGCACCTTCAGTGATTGTGCAAACTATCTAATTAACTCATTTTGTTTCTCATATAGTGGGTTGACAGGGACAATGCTTGATTCTGATGTTTGAGTATCAGGAGTGTGAAAGTGTTGTTTAAGAATGAGTGAGTTGTGAATGTTTTCAAATGGATTAACTTCTCCAAATAGTTTATCTATAGAGTAAGTCTACTAAGGGATAATAATGGCCTTTTCAGTTTCCCTGTGCTGGTTTCTTCAGCTTGAGACATGACTTGATCCATAAACTCTTCACTCAGGTCTTATTATTGACCTTCTGAATGTTCTTCCTCATTCAGGTGAGTGTCTGTATACTCCATCTCTTTGTTCAACTGCTTAATTTCTTCATTTTAAGCTAAAATGATCCTTTTAAGTTCAAAAGTTTTAGCATCTTTAGAGTATGTTTGCTCAGTCAAGTTGGCAATATCAGTCTTGCACTACTGAGGTCTTGATCTTTCACCTTTAACTCTTCCTTTGAATGTTCAAGTTGTTGTTGAAGAAATTGAACAATAAACTTTTGAGCCTTTTGATCAGCTTTAATCTGTTCAATCTCTTCATCTTTACTATTTAGTTTCTTTTTCAACTTTCTTGCTCTGTTATTGGGCTTCTATATCAACTTGTTATACTCAATGAATAGGAACACTTTTGAGTACTCTATTTCTTCCTCAGTAGGAATGTCACTGTCACACCCTCAATTTCCACAAACGGGGTTTTACCGTCAGGCGTGTGACATAACCAGGATCTCAGATAAGCATCAGTTACACCAAACAACTCGTCAATTACAAACATAATTGCTTGTTAATATTTGAAATTTCCAAAAACAAAATTAATAACGTAAACATAAAGTAATTGCGTTAGCGTAATAATTTGTAAGTAAAATGGCGCAGACACACGCAAACCAAATAAAAAGATAGTTTGTAGAAAATGTAAATCGTTCATTAGACTCAAAGATAATGAATGAAATAGTGAGATGCTCCTAACCGTGCACACCTAAAGAACCTGAAAGAAACATACTAAAGTGTCAGCACAAGGTTGGTGAGTTCACATGTTTATCAGAAAACAGTAAGTAATAGTAATGAAATCCAGATTCAGTAATCAAAGCATATAAGTAGGTAGCTAGCCTACAACAAGTCACCATGCGTATGAATTTCACGACCGAGCTGACAGTAATCATATAATGAATGCCTCGGCTATGGATACCAGTAGTAACGTTTTAGAAATTTGATTTTCTCTCTCACACTCGTGATGAATGAAAAATTGACAAGTGTTTAAATATATATACAATAGACAAATTGAATGTCCGTTGTGTGTTTAGTGTATGTGTACGTTGTGTGAACAGTTTAAACTTAAAATTTAATTATGTCATACGCTGTGAAATACACATGCGTTGTGTGAACAGTGCGTCTGTTGTACACTTTTAAAGTTGTATGCTGTGGACCCTTGTATGTTTTACTATGTTCACAGCAGATGAACATTTGTTCATGCCTGTGCACACTTGATGAATTTTGAAAAATCACAAGTGATGACTAAAATGATCATTCGGGACTAAACTTTTTAAGGACTGACGTATCAGTCTCGAAAACATAGTCATAGAGACTATTATATCAATTACTAATGATATTAGGGACTTAAATTTTTGTTACTAATGTTAGTGACTAATGATCAGTCCCTAATAATTTGACACGTTATTTAAGACTAAAGTTCAGTAACAAATGCGTATACACAATAAAAGATTTTAGAGGAAAACTTATTGGTAACTAAATTTCAGTTCCAAATAAATGCTCTCAATAATGACAAATGGTGTCATTGTACGAGTAACTAATATTAGGGGTAAGCATGGTCGGTTTGGTTCGGTTTTAAGCTAAAACCAATATCGGTTTCTAGGTTTCTAAAACCGTTCGGTTTTCATTTTTAGGTTTTTGGTTTTCGGTTTTCACTTTGGTTTTGGTTCGGTTTGGTTTTTTCGGTTTTGTTTTTGGTCTTTTTTTGTTTTTTTTATTTAAATTGGTTCAAATTAATAAATTTAAGGTAAAACCTTTGAACTTACATCATTTTTTTGATCTTAAACATAATCTATAGATTTTTATAATTACTTAACTTTAAAATTAATTACAATTAATAAAATACAATAACAAAAAGTTCAATAAAATAATTTAATCTACCAAAACCAAAAATTTAAAAGTTATGCTGGAAACCTAAACATCTATCTATTTTAGATAGCATAAATTAAATAAGTAATTTATAGGCTAGTCATGTTTATATTTGTATGAATATACTTCGAAATTTAAAAGTTCGGATTTATGATTGCGGTTCGGTTTTTTCGGTTTCTATTACACGAAAAACCAAAACCGAACCGAAAAATCGGTTTTAAAAAATCATATAACCAAACAATCGGTCTCTTATTGGTTTCGGTTTTTTCGGTTCGGTTGTGTCGGTTATTATGATTGCGGTTCAGTTATTTTGGTTTCTTGCACACTCCTAACTAATATTCAGTCTCTAAATAAGAAGGACCATATTAGACACTAAAAATCAGTTTTTAATATTCCTAAAGCATATCAAATTAAGGACTGATATTCAATCTTGAATGTATTTTTTGTATAGTAAAAAAATATTAATAACTAATTATAGTTTCTATTTAATTGACCTGAATTATATCATTTTTTATAGAAAAAAAGATTAATAACTAATTATAGTCTTTTTTGTTATTTAGTTAGGATAAATAATGTTCAATTATGGTTAGTTAAGGTTGTTATTAGTGAATGAGGATGTTGACGGTCAAGTGTTTTCATAGCAAATGTCACCTATGGAAAAAAGAATAAATATTTTTATGTTATAGTTTTTTCAAAATACAATGAAGTCAAGTACAATTATTTGAGTTCAAAAGGCCTAATGAAATTATATTTAAATAAAAAAATAAATAATGGGCGATTATGGTCAATAGCGGTCAATGATGACAATATACGATCAACATTGTACAATGGTTGTCAATTATGAACAATAGAAGTCGTTGGGGTGAATTGGTCTATTAAGGTACATATAGCCCTTATAAAGTTTCAATCAAAATCCTATATGATCAATCATGAATATAATTCACCAATTTTAACACATTAAAAGCTAATATAACATATCAAGTCACATAATTCTCTACTCAAAGCTATCATAACTCTTTGTGTGCATACTTATTTGTCATGCATTTGTAGTGGTATCTACCTTTTTGTCACTAATGACATTGCCAACCGTCCCTTTTTTCTGTTTGTACTCGTGTGACATATTCGTGTCACATTAGCTTTTCTCATTTTCCATAGTTCTCCACGTATATTATAGTTTTTTCCTTGTTTCTATACTTTCCCAAATATAATTTTCACTGTGAGGATGTGTGGCTCGGTAAATTCCGGTGAAAATTCAACGGCTTGTAGCATCTTGGTACCGGGAGCGTGATGTTCCTGGCCGGCCTCAAATTTTCCCTAGCTTTCCCAGTATTTTCCCAAGTATTTTCCCATCGCCAGTCTGTCTCCATTAAATCAAACCTATAAATCTTCAACATTTTTACATCGAGTGTTTCCATGAAACTATTTCCATAAAAAATTTCACCTTGAATCTAAATTTCCTTCTTTCCTTATTGAATCTAAATTTCCCTCCTTCGTAATTTCCATGAAATTTTCACTCAAACTCAAATTTCCCTCTCACTCTGGATTAAAACTGGTGTCTCCCATCCCATAGACTAACGCCCTAGTTCACCGTTATCATGAAGTTTGTTTTTGTAGGTGGTTCGTTATGTGGCGCAATCACCGTTTTTGAAGACTTCAAGGTGAGTAATGATCGAATTTACTCCTTCACTTTGTTTATCATCATTTTAAACCCTATCAATCAACGTTATTCTATCTATTCTTTCATTCATGTCCCGGTCATGATTCAGTTATTCATCATTGTTATTGATAAATGGTTATTCTGGGCAGTGATTGTGTTTGATATTGATGTGTCTTGTGTTGATCTTTGTTCAATCGGCTCTTGAGTAGCAGACGACTTCGATCCAATCGCTTAAGGTATGTTTGAACCATCTAATCTTAAAACCTTTTTGATTGACTGATGCAATCAAATAGCATGATTTTTATTGCAATACGATACAGTCTTAAAACTTTTCATTTCACCGTACAAGAAAGCAGTTTTGACGTCCATTTGATAAATTGTAAAATTCTTGTATGAAGCATAAGCCAGAAAAATACGTATAGCTTCTATTCTTGCAACAGAAGCATATACTTCTTCATAATTAAGTCCTTTAATCTGATAGAATCCTTGAACAACAAGTCCGGCCTTGTTTCGGACAATCACATCCTTTCCATCCGTCTTGTTTTTGAATATCCATTTTGTTCCAATCTGTCACACCCTCAAAATCCACGTGCGGGGTTTTACCGCGAGGCGTGTGAACAAACCAGGATCACAGTCAGTAGTTACATAGAACGACTCTATATGCCACAAGTAAAATAAAACAACCAAAGATTTAGTTTGAAACAGTGCGGAAGCGTTTTGAAAACAACTCAAATAAATAAAAATATAAATATGGCAAAACATGTGCCAACCCAAAATAGTAACCCACAATCATTTAAATGCTAATGTCTTGACAACCGAGTCTTAGTATGCAAGTGAACCGTGGAGTGCTCCTAGAGGCAAGCAGCTAAGGACCTGAGAAAAGCATACTAAAATGTCAACACATAGGTTGGCGAGTTCAAGAGTTTGAGTTCAGTAAACATATAAACAGTTGTGATATACAAAAGCAGTGTATTGTAATAGATAGCTAGTCTATTAACAACAAATATTAATACATAGTGATTTCGCAATTGAAGCTGACTGTGATAGTTGTTGCCTCCTGTCACGACTTACCATGTCGTGACAATGTTCAATAGGACAAATTGCACCCGGTTGACCTCGAGTCACACAGGTGGGGCTCGTCAGACCCAGTAGTACTACCCAAGTTTCCCCGCTATTAAATATTAACAATTCGAAAGTGTGAGGACTTTTCCCATGATAAACAGCACTATATCAATATTATACACAACTTAAATATTAAAAGCGTTCGTAAAATACCAGTATGCTATCTCCCCCAAAAGAGATTAAATAAAGAGTGGGGCATGAACTCACCTGATGTATGCAAAGAGTACTTAGGGTTTATTTGAGAAACGAGAGGATAGCCAACCTTCAAAGGTTACCTAGATCATGTGAGTACATAAGTACGTGTAAATGAAAAACATGTGAAACCCTAAGCATACCAAAACCAAAGACTCAAGCTTTCAGAAAAAATAGACACGTTTGACCTAGTTGACCCGTTTGACCCGTTGGTGACATTATGAGTTATAATTCAAATAAAGCCAATAAGCACATATAACATACATGATTAACATTCAAATAGTATCATACACATGCTACATTATCCATACATAACCCTTAAATCATAGCCATGCCCATAGAATTCAACATACACCATAATCATTACTCACCAAACCCAAACATGATATCCTAGCAACTAATCAACACCAACTTCATACATGATCACCAAAATCCAAATATCATCCATGATTATCCAAAACATCCCATACAACTAATTCAACATGATTCATCACCTTAGAATTCATCCATGATCATACTAACATGCTCCTAATATCCCAAACATGTTCATATCATCATACATCAAACTTTACACAAATAAAGTTTCCCTTTTGGGAAAGAACATCCCAAAATCTATCAAACATCCAAAGCATACATGAATTCAACATAATTATACCATCTCAAACTCCATACAATATCTAGAGATGATTAACATCACCTAAACACCATAATCTAACCATCTTCATAAACAAAAGTTTCTACTTTTGGCAAGCTATGAACCAACAACATGCATTCAAATATTTCTAGCATTCATAACAACAATCTAGTATCTAATCATCATCATGAACCCATCCATAACATCAATCCATCACTAGATCATCATTACATGCAAAATAAAGTTACTATTCTTAGTAAGCTATGAACATCAACACCAAATCATCAACTTCTTGCAAGATTCATGATTCCTAACATTCATACAACTTACTAATCATCACACATTCATCAAACAATGATCATCCACACAAAATCATACTAAAATTCGAACTAGGGTTTGTTTCATACACAAGATTCATGATCAATCCACTAAAAACATGTAATTCATACATAATCCATGTTAACTAACATGTAATCAACCTAACTAACATATAAACATCAACAATAGACATCAAATTCGACTCCATGAAGACTAATTTCGAATTTAGGGTTCGGCCATGAAGAACCACACATAATAACTCGAATAAAACTAACCTTTAGGGCCAATTCGACTTGCAAAAGATGCTTTCTATAGGTTGTATGCCTTGTAATCGATTGAAATTGATGTTGTATTGCTTGTTCTTGGCTGATTTTCGCAAGGGAGAGGTGGGAGGAGCAAGTTCACGGCCGCAATGGGGGATTAGGGTTGGGATTTGTTTTGTTTAAGTTAACTTTGCATATTGACAGCTTAGGCCCTTGTGTTTTGCATTTTATTAAAAAAGCACTCTTTTAAACACTTTTAAATGGTTTTTAACTACAATAATAAACATATAACTCATGGTAGCAAATTATATGTTTTATCTTTATAAAACACAAACATACGAATTAATACACACATTTCCACGTTACGCGGTTAATTCTCAATTAACATATAAAAACATGCAAACACATAAACATAATACAATAATCACATAATCAATTAGATTATCAGTAATTTGACATTATTTAATATTATTAGGTCACCAACGTTAAACGACAACTAGTGTGTGCTCACGACACGTGTATGCAAGACTTAACGAAACTAACGGAGTTTGGTAACGGAAATTTACCGGATGTCACACAATCGGTAACTTTCCTTTTGGTAGTTCATACAGATGCCAAACATTCAGCTTCTTAAATTGCATCAGCTCATCTTGCGTGGCCTCTACCCAACTCTTCTCTTTTAATGTCATCTCGACATTCTTAGGTACAATTTGAGAAATGAAACATGAATACAAACATGTATTAATGGCTCCAGATTTGCTCCGAGTTCGGATGATTTTTGTGAATTCTCAGAGGAATAACATCTTCAAAAATAAGCTTGTCTAGATTTGAAATATGGCCCACTGGTTTTTCAACATTATTTCCTCCCTCTAGTTGATAAACTATATCATCCTCTTGATGATTATCATTATCAGAAGATAAATCACCAAATGGAACGTGAATAGTATTAATTAGATCAACTTGAGTAGAAGAGGAACTAGTATCAGAAACTTATGGAGCTTGTCCAATAACAGATTTAGAATATGCTTTAGTAGATTTAGACACTTGGGGAACAGCTGAACTGTTTGAAGAAGAAGGTATGTCTGAAGATATCCCTTTTGTATGAGGAGATATAATACCAACATCATCAGCTAAAATATCCTGAATTGATGAAGTCAAAGGAAGATTAGCCGTGAAAATCATAGATGATTGATTAAAGTTTTAAATAATTAAGCATAATCATAAACTCATGAAGGTGCAGAACCTTCATATTTTTTATTAGACTCATGTCAATCAATATCAAACGATTCAATTATTATTTTTGATCTTTTATTATAAACCATATATGTAACTTTGTTAGTAATGTAACCAACAAAATAACATTCATAAGCTTTTTCATCAAATTTAGTTTTTGAATCAGATGTGTTTAACAAAGTACAACAACATCCAAATGTTTTGAAGTATTTGACTTTGGGTTTATGTTTGAAAAAAGATTTTATAAGGAGTCATATTTTGTTGTTTATTAATTAGCACATGATTCTGAACATAACAGGCAGTGTTAACAGCTTGAGCCTAGAAGAATGATGGTAATCTGGCTGCTGATAACATTGTTCTAGCAGCTTCAATTAGAGTTTTGTTTCGTCATTCAGCAACTCCATTTTGTTGTGGAGTTCCTGTAGAACTGAATTGTCTAGCTATCCCCTTTGATTCACAAAATTCATTCAATGTATGATTGCAGGATTCAGTCCCATTGTCACTTCGGATGCACTTGATTGTTTTGTCTGTCTGGTTCTCTACCAGTGTCATGAATTTTATCAGCAAATAAGATGTCTCATCTTTGGTTGCTAAGAACAAAAATCATGTAAATCTAGAGAAATCATCAGTAATGACTAAACAATAAGCACGATGTCCTAAACTCAAAACACTTACTGGACCAAACAAATCCATGTGTAACAGTTGAAGAATAGAGTTAATTTTTTATGAGCAACTGATTTATGAGGAAGTTTATGTTGTTTGCCCTTTGAACATGACAGACAATCTTCAAATTACTAAAATTCTTTCAATGGTAGACCTACAACATGATTTCCTCTGACCAATTTGTTCATGTTTTTAATGTTGACATGACCAAGACGATAATGCCAAAGCAATGTGTTACTTTCCGAGGCTTTAGATAATAAACACGACACAATTACAAATGAATGAGATCCATTCATATCAAGTAAATAAGTGTCTTTATCTCTCGGTGTTCTCAATAAAACCCATTCTTTAGGAATTACAAATCATGGTTTTAAAATTAAGCATTCTTTATTTGTAAAATGTGTTGAGTATTGTTTGTCACAAATTATAAGACACTTAACAAATTATGTTTAAGTTCCTCAACAAAATTAACGTCCTCAAAGCTTAACACACCGTTTGACACTGTACCTTTCTTAGTGATCTTACCACCTTTATCTCCAGCAAATATAACATATCCTTCGATGTATGATTTGATGTTATGTAACAGGGATATATTACCAGTCATATGCATTGAACATCCACTGTCAATATGCCAAACACCATTGATGCTGGGTCTAGGATGTTCCTGCATGAATAATAGGTTTATTCAGTTTTAGGAACCCAAGCCATTGTAGACTTGAGTACACTATATCATATCTCTTTTATCATTGAAGATATAATCTTCGAACAACATCAGGTTCTGATGAAATTGTTTTCACTTTCCATTCTTAAATTGGTTTAAACAATTTCTAGAAAGTGTTTTGTGTGGAAGATGGATTGCCATGATTGACATTGAAAGATTTCTTGATTAAATTATCTTTTTGCAAATTTGTGTTCTTTTGAACATTTCTGTTGTCAGTGAATGAGTTTGACTGACTTAAATTCCTTTTATATTTAGCATTTATAAAGAACTGTTTTCTATTATTTGCAATAGAGTTGTGAAATCTTTGTTTACTTGTCAATGAACGTTGATGAAGACAATTTCTGGCCATGTGATTTGGCTTTCCGCACACATAACAACATTTATTATGATACACATTTTGTGCTCGAATTGGTTTCTCAAACTGTTGATGATAACATCCACTGTTATCATAGAATATGGCTTTAGTATTTCTTTGGTCTGCAGATTCTTTAATGGTCTCTCGTTTTCCTTTTTCACAATAATTTACTTCAGATACAAACGAGGCTTTAAAATTTCCTTTATCCTTGTGAATTGAATGTACCGGAGGAGGACCAGTTTCTTTTGTACCTGATCTACACACATATTGTTTCACATGATTAGCAATAATAGAAGGCTTATTTTTATAGAAACTTGCACTTGTTTCTTTAAAGATATACTCTTCTTTATCAATGTTGCTTTTAGAACAAATCTATTCTTGAAATTAGTTTTCAAGTCAGATAAAGACAGTGAATTTCTTTTCTTATCATTTGTCTTGAAATTCATTTTGGATTTTGATTTCCTTTCCTTGTTTGACATCATTGAACAATCAATTGAAACATTCAAAACATCCAACTTTTCATTATTCAAAGATGATGAATTACATGGAGATTTGTCATTACAATTTTTATTAGTTTCAAAATCTATTTCATCCTCCCTATTCCAATCTTCAACCAACCCGTTCTTCTTCACACTTTCTACAAAATAGTTGTCATGATTAATTTTAATTATAGTTTTTATGATGGGATCAACAGTCAATGGAACATTGACTGAAGGTGTTAAGTCGGACTTTGGTTGAAAACCTAAACCATAGGTCTCTTCATCACAGATGTTAATTGCTGAAGGCAAAGAGATATAATCATGATTAATTGGTGGTGCAATGTTAGAGTAACCAACTCCTCCTTTACCACCACTGACTTTTTGTGTTATTTGAGACTTGATTATACCTTCAACCATAGTTGAAGACAATTCAAACTTTTCAACAATTAGTTTTGAAGATAAGAGTTCACTGTTTAATTTGTTAAATTCCAAATAAAGTTCATCAATACGATTTGTCAAATTCTTTATGTTACAATTTTTATCATAAAGATTTAATTTTGACTGAAAAATTGATTTGTTTAGTCCATCTATCTTTTCTTTGAAAACTTTCTCACTGGTTTTATATTCTCGTGCTTGATATTAAAGTTTTTCAACTTCCAAAATCAAACGTTCATTGTGAATTCTATATCTTTGAACCTTTTCAATACAATCATTAGAACAAAGATTAAAATATACCTTTTTTGTTTCAGCTTTCTTCTCTGTCTCTTCATGGACTACATTCACCATGAAGGCCTTTTGACTGATCTTGACTGCTTCACGTGCCAGAGTAATCTCAACAGCATTTTCTGGAATATCACAAGCAGTAGCTGGAGTAGTCTCAACAGCTTTTATCTCTTCTTCCTTTTGAGCTGGAATCTCAACAGCTTTTCCATTAAACACAACTTTCTAAGATGGAGTAATCTCAAAAGCTATATTTTCAAATTCTGACACATCTTCAGCAATCACTTCTTCCCCTTTTCTTTCTAATCTTCTCCCTTCTCAACCATTAGTACTGCTTCTTCAGCAAAAACTCCACTAATCATATCTTCAGATACAAACTCAGCAAAAAGATTTTCTTCAACATTTTCTTCATCAGTATGTATTTCTGCCAAAAGAGAGGTGGATAGCTTGATATCCAAAGCTTCCATTTGTTCTGACCAATCATAGTCTTCATTTGTCTAAGACACAAGAGCTTTGGTCTTTGATGAACTAGTTTGATTATTCTTTGTGTCAACCTCCATAGTTACCATCCTTTTACCATCACTTTGATTATTTCTTGCTTCAGTACACCTTCTTGCAAGATGACCTAGTTTGTCGCAGTTATAACACCTTAGACTTGACTTGTCAAAACCTATCTTGTTGGAGTTGTTTAAGCTAAACACTTTCCTTCCTATCCTTCTAGAAAAATTCTTTGCCCTATACACCACCATCGCCATCTGATATTTTATATCAGTCTCTTCAACATCATTGGGGTTAACTTGTTGCAAGTCATCAACCAAGATGTTAGGTGGATTGATTCTTCCAGCAGAAAAGGCCTCATACCTATTCATGAATGTTGTCAAAAGAGCCAGATGCTCTTCAGCTATCTAAATGGTTTGATTGTTGGGTTGAGAGTTCCTAACGAAAGCCTGTTGTATCGGTTGAGTGGTTTATATTGGTGAGTAGGTTTGAGATTGAGATTGGACTTGAGTTTGGACATAAGGATTTTGGTGAGTAGCTGGATATTGAGGCAAGGATTGAGGCACTGCTTGATATTTCACATTTGAGTGAGTAGAAGATGATGATTGTTGTAACTGGCACAAGTGAGAGTAGCTAACATAGTAATTCGGGTTACTTACCATTTTAGCATACAAAGCTGATGCTTTTGCTCCCATGGTATTGATGTAGTTTGTAGCCCTTTGCTTATCATCCATGTCATAGGATTTGATAGTAGAAATGAGATCACTTAAAGAGAAGGGAAACATATCCTTGGTTCTTTTAATAGTAGTGTAGTTGTTGTTCCAGCTGTAAGGTAGAGAATTCAACAGTTTTTTGTTAGCTGCTATATTCTCCACAATTATCCTCGCATTTTCATTTTGGTGATTAGTTTCACAAACCTAGACATCTGAGCTTCCAAAGTCTCACCAAGAATATGATTAAACATATTGAGCTCTTGGTTGAGCATATCTTCCTGCTCTCTCTCATATCCTTGTTCCCCATAATTTATTCTTCCATTGCATCCCACAAATCCTTAGCTTTAATGTAATCTTTAAACTTTTATGCTATCTCAGTTGTGAGTGCCATTGTGATAGCAGCATAAGCTTTATCATCAAGTTCCATTCTCTTAAGATCTAGAGCAACAAGGCTCTGATACCAATTGTCAGGATTGTTACAATAACAAAGATCGATCTCGTGATGTGAATGCGGAATATAAACGATCATGGAATAAGAAGTAGAATCAATAACATGAACACATAAGTAAATAGACTTCACTTGTATTGCTATTTGAAGTAGTATGTTTACAATGAGTACCAAATTCAGGAAAATGATCAAAAGCTTCCTAAATAGAAAACAAACTAAGTATTTATGCTAACACAAAATATTCTCGCGCGAATACAACCATTCGCGCGAGAACCTTGTTCTCACGCGACAGATAGTTTTTGTGCGACTAGTATACTTTTTTCTTGAACACTTGAACTTCATCTTGAACTTGATTTGATTTCCCGAGTCTCTAGGTTCAACCCCAACAATTATAATGACAAGTTCTTTAGTGACACATCTAAGATGCCTACTAATTCCAGCACACAGGCATAAAACTCAAATAAGGGAGTTTTAAATGTAGGAGGAAATGGTGGTGGTGATAGTGATTAAGAGTTTCTTGATGCTGATAACAACTCTATAAAAGAAAACATCAATGATGTCACAAACTCATTGGATCAAGCTTATCTTGATAAGGGTGCTGTTGTGTTTCACCAATTTAAATTTGTCCAATCAACTTCCTGTGATTAATCAATTGAGAATTCACAAGTCACATCCTACCACAAACATTATTGGAGAAGTTAAGACTGGGGTAAGAACAAGAGGATAAACCCATGACAAAATGTTTGTCCATACTCTTGTTTCTTGTCCTAGATTGAGCCTAAGAAAGTTGATGAGACTTTGAAGGATGGAAGTTGGGTTGAAGCAATACAGGAGTAGCTGCTTCAATTCAAAAGACAAAATGTTTGGAACCTACGTCTTCTACCTCAAGGGAAGACCACCATAGGTACCAAGTGGGTTTTTAGGAACAAGGAAAGATGATAGAGGACTTGTCGTCAAAAACAAGGCAAGACTAGTTGTTCAAGCATACACGCAAGAAGAGGGGATTGATGACACAAATGTTTTTGCTCCCGTAGCAAGATTTAAAGCTGTTAGGATAATCCTTGCTTTTGTAGCATCCAAGTATTTGTAGGTCTACCAACATGATGTCAAGTGTGCTTTCTCATATGGGGTGATTGATAAGGAAGTGCATGTCAAACAAACACCTGGCTTTGCAGACCCAAGTCATCCTGATTATGTCTGCAAGCTTGATAAAGCTCTTTATGGGCTTCACCAAGCTCTGAGAAAATGGTACGAGACACTACTTTAGTACCTCTATCAGCATGGCGACAAGAGGGGTACTATGGATGGAACACTCTTAATTAAAAGAACAGGGAATGACTTGATGCTGGTTCAAGTTTATATGGATGACATTATCTTTGCGTCAACTAATCCAAAGCTCTGCAAATACTTTGAGAACTGATGAATAATAGATTTGAAATGAGTGCCATGGGGGAACTCAATTTCTTTCTAGGAACTCAAGTGAAGCATTTAGAAAATGACATCTTCATAAATCAGTCCAAGTATGTACAAGACATACTCACCAAATTCAACTTGATTGAATGTAAGCTGGCAAAGACACCCATAGCAAGAAACCACTCTCAAGGACCTGATCTTGAGGGGAATGTGTTGATGAACATCTCTACAGGGCTATGACTGGGTCTCTCATGTTCCTCACAGCCAGCAGGCTTGATATCATGTTTGTTACATGCATTTGTGCAAGATATCAAGTCAACCCCAAGATGTCACACCTAGTTACGGTCAAAAGAATTCTTAGATATCTCAAAGGTGCTCTAAAATTAGGCCTTTGGTATCAAAAGAATTCTAACTTCAATATGTATACTTATAGAGATAGTGACTATGGTGGTTGTAACATGACTACAAAGTCTACATCTGGGGGATGTCAATTCATTGGTGGAAGGATAGTCTCTTGGGAATGCAAGAAGCAATCTTGTGTCTCTGCATCAATTGCTAAAGCTCAATACATTGCTGCTGCTAGCTTTTGTGCTCAAGTGCTTTGGATTCATAATCAGATGTTGAACTATGGATTCAACTTCAAGGAGACTCCCATCCATATAGACAATAACAATGCTATCTCTATTACAGAGAATCATGTGCAACTCTCAAAGACAAAACATATCAACATCAGGCATCGTTTTAATTATAAATAATTTTGAAAAAGGATTGATAAAACTAGTTAAAGTTAACACAAATGAACAATATGATGATCTGTTCACAAAACCTTTTGATGAAAAGAGATTTAACTATCTTGTATCAGCTATTGGGATGATTAACTTTGAGTAGATTTTGTTAAACTAAACTCAATATTATTTTTAAATATGTGTGTCTTAAGTTGTCTATTTCGTCACATATATAAGCCCAGTTTACCTTGGAAGAAATTTTTCAAAATGATATTCCTTAGAGTTTTGACAATTTTTAAGATATATTTTCTCTCGGAAGGCATTAAGTTGTCTTCGAAAGGACATGATGTTTTCAAATCTAATTACTACTTCTAAGACATTTACCATCGAAAGTACTTATATGTTTTGACAGACAATTTTATTTAGAAAGAAATTAACCTTCGAAAGTTTTATTTTCTTATGAATCAAGCATTTGAGATTTAATATCCCCAGAAACCAAATCTAGCTCTGAAGTAAAAAATACTCTAATTAGTTTTCTTCCGAAGCAAATTATCATCAACCTAAGAAATATCTTCCGAACTCAAATTGGCTTCGGAAGCTTTTATCAAACTTCCGAAGACAAATTACCTTCGGAAGGGTTTTTAACTTCCACGAAAACTACCTTTTTGGGAACTTTTTCAGAGGTGGGACTGACATCCGGATTTCAAAGTTTATCCTTTTGCATTAACTTTGTCTTAAATCCAGTTTATATAAATATACCTTTAACGGTTCCCTTTTTTTCACTTTCTTCTTCATCTGCAAAAATTCTTAACCTAACTTCACCCACAAACCTCCTTTGTTCTTACCTTTCTTTATTTCAAAGCTACTCTAAAATGGAAATCCTTGATCCTAGAAACCAACCCGATTTCTCCATGCAACTACACAAGCAACACACTCAGGTTGCTCTGTTAGCATATGAGAAAGATCCAGGTTTCTCATATGTTTAACTTTTCTTAGCTCTATCCAACTAGTTCATCTCTTTTACTATAGACCCTCCATTGTATAAATGTGAGCTTTTAGAGTTCTGGAGAACCTCCCACTAGGTCATCTTGGACAGGGAGAAGGCACTGTCTGCCACAATGCAGGGTAGGACAATTTTCTCACTTCAGACACCATAAACACTCATATGAGGCTGAATGATGATGAAGGACAATTGTCCTTCCTAAAATCTATTGTGAACAACTCATTCAGGCAGATGAGCTATTAAGGATATTACTCGGTAAGAACCTTCAAGAAAGGGAAGGTATCCTCCCAGTGGAAGTACCTCCTCCATGTGGTCATTTACTGTCTATCCAACAAGCATGGAGGTTGGGATAAAATTCTTGAGAACCTTTCCTACATAGTCCATAGAATGGTTCAAGAGGTCAAGTTCAGGTATTCTCAATTTGTATATATAGATTTATTTGCAAACTTGGACTCCTTAGAGTATTACATGTTTCCTAAATATGTTCAACACATTCTTAACTGTGAACTGGGCTCACAGTTAAGGGAAACATGTAATACTCTTAAAATGGGACAGATGATACTCGACATCTTTAAGACAATAAGAAAGCCTACTATGGGCTTGTCAAGGGTAGCAACATCCCTTGTCCCAAAAATGTTAGAGCTCATTGCTCAAGGTAACAACTTGGCAATACAAGCCGATGTTGAACCCACACCTTCTACATCTACACCACACACACATCCACAAATCACCCTCACCTACTCAAGAAGATCCAAACAAACCCCTGCACAAACTACTCAGGTTGTGCAGGCCTCCATATACTGACCCACACAGGAAGAAGTGAACACAAGAGCTCCCACTTCTCCTAAGGAGCAAGCCATTCCTATTATTTTTTTGATCAGTGCAGAGGTTCCTCATGCTTAACCAGATAAGCTCACAACACCTACCTTAAGCCTTTACTTAGAGTCTCAAAACTCTAATGAACAACCTTCAAGGGAAAGCTACCATCCCCAGCCTCTAGACCTTAACCAACCAATCCTAAACCTTGAATTATATGATGATGAGGATATGGGATTTAGTGAGTATCATGAGTTTCTTTTCTCCACTCCTGCTCAAAGAAAGATGAGTGCTCCTGAATCACTTATATCTAGCCCACATCATCCAACCCAAACTGAGGTAGACCTCTCTTAACCTGTTCAAGAAGTCCATATGGAAGAGGCTCTCAATTCTACAAGTAATTATATTATTAAGACCTCAACCATTGCAACCCAGCCAATTGACACTTCAGCTGAAGTTGTCATGGTGCAGGGGAAATCCAGCAACTAAGAACTCAATGCTGGTGATGAGGAAGAAAACTTTGGTCCTATTCTCTTATCCCCCCATGATTCTTCTGATGAAGATAAGGGGAGTCTGCAACTAAAGGTGCATAAATTGACCAAAACTTGCACCTATTTAGTTTCAAAGGTAAGTCACCTAGAATCTCAGGTGGCAACCTTACAAAGAAGGGTCAATGACCAGCAACTTGAGATCACCGATCTTAAGGGTATGCTAGCTAAGAGACCACTCAGGAGAACTCAACCAGGGCCACAAGAACCTATGGATGTGGTGGACCTAACACTTAGATCCCCTATGCAAGAGGGTGATGCTACCAAAAAGGGGGTGAAAGTCCTACCTACAATCACATAACCTAGGAGTTCCTCCTAGAGTATGGGCATAGGGGATTCACCACCCTCACTTGCAGTTGTCCATACTCAACAACCTTCTCAGCTCCACATTGATATGGACTCACTCATTCAAATCTTGTTTGAGGAGGGCATTCCAAGGGCTATATCAGCCCCATCCTATCTTACTGAAAATGATATAATATGATGGAGTTATGATATTGACAGAAGAGCCCTGATACTCCTTAGACTTCAGGGCTAGCAAGAAGTCTTCAATTTTCAGAACCTTAAGTACTATGTGAGTCTTCCTCTAGTTCACATGCCACTTGCCAACCCAAGTCAGGCAAGTTGACAGACTAGCTCAAAAGATTCAAGATGGGGTGGTTAAAGAGTTCAAACTGAGAACTTTCGTACATAGATAGAGGCTAGCAGACAATGTTATTGGTCAACTGGATGTTGATATGGACCCTAAATTAGCTTTGAAGGGAAACCTTGGCTGAAGGCCCAGTAGTAGAGCGTGTGAACCTTGAGACAGGACCTGCTTCAACATCCATTACCCTCAGTGAGGCACCAGCTAGTAAAGGTGTCTCACAACCTCTCTCTGGCTAGAGCTCAAGTTAAACACCAAGCAATGAAGGCCAAAGCTCTCTCCATCCTGAGTCACCAAGCCTGTGGGTGATAAAGGAAAAAGGAAATTGACTCCTGAGGAGATTGAGGAAGATGAAAGAGAGAGAAAGAGGAAGTTAAGGGGGAGTTCAAGTAAGATCCCAAGCTTCATGCAAGCAGCAATCAGGGCTGCCCTCAGGCCAAGTACTCAAGATGATGAGTTAAGTGCAGCCAGATTTAACTATCTGGGGATAAGAAACCATAACATTGATGAACTCATCTCTCTTCCCTTAGAAGAGTTAAATGAACTGGCTGACACTGAGTCGTCAAAGTAGAGAAAGGAGGCTAAGGATGTAGAATTGTTCCTCAAAATCAAAGAAGAAAGGAGAAGAAACAAACTCTATTAACAAGCTCTTACTCTCTCCCCAGTTCATGAAAGCCCTGAGAAAGAGGCTATGGCAACTGAGCAATAACCTCAGGTAGGTAGGGTACAAGATAGACAGAACATGATTACCTACCTGAGAGCCACAGGACTCTATCAGGCAGCAGCCCTTCTTCCCTTATCCTATGAATATGTAGAGTTTGAATACCTCAAGTAGAATGAGCAACAAGTGCTAAAATAACAAAAAAATACTAATAGGAAGATGAGGGATGAGGATGCAAAGTCAAGAGCCACTATCAAAGCAAATTTGAAGAAGTCTGCTGATAGGCAAAAGATGATGAGCTTCTTGAAGCTGTATGGATTCTCCGAAAAGAGATAGAGTCTAATGTCTTTATCCACCATGGATGAGCATATTAGAGTGATCAAGTAGATTATCAAAAGGGGTGAGCTTGTTAACTTGCATTACCCACCAACTCAGGCTGCACTTGAAGTTGAGATTAAGGTAGAACCACAAGACATAACACAACCTGGACCTAGTGCTGGACCACAACTTTATCTTCTGATCCACAGCAGGGTCCTGGTCCTTCTCCTTCTAAACCTGTGAAGGAAAATGACCCAACTAAGGAAGACTAATAAGAACAACCTGGTACTGAAGGCTAGTCTCCTCAGTTAAAATATGGAAAGTGGAAGAAGAGGGTGGCCATAAAAAAGACAAGAAAAAGAAGAAGAAGTTCAAGGTATCCACCTCTGCACCTTAGGTTGAGTCAGAACATCCTGAGGTTGATCAAGAAGAGGCTGCTCAACCAAGTCCAATTAAAGTAGAGCTTCTTGCTGCTGGGAGACCCATCTTGTCCTGGATGTTTGCTACTAATCCAAACAGATGGTTTGTCACTAAATATCAAGGAGGTCAAGACATCTACTTCTCGCAAGACATTCTTGACCTTCCTCTGCATGATCTCTATGACATGACAAGATACTTTGAGAGTCTGAGAGATTTTGACCAAATGATGATAAAGGTAATGGTCTTGATTGTGATAAGGACTGTAAATAGATAAAGATCAAGACTCAAAGGTCTCTTTTGTAAGGATTACACTTAAAGACTGATGCAACCAAAGAGCTCTCAGCATGCACATGTGAAGTACAAGGAGGTTACTTTGAAAGATTTGATACAACTCAGTGAATTATGCTAAGTATCAAATCTTCCAAAGCCAAAAGTCCATATCTTCCGAAACCAAAGATAAAGTCTTCCAAAGCTTCAAAGACCAAGTTTTTTGAATCCAAAGACTGATTTCTTCCAAAGACAGAGAAGACATGCTTTCTCTGAATCACCTTTTGACAAAAGCTGAACCACTTTTTGTTGTCATCTCTGAAGACTTACCAACTTATTTGAGTTGGTGAAAAGTTCATATTTTGTCAACTGTAGACTATGGTTGTTTGTTTGTAACTTTCTACTTTTGTACTTTTATCCTTTTTGTAATGTATTAGGATGTGAGCTATGGCAAGTCATAGTCACAAGTGAAAAGGCAATCTGTGTTTTGACTCTACATTGATCTTGTTGTCTACATTAGTGTTTCCAGCTGGTCTTCAACGTATGACCGACTGTAGGATTTAGTATAAAGTATCTCAAGTACCTGTAATATCTATGTATGCTTTGTAACACTTGTAAAAGAACTTGAGAGCAATATACATTATTTTTGAAAACCAATATTATCTTGTTCTTGTTCTGTCTCCTAACTAGTGTTCTTAGTATCATCATAAACCCGATTCCCTATTTCACTTCTTAAGTGTTCTAATTATCTCCTAATTGTGAAAGTATTGCATTGACCCCTTTCAACAATCCTGTAATATATATACATCTATGTCACATCTTGACGGAAGAGTGAAATGCTTGGGTGTGACTCGTCGGCTGAAAACGCACTGATTATCAATACATACAAATCTCAGAAGTAAATTAAACATTACTTTCATTAATTCATAATTATAGGATTACTATTTACAAAATTTAGTCTAATATTTCAGACCTATACATTTTTGTAATCTTAATCAAAAGTACATTTCTTCAAAATATCACGTAATCTTTAGCTAGTAGTGGACGTGAACATCCACATAGAGGCTGAAGTCAAACATATCAATAGTCAACTAAATGCACAGCTTCCCTAAATAGCCGTGCCGATCACTATACATGTTGAAGGTATACACGAGATTATAATACATTATGTTGACCTGAAAAGGCATACTCAAAATAGTCGACATATAGTTGGTGAGAACATAGGTTTAATCAATATAAATCATTTTAAATTGATGCAATACAATCAAACTCACAACCAAACCTACTCACATGTCAAGTGATTCATAACTGTCAAATACAAATCACATAATCAAATAATATAACATCACTGCCCTCATCCGACATATGCAGGTTGACATATTCCTAAGTAACGCTACCTATATTATTTGACGGTTCCTCATCTGAATTAATGCTTGTGTTAATATGACAGTAAAAAATCAAAATTCTCAAATTTGCATCAAATTCAACACAAACAATATGCTTTTTCCCCGAAAAATTATAAATGAAAAAGGGGCCATGTTACTCACCTTAATTCCAGTTAACAAGTCAATTAACTCCTTGTTTGATGATGAAGAAAACTAAGAGAATTGCTTTGCTAGACTCTTGATGTTTCGTTTAAGGTGATAGCTAGTCGGACATAACTAGTTCCATGTTGTTCTTGAGGTGAGAGTTGGTGATGAGCAAAGATGGTGATGGTGATTATAGGAACCGTAAACAAGAATGATGATGGTGTTCGGAGATCCAAAAACAAGAAAGTGATGGTGGTGGTGACTTGGAAACCGAGAGCGGGAGAGAGGTGTGATGAAGGTGGCGGTTGTGATAGTTTGTGGGTGTGGTGATGGTGTCTCCATACGGCTGAGAGGTTGCAAAGAAGTGGGGGAACTCATCATTAGGTCTATGTTTAGAGTGATGAGGTGTGGATTATAGGTTTGATTAGTGGGCTTATTAGGGAGAGGTGGCAAAATCTAAAGGGTGATTAGTGTCAAGGGGTGATAGGTGGCGGGTTTGTGGAGTGATTAGTGTCAAGGTTGGCTAGGTGTCAAGCTAAGAGTCTAATGACTCACTTAGTTATTAAGTTAAGTTCAGTTAGTAGTATAGTTGTTTAATCGGGTTAAATAATGTCCTAATGAACCGATACTAGGGTTAAGATTGTGTTTTAGTTAGTGTCTAGGTGTTTAAGGTTTGATTAGTTTTAGTTTTTTACATAAGGTTAACTTGATGTAATAAGGTTTGATTAAGTTTAACTCTTAATACATTACATATAATTAAAGCATTTAGCAATTAGCTAACTAATCACATATAAGATTCATTTAAGAATTGCACATATGCACACGTAAATACTTATGCATGCATGCATGATCACATACTACTATGCAAAAGTATAAAAAGATTTTATCTAAAGTTAACACATAAGTTCACTTAACAATCTCTAAGAAAGTATGTAGGTAAATACTATCCATTTAGAGTAGTTCTCAAAATGTTAAATTTACCTAACCTTGGCTTTGGGTTGTCACATTCTCCCCCCGTAAAAAGAATTTCGTCCCGAAATTCATTGGTAGGTATTCTCAAATGTAGTGGAGGGTTTATCTTTGTAATTGCTCTTTTGTTTCAGTTTAACCTTAAATAAACGAGAATATTTTCTTTGAATTTCATCTTCCCTTTCTCATGTAAATTTAGGTCCTCTTTTTGAATTCAATTTAACCCTTACTATTAGAATTCTACTTCTTCTTAACCTTTTACTTATGTGTCAATAATAGCTATTATTCTTCCATAAAATGAAGTTTCTTATCTATTTAGATTTGCTGTATTGGTACCTTTAATGTCTCATCTATCAGATATTTCTTTAAATTAGATACGTGAAAGGTGTTGTGTATTTCACTTAGTTCTTGAGGATAGTCTAACTTGTATGCTACAAGACCAATCCTATCTATTATCTCAAAAGGGGGAACATACCTAGGGGTTAACTTATTTATTTTCTCGAATCGAAAAATTCCCTTTGAGGGTGATACCTTTAAGTATACTTTATCTCTTACTTGAAATTCTAAAGGCTTGCTTCTCTTATCAGCATAACTCTTTTGCCTATAACATGTTGCCTTTAATCTGTTCTTAATTTCAATGATTTTATTAGATGTTTCTTGTATAAGTTTTGGGCCTGCAAACTGTCTATCTCCTACCTCATTCCAACACATAGGTGACCTACACTTTCTTCCATATAGAGCTTCAAATGGAGCTATCTATCTCCTACATCATTCCAACACATAGGTGACCTACACTTTCTTCCATATAGAGCTTCAAATGGAGCTGCTCCGATACTAGTATGGTAGCTATTATTATATGAAAATTCAATCAAAGGTAAGTGTATATCCCAGTTACAACCAAAATCTAATGCACAGGCTCATAACATATCTTCCAATGTTTGAATTGTTTTCTCACTTTGTCCATTTGTCTGTGGATGGTATGCTGAACTCATGTTTTCTTGAGTTCCTAATACTTTCTTCAAAGTTTGCTAGAATCTAGAAGTAAATCTACTATCTCTATCAGATATTATTGAAATGGATATTCCATGTCTAGACATAATTTCTTTCATATAAATCCTTACTAATTTCTCCATCTTATAATCTTCTTTTATTGGTAAGAAATGAGTTGACTTAGTCAATCTATCGACTATAACCCATATTGTGTCATACCTACTTGAAGTTCCAGGCAACTTAGTTACAAAATCCATAGTGATCTGATCTCACTTCCACTCAAGAATTTTTGGTTGTTGCAAACATCCTGAGTGTTTTTGATATTCAGTAACACTTAAACAGGTATCATATTTTTCTACAAGTTCTGCAACAGATTACTTCATACCTGGCCACCAATATTGACTTCTCAAGTCCTTGTACATCTTACTATTTCCTAGATGTACTGAATATCTTTATTTATAGGATTCTCTTAAAATAGTTTCTCTAAGCATGTCATTCTTAGGGATCCAAATTCTTCCTTAAAATTTCAGAATTCCGTCGGATGCAACTTCCAGTTGTTTGTTCTGCTTCAACACACATCTTGACTCTTCTTTTTGCTGGGTTTGTCGAATTTGACTTATTAAATCCAAGTGTAATTCCATTATTAAAGCACAAACTCGTAATGACTTAGTTCTATCTTTTCTACTTAAAGCATCAACCACTACATTTGCCTTTCCTAGGTGATACTTGATTTCACAATCATAATCACTTAATAATTCCACCCATCTTCTCTGCCTCATTTTTAACATCTTTTGATCAAATATTTGTTTTAAACTCTTATGGTCTGTATAAATTATGCATTTGGTTCCGTATAGATAATGTCTCCAAATCTTAAGTGCCAACACTATTACTTTTAATTCTAAGTCATGTGTAGTGTAATTCTTTTCACTTCCTCTGAGTTGCCTGGATGCATATGCAATTACCTTATCTCGTTACATTAAAACACATCTATAACCATGATGTGAGGCATCCTAGTATATGAAAAAATCGCATGTTCCCTCTGGAAGAGCTAAGATAGGAGCACTACATAATTTATTCTTTAAGAGTTCAAATGCAGTATTTTGTTTTTCTCCCCATACGTAAGGCTTATCTTTCTGAGTTAATTCTTTCAAAGGTTGAGCTATTCACTTTTTCCATAAATCTTCTATAATAACCTGCCAAACATAAAAATTGGCATACTTCTGTGGGTGTTTTTGGAGCTTCCCACATCTTAATTGATTCGATCTTTGCCGGGTCTACCTGAATTCCTTCTTAGTTAACTACATGCCCTAAGAATTGTACTTCTCTTTTCCAAAATTCACACTTTGAGAATTTGACACACAACTCTTCCTTTCCACGTAATTCCAAAATTAATCTTAGGTGCTTCTCATGTTCTTCCTTACTCTTAGAATATATTAAGATGTCATCTATAAAGACTATGACAAATTTATCCAAGTAAGGTTGCACACACTATTTATTAGATAAATGAACACTTCTGGAGCATTTGTTAACCCAAATGGCATTACAAGGAACTCATAATGACCATATCAAGTTCTGAATGCAGTCTTAGGTATACCTTCACCCCTTACCCTTAACTGATGATATCCTGACCTTAAGTCAATTTTTGAAAAGTAACAAGATCCTTTCAATTGATCAAATAAGTCATCTATCCTACAGAGAGGATATCTATTCTTAATAGTTACTTTATTAATCTCTCTATAATCGATGCACATCCTAAAGGTTCCGTCCTTCTTCTTTACAAACAAAACTGGAGCTCCCCAAGGTGATATACTAGGACGTATAAATTCCTTGTCCAATAATTCTTGAAGTTGACTCAATAACTCGTTCATTTCTGTTGGTGCCAAACAATACGGAGACTTGGCAATAGGGGCAGTCCCTGGTACTAATTCAAGTTTGAATTCTACTTGACGAGGGGGTGGCAATTTCGGTAATTCATCAGGAAGTACCTCTGGATATTCACAAATAATAGGAACATCTTCTCAGTTCTTCTTATCTACTTTTGTATCAACTATATGGGGTAGAAAAGCTAGACATTTTTTTCTTAAATATTTATGAGCTTTCTTACATGAGACTATCTTCATAGCAGCTCTAGGTTTCTCACCATATAGACAAAGAGTTTTATTATCCTTAGTCAAAGGAATTTTAATCATTCTTTTTCCACATATAATTTCAGCCTGATTCTTACTTGACCAACTCATACCAACAATAATATCAAAACCTCCTAATTCAATAGGAATCAGATCTATGTCAAAGAAATGATCATCTAAATTTAAGGTACAGTTAGAAATAATTTCAGAAGCTTCAATTATCTTTCCATCAGCTAATTCTATCATATACTTATTTTTCAGTTTCACTGAGGTTGAATGAAGTAAAGGTTTAAATATATTCGAAACAAAACTACGAGTTGCTCCCGTATCGAATAATACTGTTGCGTACTGACCATTAATAAGAAACGTACCCGTCACTACTTCTGGTTCATGTCGGGTTTCTTCAGCTTGCAACACAAATGCTCTGCCACGTGGATTGTTTGGATTAGTTGGGGTTTTTCCTTTCAGTTCCGGACACTCTTTGCGAAAATAGTTCTCATTTCACACTCGTAGCAAACTGGTTTAGGGTTTGCGGGTCCCTTACATTCACTTGATAGGTGTTCTTTCTTCTTAAAGTTATAGCAAATTACCACCCTACACTTACCATTTCGGTGTTTCTTGCAGGCATTGCACCACGATTGACCTTCTGTCTATGGTCTCCTTTCCTGGACAATTCCCATGAAATTTCTCACAGGATTTCTGTTTACCTTCTTTTGCTGATTTCCTCCAAATCTTCCTCCAGAGTTGCTATTGCTCTACTTTCTTTTGTCTCCAATCCTTGAATCAGTTAAGGATCCATTCCTTATCATCTCATCAGTCAAGCTGCCTGATAATGTCACTACATCCTGAAAAGTCTTAGGCATGGCTGACTTTACCATACCTCTTATCTGTGGTACTAAACCCTATATATATCTTCCTACCCTTTTAGTTTTTGGTGTAACTAGATGTGGCACTAATATAGACAACTCACTATATCTATCTGTATATTCTTGATGTGCAGCACCCTTCATTTCTAATGCTAAAAATTCTGCTTCTATCCTTTCAATCTTATTATAAGGACAATACTTCTCAATCACTAAATTTGTAAATTCCTCCCAGCTTAACCTATTCATAACATCTCTTCCTTTAGTTTGAACTTCCATCTTCCACCATGACCGTGCTTCCCCTTTTAGTGAATGCGAAGCAAACATGGCCCTATAATTATCAGCATACTTGCTAATATCTAATACTGACTCCATTTCTTCTAAGCAACGAAACGCTTGTACTGCTCCTCCTTTCACATTAAAGTCTTGGGGTTTATAAGACATAAAAGTCTTATAAGAACATCCCTTTTTAACTCTATCTGCAACTCCTTCCTCATGTAGTTCTACTTCATTAGCATTTCCTGGTTCTTTATTTCCAAGTGGAACACTTCCAATGTTGAGGTTTTGTTGGAGTTGAGCTACTAGCGTAGGTATCGCTGTTTCCAATTGCTGAGACAGTAGTTGAGAAATTCTTTCATTATCACTAGCGGTGGTATGTTTGAGCAGAGTTTCTTCTCCTAATCTAGTTCTTGGGCGTCCAACACGTATTGCTCTTCGTATAGGTTGAGTATCTCTTCTTGGCGGCATATTTAACTATATATTAATTATAGTATTATTACACGAAAATTACATTCAATTTATAATATAAGTTTTATAGTCATAAAAGAGTAATTTTACTATATTCTTATTTTATATATTTTTAAAATAGTTTACACAATAAACTATGGTTTTCTACAATTTTATTTTCCCCGAATCCAATTCCACATCTTGATAAAGGTATTTTGGCTTCCTTCCTTCATCTATTTGCCATCTGTTCGGATTATCCTGATTTTTCGTTGTATCTTCTTAACTTTCTTGAGAATCTGGCTGGTTGTTCTTATCTGACCTTCATCCAACCTTTGTCTCTTAGATCCTCTTTCTTTAGTTTCAGAGGCAATGGGTTGCAGTGTGGGTGTTAGGCCTGATGTTGAAGAAAGGATTTCTGGACTTCTATTTTTCTGGCTCCTGAATCTTCTTAATCAGGAATTTCTTACCAATTCATAAACTTTTCCAAGGGGTCTCAATTGTATAGCCCCCAATGGTTACTGGTGCACGTCGGATGAAAAGCTTTGGCTTGGTGTTGGTTCTGACCTCGGGTTGGGATACTTCTAGGTTGTCCTGTGGCTCTATTTCCGGTGTTGTTTCTTGATAATTGCTATGATCCGAAGGATCCGTTTCATTATAGTAGCTATTAGAATTCCTAGTACTCATACTGCAAAAATTCTTATAAAATTTCAAATTATGATATTACTAGTACTAGTCAAATAATTTCACAAAATCTCATGTTTTCATATTGGTCACATACATCTCATACAAGATTCTCATTATTGTCTAAGCATAGACATATTATCCTGAAATCATGAAAATAAAATATATTCTAAACCATGCTAAAATTTGTTATCATATGAGCTTATGGTTATAGTATAGGCATTTACTAATAATACCTAATTCTCTATAACCAATGGCTCTGATGCCAATCTGTCACACCCCGGCAGAAGCGTGAAATGCTTGTGTGTAACTCGTCTGTTCAAAACACATTAATTATTAATACATACAAATATCAAAAGTAAATTAAGCATTACTTTCATTAATTCATAATTATAGTATTACAATTTACAAAACTTAGTCTAATATTTCAGACCTATACATTTTTGTAATCCTAATTAAAAGTATATTTCTTCAACATATCACATAATCTTCAGCTAGTAGTGGACGTGAACATCCACATAGAGGCTGAAGTCAAACATATCAATAGTCAACCAAATGCACAGCTTTCCTAAATAGCGTGCCGATCACTATACATGTTGAAGGTATACATGAGATTATAATACATTATGCTGACATGAAAATGCATACCCAAAATAGTCAACATAGAGTTGGTGAGAACATAGGTTTAATCAATATAAATCATTTTGAATTGATGCAATACAATTAAACTCACAACCAAACCTACTCACATGTCAAGTGATTCATAACTGTCAAATACAAATCACATAATCAAATAATATAACATCACTGCCCTCATCCGGCATATGCAGGTTGACATATTCCTAAGTAGCGCTTCCTATATTATTTAACGGTTCCTCATCCGAATTAATGCTTTTGTCAATATGACAGGAACAAATCAAAATTCTCAAATTTGCATCAAATTCAACACAAACAGAATGCTTTTCCCCCAAAAATTATAAATAAAAAAGGGACCATGTTACTCGCCTTAATTCCAGCTAACAAGTCAAATAATTCCTTGTTTGATGATGAAGAAAACTAAGAGAATTGCTTGGCTAGACTCTTAATGATCAGTTTCAGGTGATCGCCCTTAAGCTTAAAGTTTGATGTTAGGATTCCTATAAGTCTGATGCAGCCAAAACATCCAAAGTCTCTCTGCATGCATGTACTGAAGTACAGAAGTAGAATTGCTTCGGAAGTTTTAAACCATACACTAGAAAATATTCTAAGTGTAAAATCTTCCGAAGCCAAGACCAACATCTTCTGAAGCCAAAAGTGAAGTCTTCCGAAGCTTTATAGACAAAGTCTTCTGAAGACAAAGAGTGAAGACAAATTTCTTCAAAAGACTTTTATGAACATGCTTTTATCTGATGTACTTTACCCGGACCACCTTTCCGCTGCAACTCTGTTCAGTCACCAACTTACATGAGTTGGTGAAAAGGTTCATGCTTTTGGTAACTGTACATTGAGGTCTTGAGTCTAAGCTTTCTACTTTATGTACTTTTATCCTTTTGTAATATATTAGGATGTGAGCTATGACATGTCATAGTTACTAGTCAAAAGGCAATCTGTCTTTTGACTCCATATTTGATTTTGTAGTTGTCTAGTCTTATGTATCCAGTTGGCCTTCAAAGTATGGCCGGCTCTAGGATGTAGTATAAAGTATCTCAAGTACTTATAACTTTCTTTCTATGCTTTGTAACATTTGTAAAAAAACTTGAGAACCAGTATACAACATTCTTGAAAACCATACACTTGTGTTGTTTGCTATCTTGTTCTGTCTCGCATATTTACTTATGTTGTTAGCATCTTACTTATAAGTTAACCAGTTCGCTATTTGATCTGTTAAGTGTTCTAAAGAACTCTCCTTATTGTGTTGTAAGTGCATACCCTTAAACGGTCCAACATTTGGTATCAGAGCATTACAGGCTCTTGATATAAGATCTCACCATCTTAAGATCACTCACACACACAAAATACTTAACAACTCAAATGGCAGCTATTACTAAAGCTGATATGGAAACTGGAACTATGACAAAGTCTCCACTGATCACTCCTGAAGACTTTGATACTTGGTGTCAAAGAATGGAAGGCATTATCAAGTCTCAAGACTCCAGGATGTGGGGCTCTGTTGTTCAAGGACCTTACATACCAAGGACCACTGCAGCTACTGGTGGTGGTATGATTCCAAAGGCTGTGGCTGACTTTCTGAAAAGATAGGAAAAAAATATAGATTGATCAAAAAGTCATGACAGCCTTTCAAACTGCTCTTCCAAACTCCGTCTACCGAGGCTTCAAGAAGTGCAAAACTGCCAAGCAACTATGGGAAGCGCTGGAGCTTATGTATGAGGGGTCAAATGAAGCAAAGGAGAATAAGTAGGATCTCCTGAATTAGTAGTTTGAAAACTTCACCTTCAAAGTAGGTGAAACCATAACTCATTAATACTTCAGGGTATGTTGAGATTGTGGATACTCTAATGGATGTTAGAGTAACTCTTGAGAACAAGGGCATTGTAAGGAAGTTCATGTCCTCTCTTCCTAGACAATGGACACATTATTATGTTGTTATCAAGAGGACTGGGAACCTTAAGAATCTTACTCTTATAGAGTTGTATGGTATTCTCAATGGATACCAGATGGAGATGAACATGTAAAACTCATCTGGTAACTCCAGCAATCAACTGAGTTCAGCCCTCCATGTGGTTGAAAGGGAAAGCATTGAACCACAACATCATCTTATATGCTACCCTGAAAACTCACAAAAAGGTCCTTTCACACCTTTCCAGAGACTCCAAGAGAAAGCTATACTCAAGGAAGTCCATTCGAAGAGACAAGTTCTTCTCATGCTTTTGTCTCTGCTAATGAAAGCACATGCAACTTTCTCTTCACCCTTGAAGACTTGGACTGTATTCATCCAGATGATTTGGAGTACATGGAGATAGTTTAGCAAATGGCTCTTCTCACTCACAGAGCCAAGAAATTCTACAAGAGGATAGGGAGGAAGTTTCTAAGCAATGCAGCCAGTAGAAAGTTTGGGCTAGATAAAAGCAAAGTAAAGTGTTACAACTGTAACCAGATGGGGCACTTTGCAAGGGAGTGTAAGGCACCAAGGACAAATGGTGGCCAAACAAAAGCCAGACCAAATTACACTGATAGAGCTCCCCAGAATGAGAAGCCAAAGCAACAAGCTGCAGTTGCTGTTGAAGAAGGAGGCTTTGACTGGAGTTTTTAGGTGGAAGATGCTTCTCCAAACTAAGCACTCATGGCAGACCACGATGAAGCCAAGGTATTGAAACATCTTTGTACTCCTGAATGCATTGCTAAAGTAAATATATACAGGTCCTATAACTAAGAAATGAGATCTGATATTGAGTCCTTAAATATCTTAAAATCTGATTTTAAAAGAGTTGAAAATGATTATAAACTAAAGATAGAGGACCTAGAGAAAACCATTTCAACTCTTAAACCTGAGCACACCAACTACAGGACTCAGATCAAAGACCTCATAACTAAGTAAACTGAATGCCAGATGAGCTTGTGATCAGCAAATCCAGGGCAGAAAATTGTGTTCTTGAAGAAGAGACCTTCAAGAACATAATATCATCGTCCTTGCATGCAAAAGTTTGTTATCAAAATAAGCAAGGACTGGGATCTAGTAAGATAGCTCCTCCACACACAATCTTGTCAATAAGATCTCCTAGGTGTGGAACTTTTGATGATGACCTTCCCCTTATAGACCCCTTAACTGAAGAGGATGAAGAGAAGATGGTGAAGAATGGCTCTGAGAAGAGTGAAGAAGAGCATTCTAAGAAGGGTCACCATCCCTTTGAGGAGAGTAAAGCTATTGGGATGACCAAGTCCAAGAGAAAGAACTTGATTAGGAAGGCCAAGAGAAAGTCCAAGAAGGCTTAAGAGATCAAGGCCACCTTCAACTCTGCACGGAATCAAGTCTCCATCTCTGCAGGATTTGAAGTGGTTAAGGCTGAAGACACAAACTTGAACTCCAATAACAAGCATTCTAGTTCTTGTCCAAATCATCCCATCATCAAGAAGAAGGCTAATCAGTTATGTACCACTACTGTACAACATAAACCATCCAGCTCCAAAGGTAGTTCTATCCTCACAAGAATTGCCATAGCATCTGCAAAGATGAAGATGGAGAAGGAAAGTGATCAAGTTTAGCCTTTTTTCACAAAAAAAGACTCCTAGAAGGAAGAAAATGGATTGTGTTATGTGTGGGAGTACTTCTCATCTTGCTAAAGATTGTGTTTACAATCCAAAGAGTACTCTCCACATGATCAAGAAATAAACTTCTAAGAGTTTGGAGAAGAAGAAGCAAGCTTCGGAAGGAAAATCTTTTTCCTTCTGAAGCTCCAAAATGAAGAAGAATACAAGTGGAAACTTGCATTCGAAAGAAAATTGGGTCTCGAAAGAAAGAAATACTTCCGAAGCACTGAAGCCTGCTGCAGTGAAAGCAAGATCTTCTGAAGGTCCAGTCATCAAAACTTCCAAAGTCAACAAAACTTCCGAAGTATTGAAGGTCAAGTCTAACTTCCAAAGGTGGTGTGTAAGACAAAGAAAGACCAAGTGGCTGAAAGTTCTTCATCAACATCAGCAAATGACCCTCAAAACATGACTATAGGATCAATTACTGTTGCATTATCTTCAAATTCTTTTGATGAGCCCAAGACCAATGAGGCTTGGGTTTCCAAATGTAAATAATCAGCTCTTTTGTGCAGGAATAGCTCAAGATAAACAAAAATGTATGGATCATTGACAGTGGTTGTTCCAGGCACATGACAAGCAATAGGTCACTACTCCAAAAGTTTGAAAGAATTGATGGAGGACCAATTGCTTTTGGAGGAGATGCAGGAGGTTACATTATAAGAAAGGGTAGGGTCATAAATAGTAAGCTCAGCATTGAGAAGGTAAACTTTGTCAAGGAGCTTGGGTACAATCTCCTGAGTGTATCCTAATTTTGAGATCAGAGTCATAACATGCTCTTTAGTGAGCATGAGTGCATTGTTCTCAGGCCCGGGGTGGTCATTCCTCATGAGCATATCCTGCTCAGAGCCCCCGGGAAAGGGAACATGTACAAGATGGATTTGCAAAAAACATCTCCCTTAGGAGAAGTTTCATGCTTTCTATCTAAAGCAAATAGAGATGAGTCATTCCTCTGGCATAAAAGAATGTTCCATGTAAGCTTTAAAAACATGAATAAATTAATTAAGAACGATTTGGTGACTGGAATGCCAAAGAAAGAGTTTACAAGTGATGACCACTGTGTTGCATGCCTAAAAGGGAAGCAACAAAATGTATCTCACAAGCCAAAGGAAAAAAATTCCATCACAACTCCCCTACATTTATTACATATGGATCTCTTTGGCCCCACTAGTGTAATGAGTCTAGGAAGGACCTCTTATTGTTTGGTGATCACAGATGACTTTACAAGATTCACTTGGTTCTTCTTTCTGAGAACTAAGGATGAGACCCTGAGATTCTGAAGAATTTCATCTTAAAGATTGAGAATCAATGTGATCACAAGGTCAAAACCATAAGATGTGATCAAGGAACTGAATTCAAGAACCAAATCCTTGATACATTTTGTGATGAAAAAGGTATTACAAGCAAATATAGTGCTCCGAGGACTCCTCAGCAAAATGGTGTTGCTGAGAAGAGAAACAGGACACTAATTGAAGCTGCAAGAACTATGTTGTCTGACTCTAAACTGCCCATCACCTTCTGGGCAAAATCAGTGAACACTGCTTGCTATGTGCAAGACAGAGTTTTAGTAGTTAAGACACATGGTAAGACTCCTTATGAACTTTGGCACAAGAGAAAACCTTTCATTGGTTTTCTCAGGTCATTTGGATGTCCTTGCACCATCTTAAATACCAAAGATCAAATTGACAAGTTTGCTGAGAAATCAGATGATGAACATTTTATTGGATATTCTTCTCAAGCTAAGGCTTACAGAGTATACAATCTCAGAACTAGAGTAGTTGAGGAGTCAGCCAATGTGACTTTCAGTGAGCACACTCCCAGTGTGAAGGTTCTGGTCCTAATTGGCTATTTGATCTTGATTTAGTTATCAACTGTTTTAACAAATCTTCTGAGCATGTTTCAGGATCCATAGATATACTACCTACAGGTGATCCTAACCCAAGATTTGAGCTGAGAAGACCTTCAAGCTACACAACTTTATCTCCAGTGGTAAGTAGTCCTGCAAATGAAGTTTCTACCAGCACATCAATGACAAATGTCACACCCCACTAAAAGCGGAAGCACGGGGATGTAACGAGATCGGGATCGTCATAACACATGGTAAGCGATAGAGATGCAATATAATAAATGATGACAAGCGTGTCATGACGACACCCGACAACAACGGGACTTGTGTCGTGTTTAGTCAATATTCACGACAACATATCCATAAGCATAAACATGTTAAATGATTCACATAACCAAAGATGATAACAATGTAAATATAAATTCCCACAACCCGGGAACAAGTATCAAAAGATTGTAATTGTTTAATCAGACTACAACATTGTTCAAAATAATTGTTTGTCAAATATGTTTAGTCCCAAAAATCCATCCTAGGGTCTCCACTAAGGCAGCACACCTAGATTCCTCAATTTGCATGATCACCTGAAAAGATATGCTCAAAATGGTCAACAAAATTGTTGGTGAGCTCGCAGGTTTAAGTAATAAATAAGTAAGTGATGCTGTATTTAGTAAGCGATGTGGAATACCGTGAATACAGTTATATAAACAAGTAAAATCACATGACAATGAGCTTTGCAACCAAACCTAGCGACGTACACAAAGATGTTGTCGGAATATATTCACCCAAGGGCCCGTTCCTGGCCACTAATGGTACCAACTAGTATACCAACAAACAAGGGTGGAGGTGTCAACCCAGTAGTACTACCAATACCTATCCGTCGGTTCCCACACTGGAATTAAATAGTTGCAAAGATAGAACCACACAGCAGACCCAAGCATGTATCAGATAAGTACTTGCAAAACAGTATGACGTTGATTCTAAGTATGTAAATTGTAAGTAAATTGTACAACATTGAAAATGGGTGAGCATACTTTTCCCCCAAGTTGTAAATGATTGTAATATTGTAAGCGTAAAAAGGGGCCACGAAACTCACTTGTTAACTGGTAAGTATGTAAGATCAATGTATCCAAATGTTGTATGCAAATGAACGGTCAAACACCTATTGACAGTTATTGTTAAGCATTAATGATATGAATGAAGCATATAATATTGTTCGGTCGGTTCGGGTTATATCGGTTGGGTCGCGTGTAACACACACAAACAGACACACGTACTAGATCTTATGTGGATCCAAGTACTAGAATTGTCACCATTGCTGATGATATTTGAGTAAAAGTCTCATTGTTATTAAAGAAGTATTTGATAAATATTAGTAGTTACAAATCAGTTGTTGATAATTGTAAAATGTTAAGTTAATTTAATTTGAAATAGTATTTGTAGGCTTGATAGCGTTGAATTTAATCTTTGTGGTTGAGCAATAGCAACCGTGTTAATGTTACATCAACATCACACGACATACACACACCACGCATACGAAGGAAATCACACACAACCACTTCAGTCGCACGACAGGACCAGACGCATGACTCAACACTCCATTCGCACGAATCAACCCTCAATCGTGCGAATCAGCTTCATTCGTACGATTGAGCCTTCATTCGTATGACTGGCATTCAGTCTACCACACAACACCCGATCGCATGACTCAACCTCCATACGCACGAATCAACCTTCAATCGTGCGAATCAGCTTCATTCGTACGATTGAACCTTCATTCGTGCGATTGGACTTCAGTCGTGCGATACACGCACAATCGCATACATTCATTCAGTCACCTGACTCAATCGCACACATTCATTCGCTCGCATGACTCAATCGCACACATTCATTCGCACGCATGACTCATTCGCACACATACACACAGTCGCACGACTCAGTCGCACGACACACCCAGTCACACAACTCAGTCGCACAATTGACTCAGACGCATGGCTCAGTCGCACGACTCACCCAGTCGCACGACTCAATCGCATGACAGACCCAGTCGGCTGGACAGCAGAATCGCGACTGCAGGAAGGGCTGAGCAGCCTTCGGCTGCTCCGAGCACGAGTTTTACACAACAAGGACTTCCAGAAACACTCTACAAACATACACAAACATGAAGCACACGCAGAAAGACCTCACACGCACCCACACGACCTCATGTGTTCGGGTTGAACCCGAACACCCAAAACCCTAGTTTGGACAGCCGTGAATAAGCAAGAAAAGGGACAACCAAGGTCGTCTACCTGCAAGAATGTAGTAGACTAGGTTGTAGATGGAGTCTAGACGACAAAAACGAGACCAAGCGGGTCGGATTTGGTGCTAAGATGAAGAAAATGGTGAAGGAGAGGATGAAGAAGATGAAGAAGAAGTGAATGAACTAGGGCTGGAAAAATGGGGCTATTTATACCCATTCCAAGTTTGCAAAATGTCAAGTTTAGTCCCTGTACTAAATTCCCGAGTTTCGTCGTCAAGAATTCCTTGATGCTGAAAACCACTCCATTAAAGACAACATCAATGATGTCACACACTCATTGGATCAAGTAAATCTTGATAAGTGTGCTAATGTGGAGGGTGAATCCTCTTTGCCAGATCATAATTTCTCTAATTAGATCCGTCTAAGCAACTTGCTTTGATCCCTCAGCTAAGGATCCACAAGTCTCACCCTACCATAAACATAATTGGAGATTTTGACTCAGGGGTAAGAACAAGAGGACAAACCCATGATGCAAATGTCTGTCTTCATTCTTGTTTCTTGTCCCAGATAGTGCCAAAGAAGATTGATGAGGCTCTAAAAGATGGAATTTGGGTTGAAGCTTTGCAAGAGGAGCTGCTTTATTTCAAAAGGCAAAAGATTTGGAACCTATGTCCTCTTCCTCAAGGGAAGACTACCATAGGAACCAAATGGGTGTTCAGGAATAAGAAGGATGATAGAGGACTTGTCATCAAGAACAAGGCAAGACTAGTTGTTCAAGGGTATAATCAAGAAGAAGGAATTGACTACACAGATGTTTTTGCTCAAGTAGCAAGACTTGAAGCTGTCAGGATATTTCTAGCTTTTGCTGCATCCAAGATCTTCAAGGCCTACCAACTTGATGTCAAGTGTCCTTTTCTCTATGTGGTGATTGATGAAGAGGTGTATGTCAGACAACCACCTAGGTTTGCAAATCCTGATTATGTGTGCAGGCTTGATAAAGCTTTTTATGGACTGCACCAAGCACCAAGGAAGTGGTATGAGACTCTATCTCAGTATCTCTGTCAGCATGGCTACAAAAGGGGTACTATTGATGTAACTCTCTTCATCAAAGGAACAGGAAATGACATAATGCTAGTTCAAGTATATGTGGATGACATTATCTTTGGGTCAACTAATCCAAAGCTCTTCAAAGACTTTGAGAAGCTGATGAAGGATAGATTTGAAATGAGTGCCATGGGGGAACTCAATTTCTTTCTAGGAATTCAAGTGAAGCAAGTTGAAAATGGCATCTTCATAAGTTAGTCAAAGTATGTACAAGACATACTTAAAAGATTCAAGATGACTGATTGTAAGGTTGCAAAGACACCCATAGCAAGAAACCACTCCCTTGGACCTGATCTTGAGGGGGAGTGTGTTGATGAGCATCTCTACTATAATGATTGTGTCTCTTATGTACCTCACAGCTAGCAGGCCTGATATCATGTTTGCCAAATGTATTTGTGCAAGATATCAAGCCAACCCCAAGATGTCACACCTAATCACTGTCAAGAGAATTTTAAGATATCTCAAAGGTGCTCCATCTCTTGTGTAGATACATGATGTTCCTAGTTTATGTACTTAAATATAAGTCTTTCATGTCTTACATATGTGTAATGTGATGATGAAATGAAATATGTTCTATGTCTTGATGTTTAATTGTCTTTGAATATTTCATATTATTAATGTCATATATATAAACATCATATATAGGTTTGAGGTTGTTTTACATATTTATTAGTCAATAATGATTAAGTAATGTATTCAATTTAGTCGGGTGATTATTCATGCTAATAGACCATACGCATGAATATATCATGCTTATGGACCAGTCGCACGATTGAACCAGGAGACTGGTTCAGTCGTATGATTGAGACATATGATTGACTCAGCCGCACGACTGAACCTTCAGTCGTGCGTATGAATCAAACACATGATTCAGTCGCACGACTAAACCATGATAATGGTTTAGTCGTACGAATGAAAACTACAAACCTATAAATACCACTTAATTCGTGGAAAAACATAACACTTTGAGAGAGACTTCAAATATTCATAAACCCTAGCTTCTAGAGCGTCCTAAACAGCCAATCCAACTTCATAGTTCGATCTTGATCGATTCCTTCTTATTCTTAACGTTTAGTTCATTGTTATATCGATCGAGTTATCGTTCTCACTGATTGGATCGCCAATCAAATAGGATTCCACACTATTTGATCTGGTTCATGTAGAATTCGTTAGTAATCCGTACGTACATGGTCCTAACATCTTGGACTTTGGTATCCAAAGAATTCTGACTTCAATCTGTATGCTTATACAAATAGTGACTAGGGTGGTTGCAACATGATTGCAAAGTCTACATCTGGGGGATGTCAATTTCTTGGTGGAAGGATAATCTCTTGGCAATGCAAGAAACAATCTTGTGTGTCTGCATCAACTGCTAAAGCTGAATACATTGCTGCTATAAGCTGCTATGCCCAAGTGCTTTGGATTCAGAATCAGATGCTAGACTATGGATTCAACTTCAAGGAGACTCCATCCACATAGACAACAACAATGCTATCTCAATCATAGAGAATCCTATGCAGCACTCAAGGACAAAACACATCAACATTAGGTATCATTTGATTAGAGATAACTTTGAAAGGGATTAATCAAACTAGTCAAAGTTAACACAAATGAACAATATGTTGATCTGTTCACCAAAGCTTTTGATGAACAGAGATTCAAATATCTTGTATTAGCTATTGAGATGATTAACTTTGAGTAGTTTTTCTTAAAACTTAAATCATATTATTTCTAAAACCGGTATGTCCTACGTTGTCTATTTTTATCACCTTCATAAGCTCTTGTTTTCTTTAAAAGATAAAACTTTTAAAAGACATTGCTTAGATTTTTAAAAATTTTGATCCATTTATTGTTCGGAAGATTTATAATTACCTTCGAAAGAAACTTATGTCTTAGAAAAACAAATAACTACTTCAGTAGATTTACCTTTGGAAGAAATTTCTGAAATATCTTCCGAAGCTTAAAATTAACTAAAGTACTTATATGTTTTCAAAGAACAACTTTCTTCCGAAAGCAATTTACCTTCAAAAGTTTTTATTCCTCTTAGAATAAAAACTCTGAGTAATAAATGTAAGGCCCCGTTCCCGGAAACCTCACAGTTGGTCAATCACAGTAGTTAAAACATTAATCATTATAATTATACAAACTTAAGCAGCTGAAATAATTTATCAAAAACCATTCATTTCATTTAAAACACTATTGTTGAGCAATACATCATCGTTTAACTGATTACAAAAGAATTGTTTTACTGCATTACAAAACAACAGCACATAAAATACGAATGGATGTTAGTCTTTCCCTGCCGAGTAGCTTCACCCTAGTGCCATCCTCAGCAATAATTACCTGCCAACTGAAAATGTATAAAAGTCAGTGTTGCTGAGTGAGTTCTAGTTTTATAATAATAAAATACTTTCTGTATGTTGTATATGAAAATACTCTTTTCTTTTAAAATACAACTCTTTACTGTATATGTGAGCATGCATTAACTATATGAACAAATACTATTCGTTCTCTTTACTGTATGCCTTGTTTACTCTGTTTTCTTTTATCTTTATCTTTCACTGTTTGTATGGACCAATGAGCAATACCCCAACTAATGCGCGATGGAAAACGGGTGATGGGCCATCTTTATCCCTCGAAAGGGTCAACTATATCCCTCGAAAGGGTCAACTATATCCCTCGAAAGGGTCAACTGTATCCCTCGAAAGGGTGTTGTGTACTGTATACAAGGCCGACCCAATTACCCAGGGTACACTACAAGGGTCCTACCAATCTCCAAGACTGGCCCTGTGTGCATAATAGGGTAGCTAACCCGCAGCACAGTTGAGCTAACGACAACACGGTCGTGTACCTCCTATAAGCTTGCAAGACTTGTTAACATTTTATTAATGTTCCTCTTCTTTTCTTTATTGCTCTTTCTCTTTATTATTACAATATACTTTACGTTACGATAATAAACATACCACGTAAAGTCACATTCTATAGGTAATAATAATAATAGCAATAATAATAATAAGGAACAATCATAAGACAATCATAATCAATCATAATCATGCATGAAACCCATCATTAATAAGCCCTAGTCAACCTCGGTCAAAAACCCTAAAAGCACAGACTCCCAAAAATTCTGTAATAAATTCTAAGTGTTAGGCGCTTTGACACTATTTAGGGGCATGAGCCCTGTTTGGGCATTTCATCACTATATAGGCGCATCAGCCAACACTTAACCATTTTAACTCTTAGGCGCATGAACAATTCAGGCGCATGGAAATACTTAGGCGCATGGGCCACTTGGGCGCATGGGCCACTGGACGCATGAGCCACTTTAGGCACATGGGCCATATTGGGCGCATGGGCCACATTGGGCGCATGGGCCACTTTGGGCGCATGGGCCACTTTGGGCGCATGGGCTACTTGAATATTTCTAAGGCAAATTTCAGACGTATGGGTTACTGTTCAGACGTATGGATTACACTTAAATTTCTCAAAAGGCAGTTCTAGGCGCATGAGCTTATTCTAGGCGCATGGACATTCTATTCAACTTGTTTCCATTATGATTTTGAACCCGTTCCTCATACCTATATGTTCTAAGCTTAACATGGCAATTCTAAACATGAACAAACTATAAGCATTTAAGAACCCACATCCAACATGCATAATACATACGGGTAAACATACATAACATTGTAAAAACGTTTTAAATACATTTTCAGCCCCAAAGATGAGTAAAACAAGTAGAAACCGAGGTCTAGAAAGTCACCTGGTGCAACTTGGGTGTTTCTTCCTTCTAACTCGCTTGCAAAAGAGTTCAAACACCTAAAAACCACCAAACACACACACACACAAGCACATAAGCACATACCCGAGACAAAACCCAACACAAACACTTAAAAACTTTGAATTCTTACCTTGAATTCAATCCTCTTCTTCTTCTTCTTCTTCAACCGAGAGTTTTCTACTCTTTCTCTCTCTATAATCCGAAATGGAAAAGGTGTGAGTAGCAACATGGGTGGCCATGTTGCTTTATTCACCAACTTTTTAAGGACTTTGTCCTTTTGGACACTTTAAGTCCCTCTACTTGGGCTTTATTGATGTTTCCTTCTTTTATTTACTTTAATGAAATAACCGGGTGTTACAATAAATCTCTTCCGAAGCAAAATTCTCAAAAACCTTTGGAATATCTTCCGAAGCCAATTTGCCATCTGAAGCTTTTCTTCAGAACTTCCGAAGCAAAATAACCTTCGGAAGATTTTTCGACTTCTAAGAAAACTACTTTTTGGGCAAAAGTAAACTACTTTTTCAGAGGTGGGACCGACATCCGGATTTCAAAGTTTATCCTCTTTCATTAACTTTGTCTTAAATCCATTTCATATATATACCCCCAACGGTTCCCCCCTCTTTCACTATCTTCTTCATCTGCACTATTCATCTAACCTAAATTCACTTAAACTGCCTTTGTTCTTCACCTTCCTTCACCCTTAAGCTTCTCAAAATGGCCAACCTAAACCGCAAAAACAACCCTGATTTCTCCATGCAACTTCACATGCAACACAACCAGGTTGTTCTGTTGAACTTTGAGAAAGATGATAGTTTCTCAGAGGTTTGCCATTTTTTGGCTTTATCCAACTACTTCACCTCCCTAACCATTGATCCTACTCTCTATGAGGATCATCTGCTTGAATTTTGGAAGACCTGTCAAGAGGTCATCCTATGGATGGGGGGAGAAGGCACTGTCTGCCACAGTACATGGGAGGATAATCTTCATCACTCCAGCCATCGTCAACACTCATCTTCAGCTGGATGATGAAGAAGGTGAGTTGTCCTTTCCAAAGGAAGCTGTTAATCATTCCTTTGTGCAGATGGGCTATAAGGAAGATTTCTCTATAAAGACCTTCAGGAAAGGGAAGGTATCATCCCAGTGGAAATACCTGCTACATGTGGTTATCCACAGCTTGTCAAACAAGCATAGAGGGTGGGACCAGATTCCTGAGGATCTCTCCTTCATAGTGCATGGAATGGTTCAAGGGATCAAGTTCAGGTACTCTCAGTTTGTTTATACAAATTTGCTTGCAAACTTGGACTCCTTAGAGTATTACATGTTTCCTAGATATGTTCAATACATTCTCAACTGTGAACTAGGCTCACAATTGAGGGAAAGAGGTAATATTCTTAAATTTGGACAGATGAAGCCCGACATCTTTAAAATCATGAAGAAGCCAACTGTAGGCTTCTTAGGGGTAGAAACAACCCTTGTCCCCAAAATGTTAGAGCTCATTGCTCAAGGTGACAACCTAGGAACACAAGCTAGTGTTGAACCCACACCTTCTACCTCTCAACCAAACAAAAAGGCCACAAATCATCCTCACCTACCAAAGAAAGTCCACACGAACCCCTGCTCTAGCTATTGAGCTTATGCAGGCCCCCATATACTCACCAATACAAGAGGAAGTGGATACTAGAGCTCCCACTTCCTCTGAGGAGCAAATCACTCCCACTTCTTCAAGGATCAGTACTGAGGTTCCTCATGCTCAGCCTAATGAGCTCACTAGCCCAACTGACTTAAGCCTTCACTCTGAGTCTCAACACTCAAGTGAACAACCTTCAGAGGACAGTTACCATCCTCAGCCTTTAGACTTAAATCAACCCATTCCTAACCTTGAATTCTATACTGATGAGGACTTAGATTTCAGTGAGTACCACGAATCTCTCTACTCTTCCCCTACTCAAAGAGAGATGAAAGCTCCTGAGTCTCCTATGTCTAGCCCATATTAGTCACCCATTACTAAGGGGGACCTCTCTGAACCTGTTCAGGAGATCCATATGGAAGAGGCTCTTACTTTTGCAAGTGATTACATCATTAAGAACTCAACCATGGCAACTCAGCCCATTGACACTTCAACTGAGGCTGTCAGTGAGTAGAGGAAATCCGACAGCCAAGAAGATGAAGCTGGTGGTGAGAGTGAGGACTTTGGTACAATTCTCTCATCCCCAGTGATTCTTCTAATGAAGATGAGGGGAATTTGAGACTAAGGTGCAAAAACTATCAAAAAAATGAACATACCTAGTCTCTAAGGTTAGTCACCTTGAATTTCAGGCGACTACCCTGCAAAACAGGGTCAATGATCAGCAACTTGAGATATCTTATCTCATGGAACAACTAGCTGGGAGACCTTTAAGAAGAGCTCAACTAGGAACACAAGAACCTGTGGATGTGATTGACCTAACTCCTAGCTCACCTATGCAAAATGGTGATGCTACCTAAAAGGGAGAGAAAGTAATTGCAATCACAGAACCTGGAAGTTCTTCAGGGAGTATGGACATTGAGAACTCACCATCCTCACTTGCAATTGTGCATACTCAGCAAACTTCCTCAAGCTCACATTAATGTGGATATTCTAGACTCTTTCATTCAGAGTCTCTTTGAGGAAGGCATTCCAAGGGCTATGTCATCCCTACCCCAAGAAACTTCAAACTACATCATTGGATGGAGGTATGATGCTGATAGAAGAACCCTCATTCTTTAAAGAGTTCAAGGGCAGCAAGAGGTATTCAACTTTCAGACCTTGAACTACTATGAAGGTCTTGACCTGATCAACATGCCACTTGTCAACCCAAGTCAATCTAGACAAGCTGGCAGGCTGGCACAAAGGATTCAAGATAGAATTACTAAAGACTTCAGCCTAAGAAGGAGACAAAGGCAATTAGGTAATGCCATTGGTCAACTGGATGTTGAGGCAGACCCTAAGATTAGCTTCATAGGGAAAACTTTGACTGAAAGCCTAGTGATAGAGCCTGAGAGCCTTGTCACACCAACAACTACTTCAGTAATTCATTCCCTCAATGAAACACTTGCTGGTGAAGGTGTATCACAGCCTCTTTCTAGCCAGAGCTTGGATGCTACACCAAGCAATGAAGGCCAAAGCTTTCTCCACACTGTGTCACAAAGGTCTGTGGGTGACAAGGGAAAAGGATTTTAACTCCTGAGGATATTGAGGAGGAGGAGAGAGAGAGAGGAAGAGGAAGCTAAGGGGAGAAAGTTCCTCTGGCTCTTCAGGCTTCATGCAAGCTGCAATCAGGGCTGCCCCAAGACCATACACTCATGATGATGAGTTGAGGGCAGTCAGGATTACTAACCTGCAGACCAGAAACTATGACATTGATGAGATTATATCTCTCCGCTTAGAGGAACTCAATGAACTGGCTGATATAGAAGTGTCAAGAGAGATGAAGGAAGCAGAGGATGCAAGGCTGCTCCTCCAAATAAAAGAAGAGAATAGACAGAAAAGACTATACAAGCATATTCCTATTCTCTCCCCAGTTCAAGAAAGCCCAGTGCAAGAGACTATGGCAGCTACACAAGAACCTCAGGTAGACAAAAAAAATACATAGGCAAAATATGATCAACTATCTGAGTGCCACACGTCTCTACCAGGCATCTGCACTTCTTCCCTTTTCCCTTTGTCACCCACAGACCTTTGTGACTCAGGGTGGAGAGAGCTTTGGCCTTCATTGCTTGGTGTAGCATCCAAGCTCTGGCCAGAGAGAGGTTGTGAGACACCTTCACCAGCAGGTGTTTCATTGAGGGAATGAATTTCTGACGCAGTTGTTGGTGTGATAGGGCTCTCAAGCTCTATCACTGGGCCTTCAGCCAAGGTTTTCCCTTTGAAGCTAATCTCAGGGTCTGCCTCAGCATCCAGTTGACTAATGACATTACCTGATTGCCTTTGTCTCCTTCTAAGACTGAACTCTTCAATAATTCTGTCTTGAATACTGAGTGCTAACCTATCAGCTTGTCTTGATTGGCTTGGGTTGATAAGTGGCATGTTGATCAGGTCAAGACCTTCATAGTAGTTCAAGGTCTGAAAAGTGAACTCTTCTTGCTTCCCTTGAACTCTGTGAAGAATAAGGGCTCTTCTATCAGCATCATACCTTCACCCAATAATGTAGTTTGAATTTCCTTGAGGTCGAGATGACACAGCCCTTGGAATGCCTTCCTTAAAGAGACTCCTAATGACAGAGTCTATAATGTCCACATTAATGTGAACTTGAGCAAGTTGGTGAGTATGCACAGTTGCATAGGTGAACTAGAGGTTAGGTCAATCACATTCACAGGTTCTTGTGTTTCTGGTTGAGCTCCTCTTAAAGGTCTCCCAGCTAGGTTTACCCTGAGATAAGATATCTCAAGTTGCTGATCATTGACCTTATTATGCAGGGTAGTCACCTGAGATTCAAGGTGACTAACCTTAGAGACTAAATAGGAGCATGTTTTTGACAGTTTTTCCATCTTTAGTCTCAGATTCCCCTTATCTTCATCAGAAGAATCATTGGGGGATGAGATAATTAGACCAAAGTCCTCTCTCTCACCACCAGCCTCATGTTCTTGGCTGCTGGATTTCCTCTGCACATTGACATCCTCAGTTGAGGTGTCAATAGGCTGAGTTGCCATGGTTGAGGTCTTAATGATGTAATCACTTGTAGAAGTGAGAGCCTCTTCCATATGGATATCCTGAACAGGTGCAGATGTATCCACCTTAGTAATGGGTGACTGATGTGGGCTAGACAAAAGAGACTTAGGAGTACTCATCTCTCTTTGAGTACGAGAAGAGTAGAGAGACTCATGGTACCCACTGAAACCTAAGTCTTCATCAGTATAGAATGAGAGGTTGGGAATGGGTTGATTTAAGTCCAAAGGTTGGGGATGGTAACTGTCCCCTGAAGGTTTTTCACTTGAGTGTTGAGACTCAGAGTGAAGGCTTAAGGCAGTTGGGCTTGTGAGCTCATCAGGTGAGCATGCGGAACCTCATCCCTGATTGTTGAAGAGATGGGAGTGGTTTGCTACTCAGGGGAAGTGGGAGCTCTGATTCCAAATGCAGGACCGGTGAAGGGTAGGCACTTACAACACAATAACACAATGAGGAGAGTTTCTTAGAACACTTAACCGATCAAATAGGGAACTGGTTAACTTGTTAATGAAAGATGCTAAGAACACAAGTAAATATGAGACAAAACAGGATTACAAACAACATAAGTATTTGGTTTTCAAGAATGTTGTATATTGCTTCTCAAGTTCTATTACAAGTTACAAAGCATCGATATGAAGTTACAAGTACTTAAGATACTTTATACTACATCCTACAGCCGGCCATACTTTGAAGGCCATTTGGATACAATTGACTAGACAACTACAAAATCAAATGTAGAGTCAAAAGGCATATCTGCCTTTTGACTTGTGATTATGACATGCCATAGCTCACATCCTAATATATTACAAAAAGAATAAAAGTACATAAAGTAGAAAGCATGGACTCAAGACCTCAATGTACAGTTACCAAAAGCATGGACCTTTCACCAACTCATGTAAGTTGGTGACTTTACAGAGTAGCAGCGGAAAGGTGGTCCAGTTTTATGGTAAAGTACATCAGATAAAGGCATATCTCTAAAAGTCTTCGGAAGAAATCTGTCTTCGCTCTTTGGCTTCGGAAGACTTTGTCTTTGAAGCTTCGGAAGACTTCACTTTTGGCTTCGAAAGATGTTGGTCTTGGCTTCGGAAGATTTTACACTTAGAATATTTCTAGTGCATGGTGTAAAACTTCCGAAGCATTTCTACTTCTGTTCTTTAATGCATGCATGCAGAGAGACTTTAGATGTTTTGGCTGCATCAGACTTATAGATATCCTTACAACAATAATCAACACATGTATTGGTTAATGATTGGTACTCTAAGATATCTAATGGCAAGCCAAACGGACATCATTCGGAATGTCATTGTGCATGTTATCAAAATAATTAAAAAGAATTTCATATGAAAGCTATTAAGTGGATATTTAAGTGTCTCAAAGGGCAACCGAAACTTGGGCTTTGGTATCCTAGAAAATCCGAATGAAATTTATATGCTTATATTGAGAGTGACTATGGGGGATGTACTGTGGACATGAAATCCACAACTATAGAATAAAAATTCTTAGGTAATCGTTTAATTTCTTGGTAATGCAAAAAGCTACACATGTTGTCCATGTGTAACGCCCGGTCATTTTCTTTAAAGTCAAAGAAAGAAAAAGAAGAAAGAAAAGAAATAAAGCCCAAGCCGAGGGACCAATCTTGCCAAAACGGGAAAATCTTTGGAAGAGCGGGTGTAAAAAGGGCTTGGCTGCCCATTCCCTCTCCCATACACTCCTCCCCTCGGTTCTAGAGAGGGAGAAAGGAGAGAAGAGCAAAGATAGGGTTTTTGAAGGATTCAAGGTGCAAAAGTTGAAGGCAAGTGGGTTTGTGTGAAGCTATACTCAAAGGGGTTGCTAATGTGAGTTCTAGGACCCCTCATTTACATGTTTTCAACTGATTTGGGGCTGAAACACATCTAAAATTCGTTTTCTTGGTTGTTTGGGTGTAAAACTCGTATGTATATGTATGGGTATGTGTGTGATTCGGGTGGGTTTGATTTCGGGCTTGGTTGTGCTTGAATGATGTTAGGGTATGTGTTTCTAAGGTTTAGGATGGTTGATTTGAGCTTAGAACAGGTTTGAGAGGGTTTGGAGGCCGAAAATTGCAGATTAGGTTCGGGGTAGAATGCATTCTGCATCAGCTAGGGCTCATACGACTGGAGGTCCATGCGTTCGAATGGCATGCGAGTGGAGGCCATATGGCCGAAAAGCATGCGACTGAGGTCCATGCGCATGGGTGCCATGCGACAGAGGTTCATACGCATGGAAGTCATGCGACTGAAGTTCATGTGCCTGTAAGGCATGCGATTGAATGTTATGCCACTAAAGGCCATACGACCGAATCGTCATGCGACTGAAGGTCACACGACTGAAAGTTATGCGACTAAAGGCTATGCGACTGAGGGTCCATAAGCCTAAGTGTTCATGCGTATGGAAGCTCTCCATACGCATTGGTGTCCATTCGCATAGGTGTCCATTCGCCCATAGTGTCCATACGCATAGGTGTCCATTCGCCTAAGTGTCCTCATGCGCCTGGAATGGCCATGCGACTGAATAGTGCCCATACGCTCAAATCTGGTTCATGCACCCGGAAGAATGTGGTTTATTATCTGATTCTTGGGAGAAAAGGGTAAATGTAGATCTTGACTTGGGAGGTTCCCGGGGGTAATGTAAGTTGACTTTTGAGGTCATAGTTGATGTGATGGGTGATGTATGATGTGGTGTATGATTGATGCCTATGCATGATTGATGTATGTATCATGATGTTATGCTTATGTATGATATGATGATTATGTTCCTTATTAGGTATGTATGATGTGACTTTACGTGGTGTGGCATTGTTAATGGACGTAAAGTATTATCTTAATGAAGTGAAAGATTTAAGATAATGAAAGTGGAACATAATGAATGAACGAACGAAAAGCCTTGCAAGCAACTGGAAGGAGGTTCACAACTCATTGTGAGTTGTTAGCACAACTGTGTGTGTCTTCAGCGTGCTATTTTGGCTAATTCATAAGGGTTCATACACACAGTAAGAGTTCAGTCTCGGTGACTGCTCCAATACGTGCGATTTCCTAATTACTGTGTGTTATACAACGTACGATCTTGGTGAACCCATAAGAGTTCTCACACACACAGGAGGAGTCTATCCTAGTGACCACTCCATATGTGCGATATGGGGTCCTTGTCGCTTAACCCTAGATGAAATTGCTTGGTTCTCTAGAGGGGGGTTAAGTACATGACAAGACCTAGATAGAAGTGAAAGATAATAAATGTACAATAAGTGCGATAAGTACAAAATGTGCAAACGTGCGATATGTACGAACGATGATGAAGATAATAACTATTATCAATGTGTACGTATGATGTGTGATCACGTGCGATAGTAAGGAAAACGTTTTAATGAATGAAAGGTAATGTAATGTTTTTTTATAAAACTAGAATTCACTCAGCAACGCTGACTTTTATGTGTTTCCAGTTGGCAGGTAAAGTTGCTGAGGATGGCACGGGGCTTCGACTCGGCTCATTTTGGATGGCATCCATATTTATAATGCTTTTGTGATGTAATGGAACAAGTATTTTGAAATTGGACAACGATGTATTATTTTGCAAAAACGTTTATAATGAACTGAAATGTCATTTTTGAATGTCTCCGCTGCAGTGTTTATTTAAGTTAAATGTAAATATATGTTTTCTGTGTGATGATTGGCCAGCTGTAAGTGTCTCGGGAACAGGGCCCTACAAGTTGGTATCAGAGCCAAAGTTTAAGTGAAACAGGTAAAATTTTAAAATAAACCTTAACTTAAACTGAAAATGGAACGGAAAGGGAAGGGGTGCCAATCTAAGTAGCTGCGTGCCATCAGGTATTTTCTTAATGTTAATTGGTATTACGTGTGCATGTTATGTGATTTATGTGCCTTTAGTAGATTTAGATACTGATGTAGTCAGGATAGGAAATGCTTGAGGTACGAAGAGTAAAGTAAGTGGCTAATCACAACTGGCCACTGTAATTAGGGACTTACTATACTTGACAAAAACTGAGCTATTCCCTTGAATGACTGTGTTAGTGTTTGAATTTTATAGTGTGTTTAGAGGATGGCCGGTGGTAGATCTTCGAAGGTTTCGCCAGGTGAAGGTTGTGGTGGACATGGTGCTGGATCGCGTGTCACAAGAAGTATGACTAGGGCTGCTGATATGGCACTCAAAGAGCCGGAGATCCATCACCCGGAAGGCGGTGATGGTAGTGCTAACCTGAGGACCGTATTGAAAGAGGCTGTGGTTGAGGGAGTTCAACAGGTTATGCAGACGATTCTGCCGTCTATGGTGACTGAGATAATTAGGGCGGTGAAGGAGACGACCGTGATTGAAGTGAACAAGAAGGGTAGCAGCGACAAGAATTGGAAAGGAAAGCAGGTTGAACGTGAGAGTTTCACTCCAAACAACAAGGCTGCGAGGGTGGATGACCGACATGTGGTCCCATCCAGTATGGGGGTGAAGAGTTGTGGTAATTGCGGGAAGAAGCATACAGAAGAGTGTAGGTGGGGAACAAACCTCTGCTTCAAATGTGGGAGGCCCGGTCATCTGGCAAGAGATTGTGGGGTGATGAAGTGTTATAACTATGGCGGAAGGGGTCACATAAGCAAGGACTGCAAAAAGCCAAGGGTAGAGCGTTCCGGAGCAAGGAAGACGACCAGAACTGAAGGGCAGAGGTCGAGCACAGAGTCTTCACGATGACTCAGGAGGAGGCTAGGACGGACCCCGATGTTATGTCATGTACGTTTCTAGTAAACCAAACTCTTGCTTCTGTGTTATTTGATTCTGGTGCTAGTAAGAGTTTTATTTCTGCTGCCTTTTGTGCTAGTTGCCCATTAGGAGTAGAAGTATTGGTGAGCCCTTTAAAGTAAAAACTACCGTAGGCAAATCTACCAGGATTTCTAAGATGATAGAAGGCTGTGACATAGAATTAGAAGGTCATAAGTTTCCTGCAAGACCATTTACGATAACCTTAGGCGGTTTGGATGTAGTCCTAGGAATGGACTGGTTGGAAGACTATGAGACGAATACCGTATGTCGCAAGAGGATGGTCGGACTGACAGTGCCTGACGGTAGTACAGTGACGGTTTACGATGATCTAGTCACAATGATTCCGAAAGTGATTTCAATGGCGGTGGCGGAAAGTGTATGAGGCGTGGATGTAGTGCCTACTTGGCCTATGTAAAGTATGTGGATACGCCAACACCACAACTATCCGATGTACCGGTTGTGTGCGACTTTCCATATGTATTTCCCGAAGACTTACCAGGAGTGCCACCGGACTGCGCGATCGAGTTTCAGATTGATTTGATACCAGGTGCTCAACCTGTTGCCAAGGCACCGTACCGGTTGGCTCCGACTGAGATGAAGTAGTTGATGGAGCAACTACAAGAGTTGCTTGATAAGGGGTTCATTAGACTGAGTATCTCTCCTTGGGGTGCTCCGGTCCTATTTGTGAAGAAGAAAGATGGTATCATAAGGATGTGTATAGACTACCGTGAGCTAAATAAGTTGACAGTGAAGAATCGGTACCCCTTACCGATAATTGACGACTGGTTTGATCAGCTCCAAGGTGCCAGTTGGCTCTCAAGGATAGACCTTCGATCTAGTTACCATCAGCTGAAAGTTAAGGAGCAAGATATTCCTAAAACAGCTTTTCGTACGCGTTATGGACATTACGAGTTTCTCGTTATATCTTTTGGTTTAACCAACACGCCAGCTGCGTTTATGGACTTGATGAATCGAGTGTGTTGGCCGATGTTGGATAAATTAGTGATTGTGTTTATCGATGATATCTTGATTTATTCCAAGAGTGAAGAGGAGCATGCCGGTCACATTCGAGAGGTGTTGGAGACGTTGAGAAGGGAGAAGTTGTGTGCTAAATTCTTCAAGTGCGTATTCTAGTTACGTGAAGTTCAATCCTTGGGTCACATGGTGAATCCTGAAGGGATTATGGTGAATCCGGAAAAGGTGGAGGCGGTGATGCAATGGAAGTCTCCAAAGACGCCATCCGAGATTCGTAGTTTCTTGGGTTTGGCGGGCTATTACAGATGGTCCATTCAAGACTTCTCTAAAAATCGCTTCTCCACTAACCAAGTCGTAAGGATGTAAAGTTTGTATGGGGTCAAACTCAGGAGAAGGCGTTCGAGGAATTAAAGGCGAGATCGACTCAAGCTCCTGGTTCGTCGTTACCCGATGGAAGTGAAGATTTGGTGGTTTATTCAGATGCTTCCAACTCAGGGTTAGGATGTGTGTTGATGCATGTTAGGATCTGGTATTTGAACGAAACACCAACTGATTAACGTGTTAACCAAACCAAATAGTGCGGAATCCTATTTGATTGGCAATCCAATCAGTGAGAACGCACGTAGAAACAATAACGTATTGAATCTAACGTCAAGAATCGATTAGGAATCAATCTACAGCGTTCTATGAACTTGGAGGCTTTTGGACGGCTAGGGTACGTCTGGAGCCGAATTGGAATGAATGCTTACGTTTTTCCATGAATTAGGTGGTATTTATAGGTTAGGGTTGCTCATTCGGGCGACTGAACCATCAGCATGGTTCAGGCGTGCGATTGAGCCATGCGGTTGGTCCATTTGCACGACTGAGTGTTCAGTCGTGCGACTGAGCCAATCTCATGTTACAATCATACGACTGATCCAATCTCCTGGTTCAGTCGTGTGACTGAGTCATTCGTCTGAAGTTGTTCATGCGTATGGTCCATTCGCATGGGCCATTCGCATGAGAACTTCATATTGCTAAGTTTGAATGTATTCATTAATATAACATTATGTGTATCAATTCAAACAATCACAAACCTATATAACCAATTCAATATCAACTCATTAATGAAATATTAAACACTATAAATCACAATCAAACATTCTCATTTCATTAATAACCCAATCATTACATAAGTGTAAGACAAACAAGACATATTACATTCATATCAGGATCTAGGTACATATGTATCAACAAACTCCCCCTTGGACCTAGATCTATCTAATGTCTTAACGTGTTTTGGCCGTAAAAACCTAAATTTTCACCAACCCTAATCGCCTTATGTCGGAGAAACCAAAACTTGATGAGTAGGGGACGTCCAAGACAACGTTTGACACAAAAAGATTGTGTTTTTAGTGAAAAAACACAACCTTTGTATCAAAATTGATTGAATCACACGTAATCAAGAGCCAAAGCTCTGATACCACTTGTTAGGATCTGGTATTTGAACGAAACAGCAACTGATTAACGTGTTAACCAAACCAAATAGTGCAGAATCCTATTTGATTGGTGATCCAATCAGTGAGAACGCACGTAGAAACAATAACGTATTGAATCTAACGTCAAGAATCGATTAGGAACCGATCTACAGTGCTCTATGAACTTGGAGTATGAACTTGGAGGCTTCTGGACGGCTAGGGTACGTCTGGAGTCTAATTGGAATGAATGCTTACGTTTTTCCACAAATTAGGTGGTATTTATAGGTTAGGGTTACTCATTCGGGCGACTGAACCATCAGCATGGTTCAGTCGTGCGATTGAGCCATGCGGTTGATCCATTCGCACGACTGAGTGTTCAGTCGTGCGACTGAGCCAATCTCATGTTACAATCATACGACTGATCCAATCTCCTGGTTCAGTCGTGCGACTGAGTCATTCGTCTGAAGTTGTTCATGCGTATGGTCCATTCGCATGGGCCATTCGCATGAGAACTTCATATTGCTAAGTTTGAATGTATTCATTAATATAACATTATGTGTATCAATTCAAACAATCACAAACCTATATAACCAATTCAATATCAACTCATTAATGAAATATTAAACACTATAAATCACAATCAAACATTCTCATTTCATTAATAACCCAATCATTACATAAGTGTAAGACAAACAAGACATATTACATTCATATCAGGATCTAGGTACATATGTATCAACAAACTCCCCCTTGGACCTAGATCTATCTAATGTCTTAACATGTTTTGGCCGTAAAAACCTGAATTTTCACCAACCCTAATCGCCTTATGTCGGAGAAACCAAAACTTGATGAGCAGGGGACGTCCAAGACAACGTTTGACACAAAAAGATTGCGTTTTTAGTGAAAAAACACAACCTTTGTATCAAAATTGATTGAATCACACGTAATCAAGAGCCAAAGCTCTGATACCACTTGTTAGGATCTGGTATTTGAACGAAACACCAACTGATTAACGTGTTAACCAAACCAAATAGTGCAGAATCCTATTTGATTGGTGATCCAATCTAGTCTCCTGGTTCAGTCGTTCGACTGAGTCATTCGTCTGAAGTTGTTCATGCGTATGGTCCATTCGCATGGGCCATTCGCATGAGAACTTCATATTGCTAAGTTTGAATGTATTCATTAATATAACATTATGTGTATCAATACAAACAATCACAAACCTATATAACCAATTCAATATCAACTCATTAATGAAATATTAAACATTATAAATCACAATCAAACATTCTCATTTCATTAATAACCCAACCATTACATAAGTGTAAGACAAACAAGACATATTACATTCATATCAAGATCTAGGTACATTATCAACAATGTAGAGAGGAAAGGTTATAGTCTATGCATCCCGACAGTTGAAAGTTCATGAGGTTAACTATCCTTGTCATGATTTGGAGCTTGCAGCCGTGGTCTTCGCGTTGAAGATTTAGAGGCACTACCTGGTATGGGACGAAGTGCCCCATATTCACGGACCACAAGAGCTTGAAGTACTTCTTCGAGCAGAAAGATTTGAACATGAGGCAAAGGTGATGGTGGGAGCTTATAAAGGACTATGATTGCGATATCCATCACCATCCGGGTAAAGCCAACGTAGTGGCATATCCCCTTAGTCGAAAAGAGAGACCCGAGCCGATTCGGGTGAAAGCGTGTCAATTGATTATGACCTCTGATGTGATGACGCAAGTAAAGGAGTTTCAAGACGAGGCATTGAAAGAAGTTCATCGTAACTCTGAAAGAATGAGAGGTCTGGTTGCGGAATTGGGTGAGAACACACTCGGTGCTACGACCAGGTTCGTGCGGATGTGGATTCCACGTTTTGGGGATCTACGCGTGAAGGTTATGGATGAAGCTCACAAGACTCGATACCGTATTCATCCCGGTGCTACAAAGATGTACCAAGACATGAAGAAAGATTATTGGTGGTTGGGTATGAAGCGCGATGTTGTGGAGTATGTGATTAAATGTCTAACTTGTTTACAAGTGAAGGCCGAACATCAGAAGCCGTACGAGAAGATCGAACCGTTGGATATACTGGAGTGGGAATGGGAACATATCACCATGGACTTTATTACGAAGCTACCCCGTACCGCGTGAGGGTATGATGTCATATGGGTAATAGTTGATCGTTTGACAAAGAGTGCTCACTTCCTACCGATTCGCGAGACATATTCATCCGAGAGGTTGGCGGATCTATTCATTAAATTGTAACTCGTCATTGTGCTGGTGTCTATTGTGTCTGATCGTGACACCCGGTTTACATCTAAATTTTGGAAGAAATTCCACGATGCAATGGGAACAAGGTTACATATTAGCACGGCTTATCATCCTCAGACGGATGGTCAATCAGAAGGGACGATTCAGACGCTGGAGGATATGCTTCGGGCATGCGTCATTGATTTTGGAGGAAGTTGGGATGACCACTTACCGTTAACCGAGTTCTCATATAACAACAATTATCATGTCAGTGTTGGTATGCCTCCTTATAAGATGCTATACGGTAGGAGCTGTAGAACTCACGTTTGTTGGGGTGACATTGGTCAGAAGGAGTTAGGAAGCGTCGAGGTGATCGAGGCTACAACTGAAAAGCTAGAAAGGATCAAAGCCTTTATGAAGGAAGCCAAAGATAGACAGAAGTCGTATGCTAATAAACGACGTAGACCGATTGAGTTCTAGGTGGGTGATAGAGTTATGTTGAAAGTCTTACCTTGGAAAGGTATCATTCTGTTCAGAAAGCGGGGCAAGTTGAGCCCAAGGTACATAGGGCCTTTTCGAATCATTGCTAGAGTAGGAGAGGTGGCCTATAGATTGGAGCTACCAGATGAGTTAAATGGAATTCATCCAACATTCCATGCATCTCATCTGGGAAAGTGTTTAGCAGACGAAGATGTGGTTGTACCACTGGAGGATATCGAGGTGGATGAACGGCTCAATTATATGGAGCAACCTGTGGCGATCATCGATCGTAAAGAGAAGAGGTTAAGGAATAAAGTGGTTCCACTTGTGCGCGTATAGTGGAAGCACAGAAAGGGATCAGAGTCTATGTGGGAGACTGAAGAAGAGTTGAGACAGCATTACCCACAATTGTTTGAGGAATAGCAGGTTTCGGGAACGAAACCTATATAAGGGGGATGGACTTGTAACGCCCGGTCATTTTCTTTAAAGTCAAAAAAGAAGAAGAAGAAAGAAAAGAAATAAAGCCCAAGCCGAGGGACCAATCTTGCCAAAACGGGAAAACCTTTGGAAGAGCGGGTGTATAAAATGGCTTGGCTGCCCATTCCCTCTCCCATACACTCCTCCAATCAGTTCTGGAGAAGGAGAAAGGAGAGAAGAGCAAAGCTAGGGTTTTTGAAGGATTCAAGGTGCAAAAGTCGAAGGCAAGCGGGTTTGTGTGAAGCTATACTCGAAGGGGTTGCTAATATGAGTTCTAGGACCCCTTTTTTTACATGTTTTCAACTGAGTTGGGGCTGGAACACATCTGAAAATGGTTTTCTTGGTTGTTTGGGTGTAAAACCCGTATGTATATGTATGGGTATGTGTGTGATTCGGGTGGGGTTTGATTTCGGGCTTGGTTTGCTTGAATGATGTTGTGGTATGTGTTTCTAAGGTTTAGGATGGTTGATTTGAGCTTAGGACAGGTTTGAGAGGGTTTGGAGGCCGAAAATTGCAGATTAGGTTCGGGGTAGACTGCATTCTACATCAGCTAGGGCTTATGCGACTGGAGGTCTATGCGTCCGAATGGCATACGACTGGAGGCCATACGGCCGAAAGGCATGCGACTGAGGTCCATGTGCATGGGTGCCATGCGACAGAGGTTCATACGCATGGAAGTCATGCGACTGAAGTTCATGTGCCTGTAAGGCATGCGATTGAAGGTTATGTGACTGAAGGCAATACGTCCGAATGGTCATGCGGCTGAAGGTCACACGACTGAAAGTTATGCGACTGAAGGCTATGCGACTGAGGGTCCATACGCCTAAGTGTTCATGCATATGGAAGCTCTCCATACGCATTGGTTTCCATTCGCATAGGTGTCCATTCGCCCATAGTGTCCATACACATAGGTGTCCATTCGCCTAGTGTCCTCATGCGCCTGGAATGGCCATGCGACTGAGTAGTTCCCATATGCGCAAATCGGGCTCATGCACCCGGAAGAACATGGTTTATTATCTGATTCTCGGGAGAAAAGGGTAAATGTAGATCTTGACTTGGGAGGTTCCCGGGGGTAATGTAAGTTGACTTTTGAGGTCATAGTTGATGTGATGGGTGATGTATGATATGGCGTATGATTGATACCTATGCATGATTGATGTATGTATGATGATGTTATGCTTATGTATGATATGATGATTATGTTCCTTATTACGTACGTATGATGTGACTTTATGAATTGTGTGGCATTGTTAATGGATGTAAAGTATTATCTTAATGAAGTGAAAGATTTAAGATAATGAAAGTGGAACATAATGAATGAACGAACGAAAAGACTTGCAAGCAACTGGAAGGAGGTTCACAACTCATTGAGAGTTGTTAGCCCAACTGTGTGTGTCTGCAGCGTGCGATTTTGGCTAACTCATAAGTGTTCATACACACAGTAAGAGTTCAGTCTCAGTGACTGCTCCAATACGTGCGATTTCCTAATTACTGTGTGTTATACAGCGTGCGATCTTGGCGAACCCATAAGAGTTCACACACACAGGAGGAGTCTGTCCTAGTGACCACTCCGTAAGTGCAATATGTGGTCCTTGTCGCTTAACCCTAGATGAAATTGCTCGGTGCTCTAGAGGGGGGTTAAGTACATGACAAGACCTAGATAGAAGTGAAAGATAATAAATGTACGAAAAGTGCGGTAAGTACGAAATGTGCAAATGTGCGATATGTACGAACGATGACGAAGATAATAACTATTATCTATGTGTACGTATGATGTGTGATCACGTGCGATAGTAAGGAAAACATTTTAATGAATGAAAGGTAATGTAATGTTTTTTATAAAACTAGAATTCACTCAGCAACGCTGACTTTTATGTGTTTCCAATTGGCAGGTAAAGTTGCTGAGGATGGCACGGGGCGGCTACTCGGCTCATTTTGGATGGCATCCATATTTATAATGCTTTGTGATGTAATTGAACAAGTATTTGAAATTGGACAACGATGTATTATTTTGCAAAAGCTTTTATAATGAACTGAAATGTCATTTTTGAATGTCTCCACTGCGGTGTTTATTTAAGTTAAATGTAAATATATGTTTTATGTGCGATGATTGGCCAGCTGTAATTGTCTCGGGAACAGGGCCTTACACCACGTTGACCACCGAAGCAAAATATGTAGCCATTTCAAGTTATTCTTCTAGGGTTTTCAAGATTGAATAATAGCTTTCGGATAAAAATTTTATGTCATGAAAATTTTGTGTGACAACAAAGGAGTACTGGACATTATATTGAATCCTATCCAATACTAGAAAACTAAACAAACCAACATCTGCATCCACTTTATTCGTGAGCGTTTTGATAGAAATACTATTCAATTTAGAACATATCTCATCTGATAATAGCATTGTTGATTTGTTCACCAAAACATATTATCATTCTCAGTTTGACTTTCTAAAAGTAAATTATAATTTTAGAGGGAGAAAATAAGCAAAAGAAAAGACAAAAAGATTTTTGGTCTTAGGAGTTCATAAAATTTTGAAAAGTACAAAAAGATGTTTTGAAAATTTTTCACAAAAGATCAAAAAATATTTTTTAATAAAAATTTCAAAACAATAATTTTCAGTATAAATGAGAAATGATAGTTCCTTTTTGGATTTAAATTATTGCAGAATTAGGTTTAAATAAGAACTAACTTTGATTATATTTAATATATCAACAAAACCATAATTATAACAAAAACAAGACGAACTCCAACCTTTTGGATTGTGATACACTCGAATTAAATCTTTCGTGAGTTGAAACAAGCTTAGAGTTATAGTAATGGTGATACTTATCTAAAATAGGCTGAGAGTTATAGTACTATCATACTTAAGTCATTCAATTTTTAATTCATGGATTTATATATATTTATATATATATATATATATATATATATATATATATATATATATATATATATATATATATATATATATATATATATATATATATATATATATATATATATATATATATATATATATAAGAAAAAAATCAATGCAAAAGGAAAATGAAAAACATTAAAAAAAGAATAAGAGCAAAAAGACCAAAAGCCATATAGAAATAAAAGATGTCAATGACGCATAAAAATATAAGGTTATGACAAAGTGTATACATACTATATGGTAAATATTTTTCTATTTGAGAATATGTTTTGACACGGGTGGTAAATCGAAAAATAGGGCATCTAAGACCGGAAGGCTTGTATGTCCTAAATATCTTGAAAGGGCAATGTGAAACTGGATGGCTAACAGATCTTAAAATTTGTTAAATTCCATGTCAAGACACGTTTATTAGGCTAGTTATGCTCAATAGGTGTACCTTAGGAAACATAAATAATCAATAAGATTATTGATCAAAGATGAATGATTTAAGTCAAGTTAAGGTGACTTGAAATCTCCATATTTTCTTGAAGCTAGATAGATGTAGCCAGTAATGTTAGGCGAACACTTTAAAATAGAAACATTGAACTTAAAATTTGGAAAAACTTGAATATTGAAAGTTTGTTCTCGCGTAAATGAGTTTGTTCGAAAATGTTAGAAGATGAACAAATGCGAAAACTTTCAAACTAATTGAAAACCACAGATATATTGTAACTTTGCAAAAACTTGCCAAGTCAGTCAAAATATGTGAAAATTGTGAGTGTTGAGAAAACTCACTATAAAAACTTTAACTTATAGTTTTTGTGAAAACATCTGTGAAAACTTTAAGGTTTGCTGTAACTTCAAGGTGCTCAAAAACTATAAGTTTTTAACAATTAGAAGATTTTTGAAATTTTCATCTTTTATACAATTTTGAGTTTGATGTTGCTTTATATTTGTAGATGGATAGAGAACTGAAGTACGTATAGAACCATAACGGGTCTTATCTTGGATAGGTTTTTGAAAAAAGTAGTTATTCTATTTTATAATTGAAGGTTACTGGGATTTCCGGATTTTTATGCCATTTCCACACATGTTCCTCCTTACTAGAGTTGATTAAGGAGTTCTGGAACACGGCTTCTAATGAATGAGATGATCAAAAGACCTTATGCATAAGGCCCAAAGTTCGAGGCAAAGATATCAATATTAGTGTTGAGATAGTGAACAGAGTTCTACAGCTCGGAGATGCTCCCAACGCTTTTATTAAGACAGAAGATATTGTTATTGATTGCTTGGTCAGATGGGGTATGAGCATACATATCCATCTCTCGAGAAGAAGTACTTGGAATACTTTTTCCATGTGGTTATGCATTGCCTAAGTAGCTTAAAGGCCGACACGAATAGCTTAAGCATTACTTTTGCTTCTCTGGTGATTTCTTTGAATGAAGATCATTCTTTTAATATTTCCAAGTTTATCTTTTATAAGATATAAAATAACGTGTTTGAAGAAGCTCCATAGAAAAAACAACCACAACAAGAACACTAGCAACAACTACCACAAGAAACACAATAGCGGCCACCACAGGTCATTGAACCTGTTGGTCCATCATGGAAGTCATGTTGATATTCCTGGTAGTTCTATCAAAGAAAAGAGAAAGGTTACAAAATCTGAGTTTATAGAACGGATTGTGGAATCTAAATAAGATTCAAAAACTAATTAAGAGAGGATATGAATAGTGGACTATGTACTGCAGAAGATACATATGGTTCCTCCACCATCAGGTCTTCCTAAGAGAGGTGTTGATGACCTAGACATAGATTATGTCCTAGAGGATTTCTAACACCAAGAGAATGAAGACAAATGCTAAATGAAAGTTTATAGACGATGGGGATTGTTTATCAAAAAGCCTAGGACTCAGGCAACCAAACAGACTTCATATGTTCCTGAGGTTCCTATAGTTGTTTCACTAATTACATCAGCTTTTGCAAATGCTGCAAAATCAGCTATACTTTAAGTGCAAGTTACTTCAACATCTATAAATTTAGCAACAAGATTCTCCACTCCATTACATGATCCAATTGAGTTTGAGAATTTCAATCCTTATGTTTTCTTGACTATTCTGCTTGAACCTTCCAGGTGTGAGGATACTTCAATAGAGATACCGGTGAACATAAAGGTTCTTGAGAATATAGTCATTGGTTTTGAGAAGGATTCGTTGGAGAAATCAAAGAATATAGAGGATTTGGAGCTTGATAATTAATGTAAGGAAATGAGTAATAAGACATTAAAGACTCATATGTATTTTCTATTTGGTTATGTTGGGAAGTTAGAAGCTCAATTAAAAGCATCTGCAACAAAGACGGTTGAGAAAAAAAGGAGGTTGTGAAAGAAGTCGAGGAAGAAGCAGAGAACGTCATAGAGGTTGAGAAAGAAGCTGAGGTTATGACTAGAGGTGAGATAGAATCAAAGTTTGAGGTGGTAGAGACGGTGAATAAGATTGAGGATGAGGCCGAGGAGATTGTTGTGACATCTTGTAGTTTTTTTTCCGTTAAGTTAAAAGTTAATGTCGTTAAATTCTTGTAAGGACCATTATGAGACTTATGGGTTATTATGTTTATTTCTTAGTTTGTTTTTAATCCTTTAATTTGAAAGTTAATAATTAAGTTAAGTGAACATAATAATAAATAATTATAATATTACTAGTAATAAAAAATAATAATAATAATAATCATAATAATAATAATAATAATAATAATAATAATAATAATAATAATAATAATAATAATAATAATAATAATAGTAATAACAATAATAATAAATTATGATGATAATAATAATAATAACACTAATAATAATAATAATTAAAATAATAGAAACAATACTAATATTAATTTATAAAAGTTACTAATCTTAAAAGTGTTTAGAAAACATAAATTAATTAAGTTTGAGGGGTTAAGTTGCCAATTTTGAAACTTTAAAAGAAAGCATTTAGACATAAAAGGTTAAACTGAAAACCAAAGGGACCATTTCTGTAATTAATTGAAAACTCAAATCCAAAACCCCCTCTCTCTCGTGATTCCGGCAACCAACTCCGGCCAAGCTCCGGCCGAGTCCGACGAGGGCTAAAAACCCAAAATAAAACAGTTTTAACCCAAGTGAATCGGTTTCCCCTCGAACTTAACTATGGATCGAACCTGTGATCGGCAATAAATCAACTAAAACATTAGTTTCGCTAAAGATTCAATCGGGACTGTAACCGCAAGCCAATTTCGAACCGTTCAACAATTAAAACATGATAATAACCCAATTAAACGAGTTCGAACGTGCGGCTCAACGTTCTGAATTCGCCAATGATTACAATTTCAGTTAAAAACGATGAATTAAACTTGGAATTAAACTCATTTACAATCGAATACAAATCACAACTGTTTGGGTTTGTTCACATCAAATGGAAGCTATTTAACAGAGGGGTATCGTTACATTCAACCCCTTTTACACTTCTCATACATCGAATTGCTTGAAAAACACAACGCAAACTCGAAATTGAAAACGCCTGTTTATCGTGAAAGAACCGAAGCTAATCGAAGCAAATCATAACAATTCGCACATAATCGGGTAAGTTACTCACATCTACACACTCGTTATGCAATGGGGAACAAAAGCCCTATGACCAATTTGAGCAAAAACATCGATTGGACCTTCAATCTTGGTTCGAATCAGATTAGGGTTTATCTAATTTGGGGATATTTCGTAGTAAAAGGTTTTAAGAATTAGGGGCCGAGACCTAACACGGCCACGACCCTTGGTTCACTGGTAACTCATCCGCCCCTTGAACAGGAGGTCCCCGGTTCGAAACCGGGGAACCTCATGTTTTGGTTTTTAAGGTTTTTAGCCTTTAAATTAAATCCAGATTTTTTTTTAAAATTTATAAAAAATTCAATTTATGAACTTATTAATTTTTAAAGATACTACATTATATTCTGCAAATTTATTTCATAAAGTATTTTAATATAATTTTTAAATATTATAGACAAACAATATATCTAGTTTATGTTTCTTATAAAATAGGCTTTAAATAATGGTTTAAATCACTAAATTATTATTTGTTCAACCTTTTGTCTATATATTTTAGATGATGATTATTTTAAAAGAAAAATTATTATAAAAATTATTCAAACTTATAAAGTACAAACGAGAGAAAAATTATTATAAAATTATTCAAACTTATAAAGTACAAAAGATTTCTTTTGTATTCTGTAAGGCCCCGTTCCCGGGACGCTTACAGTTGGATTATCATCGCACATAAAACATATATTTACTTTCGTATTTCATAAAACACCGCAGCGAAAGATTAAAATAATCTTTCATTTCCATGTAAATGCTTTTGCAAGTTAATACAACATTCATTACAAAACAATTACATTACAAAAGCATTATAATATCGGATGCCCTCCAAAATAAGCTAAGTAGTCGCCCCGTGCCATCCTCAGCAACATACCTGCCAACTGGAAACACATCAAAGTCAGCGTTGCTGAGTGAGTTCTACTTTTAAATAAAACATATTTTACTTCCTTTAAGAAAGAATTCGTTAACTTCGTACGCGATCACACAACATACATACATACAGATAATATAATTATTATCTTCATCCCTCATTCATACTTTAACTTATGTTCGTTCGTACGTTCTTACTTTCATTCATTCGCTAATTATTACATCTTTTCTTTCCATTAATACCATGAACTTTACCCTTCATGCTCATGGTACTGGACCTACGCCTATCATAGACCTTCTATAACGGTGCATAACACCTCATGGTCATAGTACCTAAGGTAAGTTTCACGATCATTACATCGGTTACATCATCACGTTCTGGATCAGTGTCAACAGCTATGCCCCAAACAATATGGCTACTGGACCGAAGTTCATAAATGACTTCCACACTGCACATAGCCTGGCACCAGCACCAGGGTAAGCGACAAAGATCCCAACTATATTCCTCACCCCCAACATATGGGTACTATGACATTCTACACCCCCAACGATATGGGTACTACACCCCCATCAATATGGGTACTACACCCCCATCAATATGGGTACTACACCCCCATCGATATAGATACTACACATACTACACCATGCACCATACCGAAGGTCAGTCACAAAGACTGGAACCCCTGCGTGCACGCTTAAGGATTAGCTGAACCACACGCGGTTGAGCTTAAGGCATTTAGAGCCGTGCACTTCAGTACACATCGCTTGCGAGCCTTTCACGTTCTCATTCATTCCTTAATGATGCATTCATTCCTCATATTCCTCTCTTCATTATCTTCCACTCTACGTTACATAATACTTTCATTACATACATTAACGCTCAACGTAAAACCACAGAAAGATACATATACATAACAGAAATATAAACATAAACATACATACATCACCATACAGGGCATCATCATATATATACGCATCAATCATACACACGCATCAATCATACATCACATCACTAACATCACACACATGCCCGACATCACGTCTATGACCTCGAAAGTCAACTTACACAAGCCTATGGGAACCTCCCAAGTCAAAACCCATAACTGCACTTTCCCTCGAATGTCATAAGATAAATCATTGTTCTTTCGGGCGTATGAACCCTACTTGGGCGTATGGACACCCTCCAGTCGCATGGCCTTCCGGGCGACTGAACACTTAGGCTAATGGGCATCTATGCGAATGGACCCTATGCGAATGGACCTATGGGCGAATGGACATCTTTGCGTATGGACTCTCAGTCGCATAGCGTTCATGCGTATGGCCTTCAGTCGCATGACTTCAGGCGTATGGGCTTTAGTCGCATACTCTTCGTGCGAATGAACCTCAGTCGCATGGCCTCCAGGCGCATGGACTTCAGTCGCATAACCTTCGTGCGAATGAACCTCAGTCGCACACTCCTTCAATCGCATGCCTTACAGGCACATGAACTTCAGTCGCATGACCATCATGCGTATGGACCTCAGTCGCATGGCAATCGTGCGCATGGACCTCAGTCGCACGCCAATCGGCCGTATGGCCTCCAATCGCACTCCAGTCGGTCGCCTAGCCCTAGCTGATGCAGAATGCAGTTCATCCCGACTGCAGCCGACGGTTTTCGGCCTCCAACCTCTTCCAAACCTCTTTTAAGCTCAAATCAACCATTCTAAGCCTTAGGGAAACATACCACGACCTCATTCAAGCATAACCAAGCACGAAATCAAGCCTCAAACGAATCATACACATACACACATGCATAAAAACGGGTTTACACCCAAAAACTCGAAAAAAGGGTTTTCAGATGTGTTCCAGCCCCAAAATCAGTTGAAAACGTGTAAAAGAGGGGTCCTAGAACTCACACAAACGTTCCCGTCGAGTAGAGCTTCGATTTGACCCCGCTACACGTTGATTTCCATGCTCGAATCCCCCCGAACCAAGCTTTTCTCCTCTTTTTCTCCTTCTCTTCTCCTCTCCTCTCTTCTTGGCTGAAAAATGACAAGAATGGGGTGTCTTCCCCCTTTTATACTCCCATTCATCGAAGTTTCTCTCGTTGGCGAGTTTGGTCCCTCGACTTTGAACTTTATTTCTTTTTCTTCTTTTGCTGGCTTCAAAGAAAATTTCCGGGCGTTACAAGTCCACCCCCTTATATAGGTTTCGTCCCCGAAACTGTTATTCCTTAAACCGTTGCGAGCAATTCTGTCTCATCTCCTTTCCAGTCCCCCACCTGGAGTTCAATCCGTCTACGTCGTTTATCCACACACAACTTCTTATCTATCTTTGGCTACCTTCATCAATGTTTTGATCCTTTCGAGCTTCTCGGTCGTGGCCACGATCACCTCAATACTTTCCACACGGCATTTGGTGCTCGGCCTTCACTTGTAAACAAGTAAGGAATTTAATCTCGTACTCCACCATATCATGCATTCATGCACTTTCCCGCCACTGCCATCGAAATCACCTTTGGAATCGTCGTGACTCAATCCCGTTACCGTGATCCCGTCGGGCATTGTCAACCGTATCATTTTCCTGCGACACACAATGCTCGCTCCGTAGTCTGCCAAACGATCCACTTCTAGGATCACATCTAGGGGCGTATCTATATTCTTACTACTAACAGGCAATTTAGCACAGAAAACAGCAGAAATAAAACTTTTATTAGTGCCAGCATCTAATAACACAAAGGCTAAGGATCTATTTACTAGAAATATACCTGACACAACATCGGGGTCCGTCCTAGCTTCCTCCGATCTTCTTCACTCCCGAACCTTCCGCTCTCGGCTTCTTGCAATCCCTGCTCTTGTGACCTTCCTCACCACAAGAATAACACCTCTCCATACCGCAGTTCTTCGCCACATGCACGGTCCTTCCACAATGGAAACAGACATTGGTCCCCATTCTACATTCCCCGGGGTGCTTGTGTCCACACTTGTCACACCTTTCCGACCCCGCATCAGTTATGACCACACGCTGGTCATCCACCCGTGCACCTTTGTTACTTGGAACGGCTCCGCCACGTCTCAATCGCTTCCCGATCCAATCCTGATCACCATCTCCTTTCTTGCTAATCTCTGTCACCACCGCTAATCTTTCATCGTATATTCTCCCCGCCTAATCAACCTCCAACCTAAACGTGCTCGGTCGGGCAACGATCATGTGCCTACAGATATCCGCCGGTAAGCTCTGAATATACCTCTTGATCATTCGCAAAAGAGGCGTCACCTGATCCGGCACCAGCCGTGCCATTTCGTTGAATTTGGTAGTGTATTGTTGATGCGTCATTGTTTCCACTTCCAGCTGCAGGAACTCTCTTTCAACTTTATCCATCTCATGGTAAGGATAGAACTCCTCAATCACCAGCCTCTTCAACTCTGCCCATCTCATCCTCCCGATAGCCCTGCTTCCCTCAACTTGGACTATATTGTCTCACCAACACAGAGCTGAGTCCACAAAAGAGTGGGCAGCAAACTTTACATTCTGGTCTTCCCGGCACTCGCTGATATTTAAAACAGCTTCTATTTCCCTCACCTATCGGTGAGCAGCAGCAGTGCCATTACCATCAAAAGTTAGGGGCTTGCATCATTAAAACTCCTTATAGTTACAGCCTCGTGCCACCTCCAGCGTAGGCTCTTCCTCTTCTTCTTCCTTTTCGTTATCAGAGAAAACCGTTTCAGTCTCGGGCCGTCTCCTTTCGCCCTAAGGTCTACCCCTTTCCTTTCTCTCCCCATCTCTAACAGTCTTTATCACTTCGGTCAGTACAGACGGTAGGATTGTCTGCAAGACCTGATGCACTTCCTCCACGACCGCCTCTCTCATCGAGGCCCTCTGATTAGCATTCTCATCACCGCCCTTAGGATGAGGGGTCTCAGGTTCCTCATGAACCACTTTTTCAACTCTGGGTCTTCCTCTTGTGACCCGTAGTTCAGCACCACGTTCACCACCACCTCCACCACGAGAAGCTTTCGAAGATCTACCACCAGCCATTCTCTAAACACACTGAAAGATTCAAACACTAACACGGTCATTCAAGGAACAGCTCAGTTTATGTCAAGTATAGTAAGTCCCTAGTTACAGTAGCCAGTTTTGATTAGCCACTTACTTTACTCTTCATACCCCAAGCATTACCTGTCTTGACTACATCAGTATCTAAATCTACCAGCAACACATAAACCATATAACATGCGCACATAATATCGGTTAACATTATGAAAATACCTGATGGCACGCAGCTACTCAGATGGGCATCCCATTCCCTTTCCGTCCCATTTTTAGTTTAAGTTAAGGTTTATTTTGAAAATTTACCCATTTCACTTAAACTTTGGCTCTGATACCAACTTGTAAGGCCCCGTTCCCGGGACGCTTACAGCTGGATCATCATCGCACATAAAACATATATTTACATTCGTATTTCATAAAACACCGCAGCGGAACATTAAAATAATCTTTCATTTCCATGTAAATACTTTTGCAAGTTAATACAACATTCATTACAAAACAATTACATTACAAAAGCATTATAATATCGGATGCCCTCCAAAATAAGCTGAGTAGCCGCCCTGTGCCATCCTCAGCAACATACCTGCCAACTGGAAACACATCAAAGTCAGCGTTGCTGAGTGAGTTCTAGTTTTAAATAAAACATTCTTTACTTCCTTTATAAAACCATTCGTTAACTTCGTACGCGATCACACAACATACATACATACAGATAATATAATTATTATCTTCATCCCTCTTTTATACTTTAACTTAGGTTCGTTCGTACGTTCTTACTTTCATTCATTCGCTAATTATTACATCTTTTCTTTCCATTAATACCATGAAGTTTACCCTTCATGCTCATGGTACTGGACCTACGCCTATCATAGACCTTCTATAACGGTGCATAACACCTCATGGTCATAGTACCTAAGGTAAGTTTCACGATCATTACATCGGTTACATCATCACGTTCTGGATCAGTGTCAACAGCTATGCCCCAAACAATATGGCTACTGGGCCGAAGTTCATAAATAACTTCCACACTGCACATAGCCTGGCACCAGCACCAGGGTAAGTGACAAAGATCCCAACTATATTCCTCACCCCGAACATATGGGTACTATGACATTTTACACCCCCAACGATATGGGTACTACACCCCCATCAATATGGGTACTACACCCCCATCAATATGGGTACTACACCCCCATCAATATGGGTACTACACCCCCATCAATATGGGTTTACACCCCCATCGATATGGGTACTACACATACTACATCATGCACCATACCGAAGGTCAGTCACAAAGATTGGAACCCCTGCGTGCACACTTAAGGATTAGCTGAACCACACGCGGTTGAGCTTAAGGCATTTAGAGTCGTGCACTTCAGTACACATCACTTGCGAGCCTTTGACGTTCTCATTCATTCCTTAATGATGCATTCATTCCTCATATTCCTCTCTTCATTATCTTCTACTTTACGTTACATAATACTTTCATTACATACATTAATACTCAACGCAAAGCCACAGAAAGATACATATACATAACAGGAATATAAACATAAACATACATACATCACCATATAGGGCATCATCATATAACGCATCAATCATACACACGCATCAATCATACATCACATCACTAACATCACACACATGCCTGACATCACGTCTATGACCTCGAAAGTCAACTTACATAAGCCTACAGGAACCTCCTGAGTCAAAACCCATAACTGCACTTTCCCTCAAAGGTCATAAGATAAATCGTTATTCTTTCGGGCGTATGAACCCTACTTGGGCGTATGGGCACCCTCCAGTCGCATGGCCTTCTGGGCGACTGAACACTTAGGCGAATGGGCATCTATGCGAATGGACCCTATGCGAATGGACCTATGGGCGAATGCACATCTATGCGTATGGACTCTCAGTCGCATAGCGTTCATGCGTATGGCCTTCAGTCGCATGACTTCAGGTGTATGGGCTTCAGTCGCATACTCTTCGTGCGAATGAACCACAGTCGCATGGCCTCCAGGCGCATGGACTTCAGTCGCATAACCTTCGTTCCAATGAACCTCAGTCGCACACTCCTTCAATCACATGCCTTACAGGCACATGAACTTCAGTCGCATGACCATCATGCGTATGGACCTCAGTTGCATGGCAATCGTGCGTATGGAACTCAGTCGCATGGCAATTGTGCGCATGGACCTCAGTCACACGCCAATCGGCCGTATGGCCTCCAATCGCATTCCAGTCGGTCGCCTAGCCCTAGCTGATGCAGAATGCAGTTCATCCCGACTGCAGCCGACGGTTTTGGGCCTCCAACCTCTTCCAAACCTCTTTTAAGCTCAAATCAAAAATTCTAAGCCTTAGGGAAACATACCACGACCTCATTCAAGCATAACCAAGCACGAAATCAAGCCCCAAACGAATCATACACATACACACATGCATAAAAACAGGTTTACACCCAAAAACTCGAAAAAATGGTTTTCAGATGTGTTCTAGCCCTAAAATCAGTTGAAAACGTGTAAAAGAGGGGTCCTAGAACTCACACAAACGTTGCCGTCGAGTAGAGCTTCGATTTGACCCGCTACACGACGATTTCCACGCTCGAATCTCCCCGAACCAAGCTTTTCTCCTCTTTTTATCCTTCTCTTCTCCCCTCCTCTCTCCTTGGCTGAAAAATTTCAAGAATGGGGTGTCTTCCCCCTTTTATACTCCCATTCATCGAAGTTTCTCTCGTTGGCGAGTTTGGTCACTCGACTTTGAACTTTATTTCTTTTTCTTCTTTCGCCGACTTCAAAGAAAATTTCCGGGCTTTACATATTCCTTTATACTAAAATGCTTAAATAATGTGTTTCATTTTTATGGAATTGAAAACATAATCAATCATTTTATTTTATTTAATTTGGTTAATAAAACCCCCAAACACCAAATTGAAACCCTAATCATCGTTGATTCGTTAAATTCATTATAAATAAACTTTAATCTTGTAAATAAATATATATATATATATATATATATATATATATATATATATATATATAGGTACCTCGTGAAGGTTTACGTTGGAACGTCGACTATTATTTTTCTTATTATTCATCAATTATATACTTATTGATCATGTGAGTATTTCTATACCCCTTTTGCATATTTTTACACTTTGGGGTGAAACATGTTACTTTATAACCGTTGCACTTGTAAACTCGTTTATTCTTGTAAACACTTGGCAATTCACTTGTATGTTGTGGTTAGTTGATCTTAGTAATTACCATGTATTTACTATTATATGTGCAATCACTAACTATTGCTAGCCTGGTGACGTCATAGATCTATGGGCCTGACAAGCCTGCTTGGTTAATCCAAGTACAATTAGCTAATCGTATAATCTTGTAAACGTGTAATCTTGTAAACTGTCAAGGTTTGATTGTTACATCTGTCAAACATCCCTAGTTGCTTTGTTCACTAACTTATGACATGAATTGCCATCTTTTATATATGTATGTATGTATGTATGAAAACTATAGAAATCTCACCAACATTATGTTGACCTTTTATTTTTAACATGTTTCAAGAAACGCCCAAGTTTGATGCTATCTTTAAAGTTTATCCACATCTAGAATTGGACCTAGTTTAATAAACGAAATGTCTTGGATTATTTACATCTTATGTTATGTTTATTTCTATGTTTGAGACTTATGTTTGTATTGTTACATTTGAAACTTATGATTAAAATATTTGGATTAAATAATAGCGTTATGTGGTTGTGAACAATCTAAACCCTTACATCTTGACGATTCCACCGTCAAGGTTGGGGTATGACAGATTGGTATCAGAGCCCATAACTCTAGGTATTTAGGTTATTAGAAATGGTGACCTAGACTATAGTTTATGCATGAACCTTATAGAATAATATTTATGTTCTTGTAAAAAATATATATTCTTTGCATGCTACATAATGCTATGTCTCCTTATGTGCAACTTCATGCTTTAGCATAGGATTGCTTTGTAAATGCCTAAACATTTTTTTCTTGTCTCCCCTAGACTTATTCTTGATTCTTTAACTCTCCCCGACGAATGAAACTTCTTAAATTTATTCTCGACGACATGTGGAATCTACGCTTATTATTGTGGGTTTAATTCCTTAGACTCTATGTCTAATCTATACGAATCTCATCAAGGTTTTGATTTTATGAACCTAAGAAATATTGTATGACACATAGACACCTGTATTCTGGATTTCCTAGAAAAAGGCCTTCAGGCTAATGTAAGCATTTCGTATAAATCATACGGGACTAGTTATGCTTACCTGGGGATTTCTGGGATGAGTGATAAACTATGGTCAACATACACAATTTTCTAAGGCAAATGGGTCAATTTACCTTGACGTGTCAACGTTTCCAAATCGTAATGTGTTACCAAATGAAACCATTCCATGGGCCTTACAACCTTTGACTTATTCTTGTTTAAATTACTATCCTTTATTATTATCATTCTCGTGTCTAACTCATTTTGTATATCTAGCATGTCTCGTCACCATGGAAAGCGTGGAAGTTCTGATCGTAAACTCGCAGCAATGATCGCCAGGCAAATGGCTGTTGTGCTCCCGTCAATGGTTGCTGAACTTAGCAGTACTTTAATGGCCAATAAAAACAACAACACTAATGGAAACAATAGTGGTGGTGACAACAATGTCCATGGGGAGATAGCAACAACCAAAACGGGAACAATCGCACTTGCACCTTTAAACATTTCAACTCGTGCAAACCCACTAGCTTTAGTGGAAAAGAAGGAGCCACTGGACATCTCGAGTGGTTCGAGAGTATGGAGAACACATTCATCGTGAGCGAGTGTCCCAATGAATTCAAGGTTCGCTATGCTGCGAGCGTTCTTCAACAACGGGCGCTCACATGGTGGAACAGTGGGAAAAGAAACCGAGGGACTGAAGCTGCCTTGGCATTATCTTGAGAAGAATATAAGGATATAATGATCCAAAAGTTCTGCCGAGGAGTGAGTTGCAGAAGCTGGAGGAAGAATTCTGGAACCTCAAGCAAGATGGTGGGAATCATTTGGCTTATTCCACCCGGCATCATGAGTTGAGCATGCTCCTACCACACATGGTGGGTACCGTGCCCCATAACATTGAGAAATTTATCAAGGGAGTACCACCTCAAATACAAGATACCGTGGTGGGTAGTAGGCCCACAACCTTGGCGGATGCGATTACTATCACGCACAGCTCACTGAGAATCATATTAGGGCTGGCACTATGTCAGTGAAAGGTGCCAAAGCTGCTACAAAGGTTACACCCGAAGCTGCAAAGGAGGTGAAGGCCGAGTCCTCCTTCCAAAACAAGAAGCGCAAGTTCACTCTGACTCGCAACTACGCGATGACAGCACCAAATGCTCCTCAAAGGCAAGTGGTTGTTGCAAATCAAGCCCCCTTGGCGAGAGCTTATTCTGGGCCATACCCGATGTGCAATACTTGCAAGCACCATCACGTGAGTAACACTCCATGCCGAGTTTGCTCGTTGTGTGGGAAGTATGGGTATCTGTGGCTACTTGCCTTCGTGCTCCGAATAATGCTCTGATGCTTGCTAATCGAGCCTGCTACAACTGTGGTGAACCTGGACATATTCGTCCACAATGTCCTCGCAATGCGGGAACTGTGCCACCGGCTCGTGGAAGGGCTTTCAACATCAACGTCAACCAAGCTCAAGCTAACAACGACGTGGTGGATGTTACGTCGTTAAATTTCTTTTAATCCTTCTTTGTCTTTTAAAAATCCCTACCAGTGTTCATCATACCAATAATAGGTCATTACCGAACAGGTATGTATCTTGTAAATAGCCGTTATGCTTCTGTATTGTTTGATTCGGGTGCCGATAAGAGTTTCGTGTCTTTGGAGTTCGAGCCTATTCTTTCTAAACCGCGTGCTAATCTAGAAAGACCCTTTACGGTCGAAGTCGCAGATGGAAAATCGATCGTCGTTGACGTCATAATACGCGATTGTACCTCGAGTCTTAATTAGCATGAGTTCCTCATCGACCTTATTCCTATGCAATTGGGAAGCTTTGATGTTATTATCGGCATGGATTGGTTAGCCAAGCAACACGCGGAAAGCTTATGCTTCGAGAAGTGCATTCGAATTCCTTTACCGTCGGGTGACACTTTGAAAGTCTTTGGGGAGAAACCATCTCAAGGACTCAAACTTATGTCCTGCATCAAGGCCCGAAAGTGCTTAAGTAAGAACTACATAGCTTTCATGGCTTATGTAGTTAACACGAAAGCCAAGGGTAAGGAACCGAAAGATATTCCTGTCGTGCGAGATTTTCCCGAGGTGTTTCCCGAGGATCTTAAGGGGTTACCTCCCGTACGAGAAGTTGAGTTCAAAATCGACTTCATCCCTTTTGCAAACCCTGTGGCTAAAGCACCTTATCGTCTTGCACCGTCTGAAATGCAAGAACTAGCTAGTCAACTGCAAGAGTTGACCGATAAGGGTTTCATTTGTCCTAGCTCCTCACCATGGGGTGCACCTGTGTTGTTCGTAAAGAAGAAAGATGGTTCTTTCCGTTTGTGTATCGACTACCAGGAACTCAACAAGCTCACCATCAAGAACCGATACCCTCTTCCTTGAATCGATGATCTCTTCGATCAACTTCAAGGAGCTACACAATTCTCGAAGATCGATCTACGCTCTGGATATCATCAACTACGTGTTCACGATGACGATATTCCAAAAACCGCTTTCTGTACTCGATATGGACATTACGAGTTCATGGTTATGCCTTTTGGTTTAACCAATGTATATATATATATATATATATATATATATATATATATATATATATATATATATATATATATATATATATATATATATATATATATTTTTCTTCGTGAAGGTTTACGTTGGAACTTCGACTATTATTTTTCTTATTATTCATCAATTATATACTTATTGATCATGTGAGTATTTCTATACCCCTTTTGCATATTTTTACACTTTGGGGTGAAACATGTTACTTTATAACCGTTGCACTTGTAAACTCGTTTGATTCTTGTAAACACTTGGCAATTCACTTGTATGTTGTGGTTAATTGATCTTAGTAATTACCATGGATTGACTATTATATGTTCAATCATTAACTATTGCTAGCCTGGCGACGTTATAGATCTATGGGCCTGACAAGCATGTTTGGTTAATCCAAGTACACTTAGCTAATTGTATAATCTTGTAAACGTGTAATCTTGTAAACTGTCAAGGTTTGATTGTTACATCTGTCATACATCCCTATTTTCTTTGTTCACTAACTTATGACATGAATTGCCATCTTTTATATATGTATGTATGTATGAAAATTATGGAAATCTCACCAACATTATGTTGACCTTTTATTTTTAACATGTTTCAAGAAACGCCCAAGTTTGATGCTATCTTTGAAGTTTATCCACATCTAGGATTGAACCTAGTTTAATAAACGAAATGTCTTGGATTATTTACATCTTATGTTATGTTTATTTCTATGTTTGAGACTTATGTTTGTATTGTTACATTTGAAACTTATGATTAAAATATTTGGATTAAATAATAGCATTATGTGGTTGTGAACAATCTTAACCCTCACATCTCGACGATTCTGCCGTCAAGGTTGGGGTGTGACAATTGCTAAACATGTTAATGTGGTTGTTTATGATGGTGATGATGATAAGGAGAAGGATGATGATGATGATGGTGGTGGTGATGATAAGGATTATGAACCATAGAAGAAATATGATAATGCTAGAGATGATGATAAACTAGAAGGTGGACAAGGGAGCATTGTAAGACCTTCTGGTAAATCTACATTTAATAAAGACTTCGAGTTAAGGCCGAATGAGTAAGAGGTTTATGAACCTCTTGATTCTGAGTTGGAAGCTCAATACGAGAAACAGTACTATAAGTTTCAGCAGCTTTGAAAAGTACTAGAGAATTCAAGTGAAGAGTTGGGAGATTTTGATGATTTGATGGATATTAAAGAAATAGAGTATACAGACATCTATAGAAATAGTATCAAGGGTTTGTATGATGACATCATTCTATAAGAAGATGAAAACCCATATGCTTCTAACGATATTCCTATTGATCAGCCATGAGCTACAACATAGAATGTATATCCTAATGACGTGTGGGGAAAGCCTGTACTTATGAAAGGAATGTTACAGGTTCCATCGCAACTGAAGGGTAAAAAACATTTTATGAAGAATATAAAGTCAGAAAGTAAATAAAAACACTTATCTTAAGTCGGATGTTTGACGGGGAGAAGAAGATGTATGTAATTAAAAGAAGAACTAGGGTAACTAAATATTATAAGGATAAGCATGATTTCCACACATTGCCTACCGTATATATTTGTGCCATGAGCAAAGTGCTTTTTAACAATCCAAGTAACTATGGTAAAGCCAAATGGATAAGGATTTTTATTTGGAGAGAAAGAAAGTTGGGATTGAAAAAGTTCAAAACATCAAAAGCTAAGGTTTTGAAAGATGAAACAAGGATTCATCCAAACCCAAATTCTTCTTAGATCATCAGAGTCTTCAAACAACTAAGGTTTGCAAAGAAGATTCCTATTCATGTACTAGTGCCAATATACAATTTATCAAAGTTGATGAGATAGGTTTAAAAAGTGAGATAAGAGTCTAGAAGTGTTGTTATCTACTTTGTTGATAAAGATATCGGATCTTTGATCCTATTGATTGCTTAAGTTTGGTAATAAGGATATGCTAACACTACAGTCATGTCCAATCGAAGCCAACATGTCTGTTCACTTCATAGTTGTACAATTCGGTTGGATGCTTACTAAACAATTAGAGGAGAAGATGTAAGTTTATGGAGGAAATTACAAGTATGATGATGTAGATTACCGATTGCAACTGATTTACCAAGACTAGAGGGAGAGGTAGATTTCATGAATAGAGGATCGAGAAATAAAAATATGTTGCAAGAGAAAAGTTCTCAGATCACTTGAAAACTACAAAGTATGTGAGAACTTTTGAAGTTGAAGCAAAGCTGTGTGAGAATTTGCGTTGAGGCAAACAATTGAAGCATGCAAAAACAGTGGTTTATGCGAAAACTTATGAAGTTTTAGTAAAAATAGCTCAATGTCATTAAAACTTGTATCAAATGTCATTCTTGAGTCCTGTAATTGCTAAGGCAAACTTATTGTGTGAATATAAGAAGCAAACTCTTATTTACATTATAAACGTTGCTACTTATGCTATGATTTAGTACTTTAACCATGTTTTAACGATGACTAACACTTGTTTCGCTTCTCTCAATCATTGATCAACTGATTAATGAGCGATTGTGAGGAATTCATGTACTTTACAAAGTAAAGTTATATCACATATGTGATCGAGCCATGGAAACACAAAAGTTCCAAACATGATGTTAACATAAAAAAACCTAACTTTTACCGTTTCTTGATGTATGACATGTTTATAAATAGTTCTCCAATAAGATTATGACGAGACATATTGAGTCAAAATCCTCTCCATTCAAAACTAAAATGTTAATATGAATTAATTGTTGAAAGAAGAGTAATCAAACGTATGCAAGTCCATATCAAATCAAAGGTACACATGTACTTACATGCATTCTTATTTGTATTACATGCTTAATACCTATAATAATAAAAGTATAGCATCTTCGCTTTCAAATAAAGTAGACAAATCAAACGTAAGCATGTCCATCAAATTAAATGTACACATGTGAACTTGCATGCATTCTTATTTGTGCTACATGCTTGAAATATAGTATTTGACTGTAGACAACTCTGATAATTGTTATATTAGTAATTAATCAGAATTTAGTTGATGCATATATTTGAAAGTAAAGATGATATTTTTATTACTATAATTTATTTTAAACGTATATCATTTTTCTTTATAACTTTAGAAATATAATATTTTTCTAAGTTTTGAATATACTGTCATGACGAACTTAACTTAGTTTACATTCGGGTGTAAGTTTTGCTCGTTACATGTGCCAGTTAAATTAAATATAATATTAGTTTTTCACAACTACGTAATATTTTCATATATTTTGAATATACCGTTGCGGAATATCCCTATGTACGTTTGGATTTAACTTCTATTATAAATAAATAAGAGTCGCAACATCTGGCCGAAGCCCGTGAGTCAAATAAAATATAATTTTTGGTTTCAATATCCTAAGTATACTTTTGCGACATGCTTATTTCCACCAACATGCGATATAAGTTTTATTTAAAACCGATTCGCCACAACACGCGGACAAAACCCGCTAGTTTCAACACAAATGTTAATACATGTAAATTTGATTGGTTGAGCACTTCAAAAATCTGTATTTAGTAATCTATTAGCCATATTCAAAATAATAGTCAAAATATAATTTTTAAGTTTGCTATGTGTGAATCCAAGGATCGCAATCAGGAATTATCATAGTTAATAGGGAATCAAGTTAATGTTTGCGGAATCAACATTAACCTTGTTTAATTGTTTTAATAACTAAATACCAAATTTAATGATTAATGATTATGACGAACACAATGAGAAGAACACAATTAATAAGCAAACAAAAAGATTTGATTCTAACGTATTTGATTAAACTGATTAATGATTACAGATAAATAAATAATGAATAATAAATGCTTCGAACGTGTTGATGTTGATGTGACGGCTACTAGGGTTTATGTTTGTGTGATTTGATGTGATGTTTGGGTTTGTTGTATTGATGCTTGGTTGTTTGTGTTCTTCTCATTGTGTTCGTCATAATCATTGATCATTAAATTTGATATTTAGTTATTAAAACAATTAAACAAGGTTAAAATTGATTCCGCAAACATTAACTTGATTCCCTATTAACACCGATAATTCCTGATTGCGATCCTGGGATTCACAGGTGGTATTAAAGCCAAGTGCTCATTGATTTAGATCGATTGATCTATCAGTGTTAATAGTGTTTAATTGTTTTTTTGTTTCACTAGATTTGTTAGTTTTTGTTGATTAGATCTATTGTTTTTAAGCAAATCGTTTTTGTGTGAATTGATTAAAACAGTGAATTGTCTTTCAGCAAGTACTATTTCATTGCTTGATTAACTTGGGTCAATATTCAAATCAATTGAATAGTAGATCTTGGTTATTGATTGACATTCTCAAATTGTTCAAATTTATTTGAACAAATACATTAACAATTTTTTGATTCAACAAATCAAAACATGAGTAACTTTGGTGAATCATCATACCAACCTTCAAAGTTGGAAATAAAAGCAGATTTTAAATTCTGAAAAATCAAGTTCAGGAATCATGTAAATTATACAGATTCTGACTTATGGGTGTCAATAACTGAAGGTCCTTATATTCCACCCACTCTTGGGCTGAATTATAATGACAATAATCAACCCATAAGTACAAAGGATCTGTCACCTGATGATATTAAGAAGGTTAAAGTCGATATTAAGGCATACAACTTACTTAGTATGGCTTTACCTGAAGAAATATTGATCAGATGTGAGAATTACAAAACAGCAAATTTTCTTGTGGAATAGTCTTCATACACTCTGTGAAGAGAGTGATGAAATCAGAAGCATTAGGAAGGACACCCTTCGTTCACAATATGAAACCTTTCATCATATTGAGGATGAATTAATTTCACAACAACTTCATAGATTTATGCAACTTGTAACAGAGATGAATATCTTGGAGTTGAAATACACAAATGAGAAATTAAACAAGAAGATGCTCCATACTTTGCCAGAAAGTTGGAAGCAAACTGTGTCCATGTTCAAGAACACCATTGACCTCAAAGCAACTGGTTTAGATATATTGGTAGCTAAAGTTAAGGCTCTTGGAATGGATGAAAAATCAAGAAACAAGAGTGTGAGAACACATGTCTCATCCTATCACTTTAAAGAAACAAAAAGTGCTAGAAGTGCCTTCATTTCCAATAATGATACTGATAACTCTTGTACTTTGAATGATGATGAAGAGGAAGTAAGTTTCTATGCATCAAAGCCTTCAAATAAATCTTCTCAAAGTAAGTCAAGAAAAGATAAAGGAAGAACTGATGATCGAAGAGATACATCATCAGCAAAGTCTTCATCAAATAACAACCAAACAGAGCCCATCACTGTCATTCTAGACTCTGAAGAACAAAAAGCAGCTATTGCAACTTTCAATTCAAGTTTTCAAGCTTATCTGGGAAGCTCATTAACATCTGCCAACATTTGCCAGCAAGACTTGAAAGTACTACATCCAAATGTAGTGGAGGTGATGGATCTACAATGGCAAATGGCAATGATTGCTTATAGAGCCAAACAATATCTCAGGAGAAATAAAAATTTGGCTGATGCAAGTAAATCATCAAAGATTGGTGTTGATAAGTCAAAGGTAAGATGCTTTAAGTGCAATCTCTATGGACACTTTTCTAGAGAATGCAATCAACAATCAAATCCTGATTTAACATAACATCAGCAACATCAGTCTCGCCAACCATCGTCATCTCAAAGATCTTTTAGGCAACCACAAATTACCAACTCATCCCCACCAGCCACAAATACATCAGCATGAACAAGTAACTCTAAAGAAACTGGGCTGATCATACTTCAAGATGGAACCTGTGACTGGAGTATGTATGAGAAGGAAGTCTTGGAAGAAAATCAAGCTTTAATGGCTCACATGGAAAACAAAGTTCCACCCATGGCTAGAGAGGTAAGAGATAGGTTATGTTTATCAATATGTGTTAAGGAAGTTGAAAGATATAGAGTTCATGCTTAACAACTGGCTGATAAAGTTAAAGAAAACAATGATTTTGAATGAATCTCATGTAAGAGAACATAAATTATATCAAATCAAAATTAACTCTTTACAAATGGATTTAGATAAACTTGTTTCAGAAAATTATAGTTTAAAAGCACAAGTTAAGCATCTAACGTCTTCCTTAACTAATGGTTGATCATGCATCAACTAAGTGAAACTTCAAAAGCTTCATCTTTCATCTCAGCAGTATGAGAAATTATTAAATTCTCATATTGAATCAAAGAACAGGTATGGGTTGGGATATAATGTTATGGCACCTCCTATAAACAATGATTACTCACCTTTACCTGAATCAATGATAAATAACTTGTCAAATCATTTTGTGCCAAGCATCAAGTTTGAAACAAAATCTAATCAATAAGTTATTCATAATAAAACTGAGGTGAATGAAACTGAGTCTTCTGAATCTTAAAAAGATTAATCAAAATGACTCAGAATTTGACTTTGATGAGTGTGATGACTTGGATGATTCTGATGAATATGATGATGATCTACTGAACATTGGTAAGAATGTTGTTTTTGAAACAAACATTCTAAAAGTCCTTGAAGAAACATTCATTCCCAAAGTTCTTGAAGAAACAAAGTTGCCATATCCTCCAAAACAAAGAAACATGCTGAAGACTATTTGTAAGAGAATAGCTTAGCTAAATGAAGGTCTTCAAGAACTTCATCAGCAATAAAAATCTTTAAATGAAGAAACTGAGAAGTGTGTACCTACTAAGAAAGTACACACATTTTTGGTAGATAAAGGAAAGAAGAAGCAATCAGCTGATCTTCAGCGGAAGAAGAAACCTTCTTCAGTAGAAGATCTGCGGAAAACCAAATCTACTGATTCAGTAGATGATCTACGGAAGGCAAAGTCAGCAACAAACAAATCAAAGCCTCAAAAGCTGAAAGAGGATAAATCAACTTCAAAACTAGAAAAGGATGCAAAGCCTCCGGAGTTGACAAAGAATAAGAAAATAACTGATTTTGACAAAGAATCAGAGGAGATGTATTGCAAATGGTGTGACATGAAAAATAACAATACTGAAGATTGTTACTTCAGTAGTTATTGTTCTATTTGCAATATGAACAATCACATGACATCTAACTGCTCCATCAACAAAAATACCAAAAGAATTTTCTGAGACCTCTAAGCAACTTATTCTATACTCAAGAAAGAGGAAGTACTTAGGTGGTAGCGAGAAAAAGGTGATCAATGTTGAAGATTCACCTAAAAGGTCAAGGCATACATCTCCAGAGCACACTCCTTCAGTGGATGTTTCCACGTTAAAACCAGTAACTCATGATGAAGCTAAGAGTGATGCTGAATGGAATGAGCTCACAAAGTATGAATCTCCAAAACAGACAAAGAATCAAAGGTTGATGAATTGCTGACCACCAAAAACATACTGGAAGAAAGGCCTGAATCCTCAATGTTTATGACCCTAACAAATCATGGCTTTCCGTATGACATGGTAGAAAGGATGAGCATGAGTGAGATGAAAGATGTGCTGAAAGAGTTTGAGTTGGCTCGATTCATGATTCCTAATTATGATTATGAAGCATTCACAACATCCAAGTCATTCAAAAAATCAAGAAAGATCTAGGCCACTATGACACAGCAAAGCTTAGCAAGTACAATATGATTTGTTGGCTACAGGGTCACAACTACAAGGCTCATGAGCTTAAGGTAAGAAAAGTTGGTGAGCTTAGGAGAATGATGGAGCATGTAATGGTTGTTGAGCTTGACACAGGAGTGAGATTCAGAACTGAAGCTCCAAACCCATTCTATGAGCAACAAAGCAAACTCCCTGCTGATCCTATAACTGTTGAATCTAAAGATCGACACAAAGGGAAAGAAAAACTTATCAGAGAGCCTAGGGCAGTTATCCCTGGAAAAGTATGGCCTCTACGAACAACAGTCAGGGAAATCACTGAACAAAAATCTACCCTGATAGAGCTGTATGACCACATCATAACTCCCAGTTCTGTGAATGAAAACAGGATTATGGCCTGGAAATATGATCCAGACTGGGACTGTGCAATCATCAAGAGGACATCTGGAAGAACTGAATACTTCCATGATGTAGAAGCATTACTGAGACTTCCTGAGAGAGACATCAAAGACTTGCAAAGCCTAATTATCTCTAACTATCCAATCCATCCAAGAGGAAGAGATTTTTTTGTGTCAGTGGGTAGGATGAAGATAAGATTTATAGATGATGTACTGAAGGAGGCTAAGAGGGAAGATGCTGACATAAGAAAAGACTTCAAAAAGAAAGAAGATCAAAACCCAACTCCTCTACATTGATAAATAATGAGCTTTTGAAGAGGGTTGGATACAACAACAAGAATGCAGCAGCCATTAAAAGATTTGATGGAAATCAATACACATATCCCATAACAGAATGAGGATATGTTGAGAAGACCAAAGAATTGGTGCTATTAAGGAATGCAGAAGGAAAGAAAGCAGAGAAGATGAGAATCTTTGATCCAGTAGAGATCAAGCTGCTACAACCCAGCTACACATCATACCTGCATGACAAATTCTTCCAAAAGCTATCTGATGAAATAGCACAGAATTATTTATGCTTATATGTTCATATGATTCAAGTGGTGGATAAACTACATGCTAAAGCATACAAAAGAAGAAGACATGATGTTGGACTGCTGAAAGGAGCTGACATTGAAGACGTATCAGAACTTAGAATCTCAAAAGAAGATGAGCTTGAAATAATTCATAACCAAAGTATTGTGGAAACTCTAACAACAGAAGAAGACATTTTGGGACTAAGTTTTGAGACTCTTCAAAGGATATGCAGAATGGAGATCAAGACAAATACGATGATCAAAAGGATGCAGTCCCTAATTTCAACAAGAAGATGGTGTCAAGATTGAAGGAACTTTCAGTTTTGAAGAACTTATTAGAAGTATCTAAGCCTAAGGGGGAGTATTGTTAGATCAAGGAACAATAGATCTAGATCATTTTGTATAGGCTTAAAACTTTAATCAATACTTGTAATGAATGATTGTAATTCATTATGATGTATGCATTGTGTATATAGGTTAACCCATATGTGTGTTGGTCTGTGTATGGTTGCAGGTACAAACATTATTCTTGGTTAATTACTAAAATTGACCAAGTGTAAGAAACATCTACGGATGAACATTTTGTTCTTCCGTAGATATGTTTCGTATAAGTAACATACATCCGAAGATCATCTACAGATGAACAATCAGCTCTGGAGTTCAAGTGAAGTCAATCAAAGAGTTCAAGTGAAGACTTCTGCGGATGAGCACACCCTACGGATGAGCAAACACCTTCGGAAGAACAATGGGCTTAATTAGTGGGTATTTAATAAAATAAGAAAATGGGTTATGGGCTAAATTGGGTTTATGGGCAAGAGCCTAAGAGATTAAAGGCCCGTAATCAGCCCTTAACCCACCAAATCAGCCTTTATCTTCCTCACTTGAACCCTAGCCACCAAATTCGTAGAGAGAGAAAGTAGAAAGAGAAAGTGAAGAAAACTTAAGATTTGGAGCTTCAAAGGTTAAGGGATTGAAGATCTGGGTGTTGGAGCATCAAATCACAAGAAAGGAGCAACAAATCTAGGTAAGAATCGACCTCTAAACCCTTCTGTAGATCAAACCCGGATTCTAGGGTTTTGGGTTTTGAAAAGTTGCAAAGAATCGCATAAAGGTCACATTTTTACGTATGAAAACATGTATAAAGCTTAGATTTAGCCTCATGGATGATAAACTAAGAGATTGGACGTAAAAAGTTATGATTTTGGGTTAAAATGGGCTGGTTTGTAATTTTTATGAGATCTGCAAAACTGTATATGCATCCAGTGAATTTGCATATTTAAACAGCAAAACTATGAGAACTTCCTGCGAAACTATAGTTTTCCAGGTAGTTTCGCAGACATGGTTATCCAACGAAAGGTTGGGCGAAGCTGGCAGCGAAACTGCCAGCGAAGGTGGCAGCGAAACTGTTGGCGAATCTAGCTGCGAAATTGCTGATCTTGCAGCGAAATTAGCAGCGAATTTAGGCTGAAATTAACCCCTTTAAGTGTCAGCTTATCTGCAGGCTGTGTAGTGTGATCCTAGTCTTGTAAGCTTAGTTTTGAAGTTGGTCTCGGTATCCAGGTGAGTTCTAGATCCCCTATTTTTAAGTTTTTCCATGTTTTGGGGCTATTATGCATATTAAATATACGTTTTTAAATGACTTAGATTTTATGAGGTTTTATGATGACATGTATTGGATATGTTGCATTGGTTACCTATAAATATTATATATATATATATATATATATATATATATATATATATATATATATATATATATATATATATATATATATATATATATATATATTTATATATATATATATATATATATATATATATATATTTATATATATATATATTTATATATATATATATATATATATATATGTATGTATATATATATATATTAAAGTGGAAGATGATATTAATGAAAAGTTGAACTTAATGAATGTTACCACCGGGCTCGTTTGATGATGTAAAGTCTTGCAAGCACTATGATAGATTTCACTTATGTGAATCTGATGTATGATGATGGATCCGTATTCATGAGCGGGCTATGTGCCTTGCAGTGTGGATCAACTTTCGAGGGTTAGCTACCATCCTCATGTGTACCGACAGGGATTGGCATTTGTTGTCGATCAACATGGAGCTCTTGCTTTGTGCAATCTCGTTTATGATGAAAGTGAAAGATAATGAAAGATAATGAAAGAATGAAAGATAATGAACATGCTTATTATGATACAAGTAATGTTATGTACTATGATGTATGCAGAACCGGTTAAGGGCTTAACAATTACAACACAACAACACAAAGAGAAGATTAACCAAACTTGATCAAACAGTAAACTGGATTAACCACAATAATGATACAAAGAACACAAGTAATAATAAAGAGACAGAACAAGAGATTTGGGTTTCAAGGATGCAGTATATTGCTTTCTCAAGTTCTATTACAAGTGTTACAAAACATAAAGAAAGATACTAGAACAAGGAATACTTATACTACAACCTACAGCCGGCTATACTTTGAAAGCCAGCTGGATACAATTGACTAGACACAAACAAAATCAATTGTAGAATCAAAAGGCATATCTGCCTTTTGACCTTGTGACTATGACATGCCATAGCTCACATCCTTATCTATTACAAAAAGGATAAAGTACATAAAGTAGAAGGTTACAAACTCAAGACCTCAATGTACAGTTACCAAAAGCATGGACCTTTTCACCAACTCATGTAAGTTGGTGACTTTACAGAGATGCAGCGGAAAGGTGTCCAGCTTTATGGAACAGTACATCAGATAAAGCATGTTACTAAAAGTTTTCGGAAGAAATCTGTCTTCATAGGATGAAGCTTCGGAAGACTTTGTCTCTGAGGCTTCAGAAGACTTCATATTTGGCTTTGGAAGATATTGGTCTTGGCTTCGGAAGATTTTACACTTAGAATATTTCTAGTGCATGGTGTAAAACTTCCGAAGCAATTCTGCTTCAGTTCTTTAGTGCATTGCTTGCAGAGAGACTTTGGATGTTTTGGTTTGCATCGGACTTAAAGGAATCCTTACAAACTCCCCCTAGGCTGATGCTACCAAAACATTTAGAAGATCTTCAGATGTTAGTAGTCTTCTGCATAATCATGACCATACCCTTCTTCATTAGATGGTCAGGATCATTTAGACTTTCATAGTATCTTCTCATCTCAAAGAGATCATGCAGAGGTAAGTTGATTATGTCTTGCCATGTATAGACATTCTCAACACCTTGATCTCTGATTACATGCCATCTTTCTGGATTGGTAGAGAAGGTCCAGGATAGGATGGGTGTCTCAGCTGCAAGAGGAGCCACTTGTATTGGAGTTGATTGGGCTATCTCTTCATGCACTTCCTCAGGTTGATCTGACTCAGCCTGAGGTGTAAGGTAGATGATTTAGGCTTCTTCTTCTTAGACTTTAGTTTAGAAGCCATCCTCTTCTTCTCTTAGATGACTTTAACTGAGAAGACTGGTCTGCAGCACTTGTTGATCATCATTGTCTTTCTCAGTTGGGTGTTCCTCCCTCACAGGTTCAGAAGGAGAGGGAGTTTGACCCTGCTGTGGATCAGAAGATGAAGCTTGCTGAGGCTCAGCAGGAGGTCTGGGTTGTGTTGTCTCAGGTTGTTCAACCTTAACCTCCACTTCAGGTGGGACTTGACTTGGAAGAGAGTGTAAGTCAATCAGTTCTCCACTCTTGATCTTCTGCTTGATTACCCTTATATGCTCATCCATTGTGGATAGAGACATAGGGCCAAGTCTCCTTCCGGAGAATCCATACAGCTTCAAGAAGCTCATCATCCTTTGTCTGTCAGCAGACTTCTTCATACTCTTTTGGATGATGGCTCTTGACTTTGCAGCTTCTTCCCTTAGCTTCTTCTTAGTTGTCTTTCTCTCCTTGACTAACTCAAGCTCAAGTTGTTTTAAGTACTCAAACTCAACAAAGTCATAGGACAAGGGAAGAAGTGCATCTGCCTGATAGAAGCCTGTGGCACTCAGGTAGTTGATCATTTTGATCCTATCTTCTTCTTTGTCTACCTGAGGTTCTTGTTGAACCACATCTTCTTGTACAGGGCTTTCTTGAACTGGGGAGAGAGTAGGAGCATGCTTGTAGAGTCTTTTCTGTCTCTTCTCCTCTTTGAATTGGAGAAGTAACCTTGCATCCTCTTTTCTTTCATCTCTCTTGACACTTCCATGTCAGCCAGTTCATTTAGTTGTTCTAAGGGGAGAGAAATATTTCATCAATGTCATAGTTCCTGGTCTGCAGGTAAGTAATCCTGACTGCCCTTAACTCATCATCTTGAGTATTTGGTCTGGGGGCAGCCCTGATTGCAGCTTGCATAAAACTTGAAGACCCAGAGGAACTTTCTCCCCTTAGCTTCCTCTTCCTCTCTCTCTTTCCTCCTCAATTTCCTCAGGAGTCAAAATCCTTTTCCCTTTGTCACCCACAGACCTTTGTGACTCAGGGTGGATAGAGGTTTGGCCTTCATTGCTTGGTGTAGCATCCATGCTCTGGCCAGAGAGAGGCTGAGAAACACCTTCACCAGCAGGTGTCTCAGAGGGAATGTGAATCTCTGCAGCAGTTTGATGATGAGACAGGGGTCTCAGGTTCTGCCACTGGGCCTTCAGTCAAGGTTTCCCCTATGAAACTAATCTTAGGGTCCACCTCAACATCCAGTTGACCGATGGCATTACCTGATTGCCTAAGTCTCCTTCTTAAGCTAAACTCTGCAGTGATCCTGTCTTGGATTCTTTGAGCCAATCTGTCAGCTTGTCTTGAGTTGCTTGGATTGACAAGTGGCATATTGACTAGATCCAAACCTTCATAGAAGTTCAAATTTTGAAAGTCAAATACTTCTTGTTGCCCTTGAACTCTGTGAAGAATAAGGGCTCTTCTATCAGCATCATACCTCCACCTTATGATGTAGTTTGAAGTTCCTTGAGGTGGGGATGACACAGCCCTTGGTATACCTTCCTCAAAGAGACTCCTGATGATAGAGTCTATAGAGTCCACATTAATGTGAACTTGAGGAAGTTGCTGAGAATGCACAATTGCAAGTGAGGATGGTGAGTCCTCTATGTCCATTCTCTGTGAAGAACTCCCAGGTTCTGTGGCTGCAATAACTTTCTCCCCCTTTTTGGTAGCATCACCCACTTGCATAGGTGAGCTGGAGGATAAATCAATCACATCCACAGGTTCTTGTGTTCCTGGTTGAGCTCTTCTTAAAGGTCTCCCAGCTAGTTTTTCCTTAAGATATGAAATCTGAAGTTGCTGATCATTGACCCTGTTGTGTAAGGTAGTCACCTGAGATTCAAGGTGACTGACCTTTGAGACTAGGTAAGTGCATGTTTTAGACAATTTGTGCACCATTAGTCTCAGATTCCCCTCTTCTTCATCAGAAGAATCATTGGGGATGAGATGATTGGACCAAAGTCCTCTCTCTCACCACCAGCTTGAGGTTCTTGGCTGCTGGTTTTCCTCTGCTCACTAGCAATCTCAGTTGAGATGTCAGTGGGCTGAGTTGCCATGGTTGAGGTCTTAATGATGTAATCACTTGCAGAAGTGAGAGCCTCTTCCATATGGACATCCTGAACAGGTTCAGAAGTGTCCACCTCAGTTATAGGTGACTGATGTGGGCTAGACTGAGGAGACTCAGGAGTACTCATCTCTTTTGAGTAGGGGAAGAGAAGAGAGACTCATGGTACTCACTGAATCCTAAGTCTTCATCAGTATAGAAGGATAGGTTGGGAATGGGTTGATTTAGATCTAAAGGCTGGGGATGGTAACTGTCCCCTGAAGGTTGTTCACTTGAGTGTTGAGACTCAGAGTGAAGGCTTAAGGCTGTTGGGCTTGTGAGCTCATCAGGGTGAGCATGAGGAACCTCAGCCCTGATAGTTGAAGAGATGGGAGTGGTTTGCTCCTCAGGGGAAGTGGGAGCTCTAGTGTCCACTTCCTCCTGTAAAGGTGAGTATATGGGGACCTGCACAGACTCAATAGCTTGAGCAGGGGTTCGTTTGGATTTTCTTTGGTAGGTGAGGGTTACTTGAGGCCTTTTTAGTGGTAGAGAGGTAGAAGGTTTGGGTTCAACACTGTCACCTTGAGCAATGAGCTCTAACATTTTGGGGACAAGGGCTGTTTCTACCCCTGAGAAGCCTACAGTTGGCTTCTTCATGATTTTAAAGATGTCGGGCTTCATCTGTCCCAATTTAAGAATATTATCTGTTTCCCTCAACTGTGAGCCCAGTTCACAGTTGAGAATGTGTTGAACATATCTAGGAAACATATAATACTCTAAGGAGTCCAAGTTTGCAAGTAAATTGGTATAGACAAATTGAGAGTACCTGAACTTGACCCCTTGAACCATTCCATGCACTATGAAGGAGAGATCCTCAGGAATCTGGTCCCACCCTCCATGCTTGTTTGACAAGCTGTGGATAACCACATGGAGTAGGTATTTCCACTGGGATGAGACCTTCCCTTTCCTGAAGGTCTTTACAGAGAAATCTCCCTCATAGCCCATCTGCTCAAAGAATGATTGACAGCTTCCTTTGGGAAGGACAACTCACCTTCTTCATCATCCAGCTGCAAATGAGAGTTGATGATGGCCGGAGTGATGAAGATTGTCCTCCCTTGCACTGTGGCAGACAGTGCCTTCTCCCCATCCATGATGACCTCTTGGCAGGTCTTCCAGAATTCAAGCACATGATCCTCATACAGAGTAGGATCAATGGTTAGGGAGGTGAAGTAATTTGATAGAGTCAAGAATTGGCAAATCTCTGAGAAACTTTCATCTTTCTCAGAGCTTAACAGAGCAACCTGGTTGTGTTGCCTGTGAAGTTGCATGGAGAAATCTGGGTTGTTTCTGCGGTTAAGGTTGGCCATTTGAGAAGCTTAAGGTTGAAGAAAGGTAAAAAGCAAAGGCGGTTTTGGGAATTAGGTTTGAGGAATAGTAGAATTGAAGAAGATAGTGAGGAAGAGGGGGAACCGTTGGGTATTTATGTGAAAAAGGATTTGAACCAAAGTTAATGAAAGAGGATAAACTTTGAAATCCGAAAGTCGGTCCCACCTCTGAAAAAGTAGTTTACTTTTGCTCAAAAAGTAGTTTTCTTGGAATTCGAAAAGCTTCCGAAGGTAAATTATCTTCGGAAGTTTTAATGAAAAAGCTTCGAAGCTAAAATGACTTCGGAAGATTTTCCTGAGAGTCTTGAAAATTTTGCTTCGGAAGAGAAATAAACACTTGAATGCTTTGTATACGAAACAACAAAGCTTCCGAGAGTTAATTTTGCTTCGGAAGGAAAAAGTCCTTAAAAAAAATAAGTGTCTGAGACAAGAATTTAAGCTTCGGAAGATAGATTTAGACTTCTTCCGAAGGTAAAATTTCTTAGACAGTTATTTATTTTGAAGACATGATTTTCTTCCGAAGATAAAAATATATCTTCCGAAGGATCAGAAAATTTTCAAAATCTAAGGAAAGTCTTCAAAAAGAATTTGATATCCAAAGAAAACATGAGCTTATGAAAGTGATGAACTAGACAACTTAGGACACACATATTTTAAAAATAATTAGAATTAGTTTTAAGAAAAGATCTACTCAAAGTTAATCATCCCAATAGCTGATATTAGATATTTAAATCTCTGTTCATCAAAAGCTTTTGTAAACAGATCAGCATATTGTTCATCTGTATGAACTTTGACTAGTTTAATTAATCCCTTTTCATAGTTATCTCTTATTAAATGATACCTGATATTGATGTGTTTGGTCCTTGAGTGCTGCACAGGGTTCTCAGTGATAGAGATAGCACTATTGTTGTCTATGTGGATAGGAGTCTCCTTGAAGTTAAATCCATAGTCCAGCATCTGATTTTGAATCCAAAGCACTTGAGCACAGCAACTTGCAGCAGCAATGTATTCAGCCTCAGCAGTTGATGCAGACACACAGGATTGTTTCTTGCATTGCCATGAGACAACCCTTCCACCAAGGAATTGACATCCCCCAGATGTAGACTTTGCAGTCATGTTGCAACCACCATAATCACTATCTGTATAAGCATACAGATTGAAGTCAGGATTCTTTGGATACCATAAACCAAGTGTTGAAGCACCTTTGAGGTATCTTAAAATCCTTTTGACAGTGATGAGGTGAGACATCTTAGGGTTGGCTTGATATCTTGCACAAATACATGTAGCAAACATGATATCAGGCCTGCTAGCTGTAAGATACATAAGAGACCCAATCATAGCCCTGTATAAATGTTCATCTACACACTCCCCCTCAAGATCAGGTCCAAGGGAGTGGTTTCTGGCTATGGGTGTCTTAGCAATCTTACAATCAGTCATGTTGAACCTCTTGAGTATGTCCTGAACATACTTTGACTGACTTATGAAGATGCCATCTTCAACTTGCTTCACTTGAATTCCCAGAAAGAAATTGAGTTCTCCCATTGCACTCATTTCAAATCTGTCTTTCATCAGCTTCTCAAAGTCTTTGCAGAGCTTTGGATTAGTTGAACCAAAGATGATGTCATCTACATATACTTGAACTAGCAATAAGTCATTTCCCTGTCCTTTGATGAAGAGAGTTCCATCTATAGTACCTCTCCTGTATCCATGTTTACAAAGATACTCAGACAATGTCTCATACCACTTCCTGGGTGCCTGATGCAGCCCATAAAGAGCTTTGTCAAGCTTGCAGACATAATCAGGATGATCAGGATCTACAAAACCAGGTGGCTGTTTGACATAAACCTCTTCATCAATCACTCCATACAGAAAAGCACACTTTACATCAAGTTGAAAGACCTTGAAGTTCTTGGATGCAGCAAATGCCAGGAATATCCTAACAGCTTCTAATCTTGCTACAGGAGCAAAGACATCAGTGTAGTCAATCCCTTCTTCTTGTGTGTATCCTTGAACAACTAGTCTTGCCTTGTTCTTGATGATAATGCCTCTATCATCCTTCTTATTCCTAAACACCCATTTGGTTCCAATGGTAGTCTTCCCATGAGGAAGAGGACAAAGGTTCCAAACTTTTTGCCTTTTGAATTGAAGCAACTCTTGTTGCATAGCTTCAACCCAACTTCCATCCTTTAGAGCCTCATCAACTTTCTTTGGCTCTATCTGAGATAAGAAACAAGAGTGAAGACAAACATTTGCTTCATGGGTTTGTCCTCTTGTTCTTACCCCTGTGACAACATCTCCAATGATGTTTGTGGTGGGGTGAGACTTGTGGATCCTTAGCTGAGGGATCACAGCAAGTTGCTGAGAAAGATCCAAATTTGAGAAATTTAGATCTGGCATAGATGATTCACCCTCCACATCACCACACTTATCAAGATTTACTTGATCCAATGAGTGTGTGACATCATTGATGTTGTCATCTATGGTGTGGTTATTAGCATCAAGGAATTCCTGATCACTTTCACCATCACCATTGTTGTCTTCCACAATTGAGGTATCTTTATCTGGTTGTGGAGCCTCTGAGCTGGAATTTGAAGGCACCCCAGATGTATCAGCTGAATTTGTCATTGTAGTGCTGATAGAAACCTCATTTGCTGAAGTAGTTCCAACTGGAGCTGAAGATGTATGAGTTGAAGGTCTTCCTAGCTCAAATCTTGGATCAGGATCACCTGTATTTAAATTTTCTGCAGATCCTGAAACATTCTCACAAGATTTGTTAAAACAGTTGGTAACTAAATCAAGATCAAATAGCCAATCAGGACCAGAACCAGCCACACAGGGTGTGTGTTCATTGAAAGTCACATTGGCTGACTCCTCAACAATTCTAGTTCTGAGATTGTATACTCTATAAGCCTTAGCTTGGAAAGAGTATCCAATGAAGTGTCCATCATCTGATTTCTCAGCAAACTTGGCAATTTGATCCTTGGTATTCAAGATGGTGCAAGGACATCCAAATGACCTGAGAAAACCAATGAAAGGTTTTCTCTTGTGCCAAAGTTCATAAGGAGTCTTACCATGTGTCTTAACTACTAAAACTCTGTTTTGCACATAGCAAGCAGTGTTTTACTGCCTCTGCCCAGAAGGTGATGGGCAGTTTAGAGTCAGACAACATAGTTCTTGCAGCTTCAATTAGTGTCCTGTTTCTCCTCTCAGCAACACCATTTTGCTGAGGAGTCCTGGGAGCACTATATTGTCTTGTAATACCTTTTTCATCACAAAATGTATCAAGGATTTGATTCTTGAATTCAGTCCCTTGATCACATCTTATGGTTTTGACCTTGTGATCACTTTGATTCTCAATTTTAAGATGAAATTCTTCAGAATCTCAGGGTTTCATCCTTAGTTCTAAGAAAGAAAACCCAAGTGAATCTTGTAAAATCATCTGTGATCACCAAACAATAAGAGGTCCTTCCTAGACTCATTACACTGGTGGGGCCAAAGAGATCCATATGTAATAAATGTAGGGGAGTAGTGATGGAGTTCTTTTCCTTAGGCTTGTGAGATACTTATGTTGCTTCCCTTTCAGGCATGCAACACAATGATCATCACTTGTAAACTCTTTCTTTGGCATTCCAGTTACCAAATCATGTTTAATTAGTTTATTCATGTTCTTAAAGTTTACATGGCACATTCTTTTATGCCATAGGAAAGACTCATCACTATTTGCTTTAGATAGAAAGCATGAAACTTCTCCAGAGGGAGATGTTTCTTGCAAATCCATCTTGTACATGTTCCCTTTCCTGGGGGCTCTAAGCAGGATGTGCTCATGAGGAATGACCACACCAGGCTTGAGAACAATGCACTCATGCTCAGTAAAAAGCATGTTATGACTCTGATCACAAAATTGGGATACACTCAGAAGATTGTACCCAAGCTCCTTGACAAAGTTTACCTTTTCAATGCTGAGCTTACCATTTGTGACCTTGCCCCTTCCAGAAATGTAACCACCTTCATCTCCTCCAAAAGCAACTGGTCCTCCATCAATTCTCTCAAAGTTATGGAGTAGTGACCTATTGCCTGTCATGTGCCTGGAACAGCCACTATCAATGATCCAGACATTCTTGTTTGTCTTGAGTTGTTCCTGCACAAAGAAAATGATTAGTTACATTTGGAAACCCAAGCCTTACTTGTCTTGGGCTCACTAAGTATAATAGAAGGTAATGCAACAGTAATAGATCCTATGGTTGTGCTAGAGGGATCTTGAGCTGTTGTTGATGGAGAAACTTCAGTCACTTGGTCTTTCTTAGACTTCCACACCACCTTTGGAGTCTTGGACTTGACCTTCAAAACCTTGGAAGCTTTTGGGACTTCGCAAGTTTTGATGACTGAACCTTCGGAAGATTCTACAGTCACTGCAGCAGACTTCAGTGCTTCGGAAGAATTCCTTTCTTCCGAGACCAACTTTTCTTCCGAAGGTAATTTTCCATTTACCTTCTTCTTTGATTTGGAGCTTCCGAAGGAAACAGATTTTCCTTCCGAAGCTTGAATCTTCTTGAAACTCTTTGAAGTCTTTGTCTTGGTCATATGGACAGTACTTTTAGGATTGTATGGACAATCCTTAGCAATGTGAGAGGTACTTTCACACATGACACATAACATTTTCTTCTTCACAAGAGTCTCCTTATGAGAGCAAGACTGTCTTTGGTCACATCCCTTCTCCACCTTCATCTTTGTAGATGCTGAGACAATTCGTTTGGGTTGTGAACTGTTCTTGGAGTTTGATGGTCCAGGCTGTGCAGCAGTGGTACACAGCAGATCAGTCTTCTTCTTGGTACTGAGATGATTTGAACAAGAACCAGAACTCTTAGCTGAAGAGTTTTGGTTGATGTCTTCAGTCTTTACTACTTCAAACCTTGCAGAGATAAAAACTTGTTTCTGCTTAGAGTCAAAAGTAGCCTTGATCTCTTGAGCCTTTTTGCTTTTCTTTTGCTCTTCCTGATCAAGTTCTTTCTCTTTGACTTGGTCATCACAGTAGTCTTCTTCTCCTCAAAAGGATAGTGGCCCTTAGTAGAATCCTCCTCTTCACTCTTCTCAGAGGAATTCTTCAATATCTCTTCTTCATCCTCTTCACTTATAGGATCTATGAGAGGAAGCTCATCTTCACAAGTTCCACACCTAGGAGATCTTACAGACAAGATTGTGTGTGGAGGAGCTATCTCATTTGATCCCAGTCCCTGTCTATTTTGATAACACACCTTGTTGTGCAGGGATGAGGATATCATGTTCTTGAAGGTCTCTTCTTCAAGAACACTCTTTTCTGCCCTGGCTTTGCTGATCAAAGCTCAGCCTGGCACTCAGTCAGCTTGGTTATGAGATCTTGAATTTGAGTCCTAAAATCTGTACGCTCATGTTTTAGAACTGAAATGGTTTTCTCTAAGTCCTCTATCTTTAGTTATAATCATTTTCAGACTTTCTAAAATCAGATTTTAAAATGTTTAAGGACTCAATATCAGATCTCATCTCCAATTTATAGGACCTGTATCTGTTAACTTTAGCAATGCATTCAGGAGTACAGAGATGTTCCAATACCATGGCTTCATCATGATCTGCCATTAGTGCTTGGTTTGGAGAAGCATCTTCCACCTGAAAGCTCCAGTCAAAGCCTCCTTCTTCAACAGCAAAAGCAGCTTGTTGCTTTGGCTTCTCATTCTGAGGGGCTTTGTCAGTGTAGTTTGGTCTGGTTTGTGCTTGGCCACCATTTGTTTTAAGTGCCTTACACTCTCTAGCAAAGTGGCCCATCAAGTTACAGTTGTAACACTTGACTTTGCTTTTATCCAAGCCAAATTTCCACTGGTTGCATTGCTTGGAAACCTCCTTCCAGTTCTCTTGTAGAACTTCTTGGCTCTATGAGTGAGAAGAGTCATCTGCTGAACTATTTCCATATATTCCAGGTCATCTGGATGGATACAATCCAGGTCTTCAAGAGTGAAAATAGAGTTACCACAACTTTCATCAGAAGACACAAAAGCTTGAGAAGAGCTTGTCTCTTGGAATGGGCTTCCTTGAGTGTAGTTCTCCCTGGTTGTCTCTAGGAAGGTGATGAAAGGACCCTTTGGTGAGTTGTCAGGGTAGCATATGAGATATGTTGGGGTTCTATGCTATCCCTTTTAACCACATGCAGGGCTGAACCCAATTGATTGTTGGAGTTGCCAGATGAACCTTGCATGTTCATCTCCATCTGGTAGCCACTGAGAATCCCATATAACTCTGTCAGAGTAAGAGTTTTGAGATTTTCAGTCTCTTGATCACCACACAGTAGTGTGTCCATTGCCTAGGAAGTGAGGACATAAACTTCCTTACAATATCTCTGTTTTCAAGAGGAACTCCTCCATCCACAAGGGTATCCACTATCTCAACATACCTGAAGTATTGCTGAGTCATGGTTTCACCTGTTTTGAAGGTGAAGTTTTCAAACTGCTGTTTTAGGAGATCCTTCTTGTTCTCCTTGGCTTCAGAGGAGCCTTCATACATCAGTTTTAGTGCATCCCACAGCTGTTTAGCTGTTTTGCACTTCTTGAAACCTCTGTACACAGAGTTTGGAAGGGCAGTTTGAAGAGCAGTCATGGCTTTTCTATCAATCTCTACTCTCTTCCTATCTTTATCAGAGTAGTTAGCCACATCTTTAGGAATCATACCAGCACCAGTAGCAGAAGGAGTGCTAGGTATGAAAGGTCCATTTTCAACAGATTCCCACATTCTTGAGTCTAGAGACCTGATGAAACCTTCCATTCTCATACACCAGGTATCAAAGTCATCAAGAGTGATCAGTGGGGATTTGTTCATGGTTCCAGTTTCCATATCAGTCTTTGAAATGGATGCCATTTTGAAAGTTTAGTATTTGTGTGTGTGAGGGATCTTAAGATGGTGAGATCTCATATCAAGAGCCTGAAATGCTCTGATACCAATTGCAGGACCGGTTAAGGGCTTAACAATTACAACACAACAACACAAAGAGGAGATTAACCAAACTTGATCAAACAGTAAATGGATTAACCACAATAATGATACAAAGAACACAAGTAATAATAAAGAGACAGAACAAGAGATTTGGGTTTCAAGGATGCAGTATATTGCTTTCTCAAGTTCTATTACAAGTGTTACAAAGCATAAAGAAAGATACTAGAACAAGGAATACTTATACTACAACCTACAGCCAGCTATACTTTGAAAGCCAGCTGGATACAATTGACTAGACACAAACAAAATCAATTATAGAATCAAAAGGCATATCTGCCTTTTGACCTTGTGACTATGACATGCCATAGCTCACATCCTTATCTATTACAAAAAGGATAAAGTACATAAAGTAGAAGGTTACAGACTCAAGACCTCAATGTACAGTTACCAAAAGCATGGACCTTTTCACCAACTCATGTAAGTTGGTGACTTTACAGAGATGCAGCAGAAAGGTGTCCAGCTTTATGGAACAATACATCAGATAAAGCATGTTACTAAAAGTCTTCGGAAGAAATCTGTCTTCATAGGATGAAGCTTCGGAAGACTTTGTCTTTGAGGCTTCGGAAGACTTCATATTTGGCTTCGGAAGATATTGGTCTTGGCTTCGGAAGATTTTACACTTAGAATATTTCTAGTGCATGGTGTAAAACTTCCGAAGCAATTCTACTTCAGTTCTTTAGTGTATTGCTTGCAGAGAGACTTTGGATGTTTTGGTTTGCATCAGACTTAAAGGAATCCTTACAATGTATGCATGGTCATTATATGAAAGATAAAATTTATATTTTCTTATATTATTTAAAACTAGAACTCACTCAGCAAAGCTAACTTTTATGCATAATAGTTGGCAGGTAAATGCTGATGCTGAGGATGGCACCGGTTGGAGGCTACTTGGATGGACATGGATGGCATTCCTGTTTATGAAATCTTTTATTGTAATTTAAAAGAAAAAGTACTATGTTTTATTTACAATTAAAGGACAAATGTATGAGTACAATATGGTTTCTAAGTTTTAAATGAATGTATATTTAATTCCGCTACAATGTTTTGTAACTAAAATGATTTTATGCTATGATTTACCAACTGTGAGGTTTCCGGGGAACGGGCCCTTACAAAACACTTGTATTTAAATAATACGAGTGTTACAAGTCAACAAGTCAACAAGACAATTGTGCGAATCCCAAGAGATCCGGTGTTTCCTTAACTGAAAATATGTGCCTATAAATATGGATCCTAGGTTTTACATCAAACGATGACACACGAACACAAAAAACCAAGCATCAATACGGCAAACCCAAAAATCACATCAAATCACATCACACAAACATAAACCCTAGCAGCCGTCACATCAACATCAACACGTTCGAAGCATTTATTATTCATTATTTATTCATCTGTAATCATTATTTAGTTTAATGAAATACATTTGAATCAAATCTTTTTGTTTGCTTATTAATTGTGTTCTTCTCATTGTGTTCGTCATAATTATTAATCATTAAATTTGATATTTAGTTATTAAAACAATTAAACAAGGTTAATGTTGATTCCGCAAACATTAACTTGATTCTCTATTAACACCGATGATTCCTGATTGCGATTCTTGGATTCACAATCAGGAATTATCGGTGTTAATAGGGAATCAAGTTAATGTTTGCGGAATCAACATTAACCTTGTTTAATTGTTTTAATAACTAAATATCAAATTTACTGATTAATGATTATGACGAACACAATGAGAAGAACACAATTAATAAGCAAACAAAAAGATTTGATTCAAATGTATTTTATTAAACTGATTAATGATTACAGATGAATAAATAATGAATAATAAATGCTTCGAACGTGTTGATGTTGATGTGACGACTGCTAGGGTTTATGTTTGTATGATTTGATTTGATGTGATGTTTGGGTTTGTCGTATTGATGCTTGGTTGTTTGTGTTCGTGTGTCATCGTTTGATGTGAAACCTAGGATCCATATTTATAGGCACATGTGTTTCAGTTAAGGAAACACCGGATCTCTTGGGATTCGCACAACTGTCTTGTTGACTTGTAACACTTGTATTATTTAAATACACGTGTTTAGACTCTGCAGCTACGTCCGCAGCTATATAGTCTTATGAAGGTACTTTGTTACTTCCGAAGGCATTATGTTCTTCCGAAGGTGTTTGCTCATCCACAAGAGTGTGCTCATCCGCAGAAGTCTTCACTTGAACTCTTTGATTGACTTCATTTGAACTCAAGAGCTGATTGTTCATCCACAGATGATCTTCGGATGTATGTTACTTATACGAAACATATACAGAAGAACAAAATGTTCATCCGTAGATGTTTCTTACACTTGGTCAATTTCAGTAATTGACCAAGAATAATGTTTGTAACTGCAACCATACACAGATCAACACACATATGGGTTAACATATATACACAATGCATACATCAAAATAATGAATTACAATCATTCATTACAGGTATTGATTAAAGTTCTAAACTTATACAAAATAATCTAGATCTATTGTTTCTAGATCTAACACTATAAATATCAAACATTGGCAACTCCATTCCATCATGGCTTAATGTATGTTAATGCATGTACTTAAACTTTAATACCTCAATATAGATTTTGTGAAAATAGAAACCTCAACTAAGCATACAGCTAGGTTAACAACAAAATCACTAAATGGGTGAATGTTCAATAAGCTGTATTCAACAGTTCCACTACACAAAACAAACAATACGGTCAAAGTAGGGTCTTGAAGAATTAAGGTTTATAAGCAAATGCATGTTCAAAATCTATACGAAAAGCAAGATTAATTTACAAGAGATAGGATTTTGTGAACTTATTCGTTTTACGGAAATTCAAACAGATTTGTTTTGAAAGGAAAATGTGTGACCCTGTTTCGAAAGATTTGTGTTATCTTAATCGGGTCCAGCTATCCATTTTTCAGCCGGGACCGCACCCCAACCCCAGCATAAGGAAAGAAATTTTCGCTTTTGGATTGCAGTTTTTGAGCTTCTTTGACATTGGAGATCGCCGCTTCAAAGCTTGTTTGATTTTAGAGTTCTTTTTTCTTCTCTTTTGGTTTGTTCCGACTTCTGTTATCTACTCATCTATGATCTGTGTGAATCCTTAATCGACCTGTCTAGACCAATGATTATTTTCATTAGAGTTTTTAGCCCATCTTAAACCTCTTGTGTGTGTGTGTGTTTTTTTTTTTTTTGGCTTAATCTGACCCACCTTTGTTACAAAAATACTCATATTGTTCAAAATAAGATGTTTGAATTTCTTTTGCCAGATCTAATATGTATGCATGTATATGTATTATAACCATTAACCAGATCAATTAATTAGGATTAATTTCATATATCTTATTACAAAACTAGTTAAATATCATATATATCCATATAAAATTTTAAATATCATATATATCCTTATAATACATATCAAATATCATATATATCCCTTTAAAATAATTAAAATATCAAATGTATCCATTTCATATATGTCATAAAAACATTTCTAATATAACCATTTGGATTCTATTTAAACTTTAAATCTTCATATTTACTTATTTTAACTCATCTTTTTATGGGTTTTTTTGTCTTTTTACAACAAAACTTTTATTCTTATCTAAGTGACTCGATTTATATAGCATTTTCTATGATATCTTTTTACTAATTTTTATAGTGATTTTTACTAACTTTTATACCTTTTTTTAACTATTTTCCTAGTCGTCTCGATTAAATATCCTTTTTAAACCTCTTAACAATAATATTTTATTCATATAGATCGTATTACTGTAGGTTAGATTTCTTTTAAAACTTATTTTCAATTGGATACAAACTTCTATAAAAAATGAAAGAAAACATAAAAGAACAATAAAAAATATAGTAGAAGATGAGTTTAAAGTGTGTAATTTAAGTTTTAAGAAAATAAAGGGGTGAATAATTATATTTTATATTGTTTCTATAAAATATGTTAATATAAATAAATTTATTATTTTGATTATTTTATCAATATATATGATATTTAGAATTTGGTTTGAATATATATGATATTTAAAAGGTTTGATAGGATATATATAATATTTGTTTTGTTTTGTAAAGATATATATGATATTAAAATTTTTGAATATATTTAATATTTTATAAATTTGTAGGAATATATATGAAATTAACCGATTAATTAAAGTGCTCACTTTTTATTTTACTATTTTTGTTTTGGAAACGACAAAAGCAGGGGGAAAAATATGCATAAAAGTACCCACTTGTTATATTTTTAATCATTAACGCGTTCTTTTTCCTCATTAGGTAACCTTAATTTCTCTAACAAAAATAAAGACACCGGTAGACATCTGGACAAGTACATTATCATGTGAAATTATCCTTATTTCAAATTGCTCATCTCTTAAGCGTTGGTATGCAGGAATAAGGAACAAAACATGTTTGGTTGGTGAAGGTAATGGAATGAACCATTACATAGTTGACTAGGATAGAATCCTGTGTATTACACGGATTGAATTAAAAATATTAAATAGTTATTAATGAATAATAAGGAACTATAAAACATTATTTTGATATAAGATATAACTGAAATTACGTATACGTAGTTACTTTGATTAATTGATAAAATATTTATATTATTTTTAAAACTTTCGTTATAAAAAATTATTGTTTTGATAAAAATTTTATTTTTTATCTATATTTTGTTGTTTAAAGACTTCGGGTTTGTTTTGTAAAATTATTTTATATATAAAAAGAATGATTTTAAAATATTTTATTATTATAAAAAGTCTTATTGTTTTAGAAAAAAATCATAGTTTTAGAAAATTTTATTTTGAAAACGTGTATTTTTTAATCAAAGTATTTAGTTTTTATTTAATAAAAAATATATTTTAATATTATTGATTTAATAAGAACTTAGATTTATAATATAGAGAGAGAAAGAGAAAAAATTGGAAATTAGTTATTTGATTTTTTTAAATAAAATAATTAGTTTAGGCGGGAAAATAAATGGGAGAGTGAATGTGGTAATGACATGTGTCAAAAAATGTAAAAGTTTATTAGTATAGATTTCATTCCCTCAAATTCATTCCATCCACTCCCCCTTCTTTTTTTTCATTCCATCTCTTTTTTCATCATTAATCACCACACCAATCACTCACCTATCACAACAACCACCACCGCCGCCACTGGAAACACCACCGCCGGAGCCCGCCGCCACCGCCGGAAACCATCGAAAGCCATCGCCGCCACCGGGAACCACCGCTGGCCACTTCCGCCGCCAGACACCATGGCCACCGGAAACTACCGCCGGCCACCGCCGCCGCCGAAAACCACCGCCGCCGGAAACCACCGCCGTCCACCGCCGCCGCCGGAAACCACCGCCGTCCACCGCCGCCGCCGGAAACCACAGCCGTCCACCGCCGCCTCCGGAAACCACCGCCGTCCACCGCCACCTCCGGAAACCACCACTGGCCACTGCCGCCTCCGGAAACCACCGTCGCCGGAAACAATCACCATCATAACCACTTTTACATTTCATTGATTCGTTTTTTCATACTTAACAAAGAACACAAAGTAATGATTTATTTATTCTTAAAGGGTAACCAAACAGGACAATGGAATGTAATGATTCATTTCATTCTCTCATCCATTCTATTCTCTCGTTCATTCCATTCCTTCGTGCATTCCATTACCCTATACCAAACAGACCCTATGTGTGATGAAACACTAAATCCATATATAACGTCACATAATGTCTCAATCACCATTACGGTGGGGCGTTATGTTTAAAGAAACATTATTATTATAACGCCACAAATCATCAAATCTATAATGATGAATGGGCGTTATAGGGGCATCAACCATTACTTATGTTTTTAACAAAAAAGTAATGATGATTTGGCGCTAATGTGACAAAAATGTCCCTTAATGAACATTAACCATTACTTATGATCTTATATTATTGGTGATGTCAGGATTTAGGTGGTTATGCCAAGAGAAAATTAAATAATTTATGGTTATATGTAGAATTAGAACAATTTCTCGGTTTACATTTAATTTTCTGTATAATTCAACTATTACTCTTATTTTTATTCGAACAGTTAAAATAATAAATAAATATTAGTAATTTATGTTTATTGAAATATGTATTAATAATAATTTTAGTTTGTTTATTGAGTTATACTTGTTTATTAAATTTAAATTTAAATAGTCACGTCACTTGGACTCTTTTAAGTTTTCATAGTTTTGAATTTGCCCCAATAAAATTTTACTTAAAAACTTAATTTCTTACACTCTTATTTTCAGGTCAAATATAAACCACTCATGTGCATACTTTTATGTACGATTTGAGATTATCTATATTTCTACGTTCGCCTACGAGGCGGGTTAAATATAGGACGTCTTCTTTCGACGGTATAAACTCAAGTTACTCTATATTTTAACGTAAATTTAATTCGAATAAAAGTCAGGACGATTGTAACTATGTGCGATATAACTTTGTTTGGAAAAGAGGTGGGTCAAATATAATACATTTTTTTCAATGGTATAAATTCAAGTCGCTCTATGGTTCGACATGAATTTAGTCCGAACACAAATCCGGTCAGTTGTTAGTTTATATTTTATCCACTGCGTACAAGTCGCCGCAACGCGCAGTCGGTAAAAAACTAGTTCAAATATACACTAGATGTATCGAATACAATATGCGTGTGATATATATATCCATGTTATCTAAAAGTTTAACTAGTAAGCAAACTAACGTTTTCTGATCATATATATTACAACATTCTTAAAAACTATTTTATAATTAGATGTTACCAGCATTTAAAACAGGAATTCAATTGTTAGATATATAGGTTTTTGTCAAAACGTGATATATTTTAAAATGGTATATATCTTGTAGAACATTAGGTTTGATTTTTGTGATAAATCTATAATAATTGCGATATAAACAAGTTAGTTTAATGACTACAACATATAGCTCTTGTTTTCAGGACTTTAGGATCATTCTTTTATGATGTTCGTATGTATGATTAGTAAGGTGAGAAGGGATCGAACATAGCTCATAAGGCAAAACCATAATCGAATCATCGAGTGATTAATTTTCTAAGTATTTAACTGGTTTTAATTAATCTGCAAAGATGAGTTTTTGTTAAGTTAGTCTATTAGTTAACCATGGCTTATGGGCCAGAGACAAGTTTGTGTTCTTTTAGTCATTAAACAACATTTTCACATAAAAGTCGTCAAACTATGTGTGAGAAAAGAAGTAAAAGGGACTCTCAAAGTGGGCACAATGCAACAATTAAAAAAGTGAAACGTACATTCATCTAATCTTATATTGAATTATTAATATATTTATTAAATATTTTAAAAAATAATAAGAAACACAAGTTGTTTATTTTAATTAGTTCGGTTTGGTTGATACTGAGTATCTAAGGTACGTTTTCATCTTTTTTTTTACCAGCTCATGGTCTACATTATTAAAACTATTCTACTATCTAAAGAGAAGCTAGTTAATTAGAACTCACATCTAATACTGTTGCGATAGATATATGCCCTTTGATGCTAAGTTCAATTAATTTATGAGTTTGATTATTTCTAATTAGTTAATTCCACTAAAAATTCAATTTCATTTTAGTTTTTAGTTTTATAATTAACCTAGAGATTAGGATTTCAAATCCCAAAAACAAACACGAACACTATAATCAAAAATATATCGTCACTTTCTAGTGACTAGCTAGCATTTACATATAATTATTTATCCATCACATAGTAAAATTACATTAATAAATAGAAATTAAAGGACAAAAGGTATTTAAAAAATGGAAAGTTCCATTTATGCTTGATTAGGAAAGGTGAGAGTGGTCAAGTAAAGAAAAGTTAATTAATCACAAATTTAAGAAATACAAAAAGGGCAAAATAGTCTGAACAATAGTCTCAAAACCCTCAAAACAAACATGAGGTTAAAGAAGAAGGTGAGGGACACATGTCAGTGATCTATAGGGGAAGACAGTCACAACTATATAAACCACCAAATCATGGAAAATGTTATCAAATTAATTCTAAAAGAATAAGGTATTCATTCTCTTAAGTTATTTTTATAGCTTCTAATAAGTCTAGATCCACTTAATTTGTCTACTAGATCCATTGTCTAGGATTAGAACCGTAGAACTCAAAAGTACAAAACTCTTATTAAATACCCCGTGATTAATTAGGTCAAATTACCAAATACATATCGCTATTCATCCTTTAAGAGCATTCACATTTATGTCTTTATATAATCTATATATATATATTTAAAATTTAAATAAATTTTAAAATATCCACTTCATCTTATCTTATTTATATAATTTTTTTATCCATAATTAATATTATTATAAGGAGAACGTATATAAATTGAATAGTAATAGCTAGCTTATACTTACCAACTCATTATTAATTTCTTATAACTATCTTTTTGAATTGAAAAAAAAATACTAAAAATTTCTTACATAAGTATTATTTAATCATATGATGTAAGAGATTTTAAAAAGATGAATAATATTTAAAGATACAAAATGATTTAATAAGGATAAAGATAAACATTTACTGTGAATGCTCTATGTGTAGCTTTAGGGTTCAATACTATAATGAATAAAACCTATAGGTTTAAAAGTATAGTTAAATAATTTAAAAGTCCTCACTCCTCAATCGTTCAAGAAAAGTAATCTTAAAACAAAATATTAGAGTTATAATTACTAAAATAAAGTACCTAAAATGAAATCAAATTAATTCATTTGTATTATACAACATTATACGATCTTAATATTTTTAGATCTTCTAAAATCTTTGAAAAAATATTCTTACCAGTTCACAGAAGAAATACATAATTGATAAGTTAGTGGAAGAGGTGGGCCAGGTTAAACATAAGTAAATCGAAGTAAGTATAAAACCACTAGTGGTTTTGAGGCTTTCTGTAAGTGGTTTTTAGAGATGAAGATATTATAAAGTGGTTTTATTCATCAACATTCCTTATATGGAATTGAAGACGACTTATAATTGCATCTCCACCAAGAAACAACGATTACTTGCTTCAATTAATCCATCTGCATATATATACACAAAGTATTATTCTCACTCTCCATCTGTCTCCATACTATTTCCATTTATATAATATAGCTACAGTTTTATACATACATACATACATACTTTTATATTTGATGTTTGACTCGTGTTTAATCTATGGATTTGATTTGATTTGTAGCTGTTGAATGAGTTTCTTGATCGAGCTATATATATAATTATATGTATTGTGATTAATTGAGAGAGATCAATCGATTAATTAACGGTGTTGTATGTTGTATAGTTGTTGATTAATTAGGGATCGGTCGCGATATGGGGAGGGGGAAGATCGTGATAAGGCGGATTGACAACTCGACGAGCAGGCAAGTGACGTTCTCGAAGAGGAGGAACGGGCTGTTGAAGAAGGCGAAAGAGCTCGCGATACTATGTGATGCCGAGGTTGGAGCTGTCATCTTCTCTAGCACTGGAAAACTTCATGAGTACTCCAGTAGCAGGTCAGTTTTCTTAAGCCCTATAGCTAGAATATTACTATGTGTTTGTTATAAGTAATATTTCTCATTAATTACTACAATAAATTAAGAAGAGTGAATTGAATGATTTTCTAAGGATGCTAAAATGGTTAGTTTTTTAATGAAACTTTCGAGATATGGTGAAAATAAAACCTAAGACTAGGAAAGAACATGAACATATGTTCCAAAAATGTTACAAAATACGATGAATTGAATATCAATGTCTGAGTTGGTTCAGTTTACTATAAAGATGATAGTTGAGCTTATATAAAATTTATAAGTATGGGTTTGCCTTTTATATATTTTGTTTAATAGCAATCTCTACTCCTAATTAATTCTATATTATTGTTTGCTGCGAGACTCGAATAAACTCGTAATATCATGATCGAAAATGGACTATTTTACACATTTAGCTGGGTACTTCTAGACCAACGACCCTTTAGTTGTCATTTGTGTTTATATTAAATTTCTATATACATGTATTCTTTAAGCTTGATGTTCATTGGATTTTAGTTCATGTGTCATATTCAGTTAAACTACAAGTGACTAAATTTGGAAGTAAAGGTAATTATATATATTTGTTTACATGAAACCGTGAACACACACTCTCTACTTTATGCCTAATATACTATTATGATCACTTACAAGTGACATACTCTGTAGGATTATAACCCATTTTACCATCAAGTATCCGTTAATTTGATGTTAGTTCATGTTGTTCTCGTCATTCATATATGCCAAAAGATCGTCACCAACATCATCAAGTGTCTCCTTAATTGATACACACCTCAACCAGGTGTAACCTTAGAAATGTTAGTGAATTCGTTAGTTTAAACATCTGCGTAATAGTATAAAGTAATTAAAGTAATTATGTCATAAAACATGTTATTAAATACAACATTTAGAGGCATGCGAATCTCTCGTGAGAGTCTCGTGCTCTCAAGATGCCCTCCACTCTCACACCCCTATTACATATAAGACGTATTCCAAGCTAGATAAATTTTCATAGAAGGGTTTTAAAGGGTCTAAATGGGACATGAAATTTACTTTTGGACAATAGAAGGTTAACTAAGCATCAAAGTGTCAAATGATGGATCTAATTTCAATATTAGTTCATAACTGAAGGGTTTGACTTGAATAAAGTAATAAAAATCGGGTTTGAAACCAAAAGTAGATTTAATTAATTATTGTTGTGGATATATGATAGTTATCAGGTTTGGATAATTATTAGTTTATTGCATATGTATCGTCTACGAGTGAGTTTGTTTGTTTATTTAGTTATTTAACTAGTGTTTCATTTAAGTTAAGATTAATTCATGTCTGATATAAATATATATATATTTTTTTAAATGATTGTAATTCCCACTCATACAACACTTGGATATTTTTTAAGTATTGGGGTTGTCACACTTAGTAAGTGCTATTTCTTCTAGCCTTGTTATGTAAATCAACAAAACACCTATCATGTTTTCAAGAAATCGCACTTATTAAGTACGACTTTATGTAAAACATAAAGTTTACTTGGAAAAATAAAAGTTGCATTTAGTAAGTGTGTTATGTCAGTATGCAACAAAATGATAGAGCTACATGATTTCTTATTTTGAAAAGACATATTAAAAAGTTGCACTTATTAAATGACATTTTAAGAAGTTGCACTTATTACATGCACATCTTCTTACACCGATGAATTGATAATTGACTTTGAAGAAGTCACACTTAGTAAGTATAATTTCTGTCAAACATTGCATTTATGTTGTAGGAAAGGCTTTATGTTTCAGAAACGGTTGACTAGGTTATGATTAAAGGAAGAGTTCGCACTTACTAAGTGCAACGATCCCTATTGTGAGAATTTTCAAGTTGACCCCTGTTATGTTACATGAGTGGGTATTAGCCCTGTTTCTATATAAACTTCTAAGAATATAGGTTATGTATTCAGTTTTATTAAGAAGAGTTCAATATAATAAAATAGTCGAAGTATGTCACTTTACATAAGAGTGTTTACATATATTATTAGGTTCTTCACGTACACATAATGAAATGTTAAGAAGGAAGTGAACAATTTCATTATCATGTGGGAAGAAATGTTTGAGATACAAAACATATGGCAAACATACAATGACATGGATTCATTTATAAACCCTACAACCTCTCAAAATTCAAAAGCAAATAAATTCGTAAGTATTCTTTCAACTCTCCGATCACTCGTCACCATTCTATCTACCATCAACCGTTGTCCTCCGCCCTTACACTCCCTATTCTCCTTAATCCTATGAGCACATCATGGCATCCTCATCTCCACTCTTTGTCCCTCTTTATTTTAGTCATTCCTACTACCTTCTCCTTACCATTGAGAAAGTCCTTGTAACAAACCCTCCGCCACCATGGTTCTTTCCTATGTGATAAACCTTTTGTGGATCTATCCCCATGAGATAAACATCAGTTGAGATTTGAAGAGTGTGAATTAAAGGTTGTGATTGTTTTTTTTTTGTGTTATGTCAAATAATTTGAAGGTTGTAAGTAGAGTTTTCACTTCTATCTATGTTCTTTTTGAACTTAGGGTTTTCATTTTTTGTTTTGTTTAGGTTTTAAGATATTGGATTTTTGGTTGTTGACTCTATATTATTTGTAAGTTTCAACCAGTTCATGTTTCTTTATGGTGTTTCAATTTGTTTAACTTTCTCAGTATTGAATTTCAACATGGTACGTGTTAAGTCAGTAGTTTTTAGTTTAGAGTAAATTAAATTTTTAGTCCTTTTGGTTTGATGGTTATAAAGTTTTTTATCCAATAGTTTAAAAACTCCGGTTTAACAACTGTGGTTTAAGATTTGTCATAATTGAGTCCGAAACACTAACCCCCATCCATTTTTTCTATTAGGTGTGTGTAAAAATATAAAAATACCCTTACACTTGATTGTTATTTTAATATACAAATACAAACTACAAAAGTTATATATAAAAAATAAAGAGAAAAAATAAGTGTGTATGTGTGTGCACACACACACACATATAACACATAATATACACACCTACTCTCTTTGTCTCTATTTCACAGCCACCGCCACACACCACCACCTTAGAGTCGTCACCACACGACCACTGCACCAATGCCACACCACAGCGGCCACCTAACAGCCACCGCCACCACATAGGCACACAACCACCACTATGAAAGGTAAAATAAAAGTTTGAAAATCCCACCAGCCACCATCAGAACAAAAATCCCACCACCACCAATGCCACAACGCAAAGCCTAAGAAACTGATTATTGTAGCCAATATAATCCTCCATTCAAACTCCAATTCCTAAATTAACCAATAAAAACACAAAACCCTAAAAAATTAACCAAAGAATATTTTAGTCTTTTTATAAATAATTAACCAAAGAATTGAATGCAGTTAATGGTTTGGACTTAATTGTGACAGATTTCATAGCGCAGTGATTAAATCAAACGTTTTTAAACTGTTGGATGAAAAGCTTTATAACCATCAAATCGGACTAAAAATGTAATTTACTCTTTAGTTTATTAATGAGGAAGGAGAATATTGTGGTGGTTTTAGATGGTACCGAAGAATGGTGAAGTATAGTGCTTGTATATTTGAATATCAAGATATTGCAGCTAAAATGAATGATTAAATTATAAATATAAAGATGTTTAGTTAAATGAACTATGCTAAATTAGAAATAAAAAGATGTGCAACATATTAAATTGTATTTATAATTGCAATAATATATATGTGGACACGTCGTATGAATAAAACTTGCTTGGTTATTTGACTTTAAAATTAAATAAGAAGATTAGATGATGTATTATTAGACTTTAGATTTAGTAATAATTAAGATTTTAAGATCAAATATGTTTCATCATTCAGTCGTAATTAAGAGTTCAAAATTTTAATTAAGTATTCCGCTCAAGTTATCAACCACAACTCGTACTACAATGAACCTCCTTAAGCTTAATGTTATATGATCATCAATCAAACTAACAAATCCAAATTTGTATTGCTCTAGATTTTAGCATATTAATTAAGATGTATCGCTCCTAATTAGGCGACGACTGTCGTCGCGATAGGTCAGATATAGCCAAAAATCCAGCGAACTCTACAGCGACGATGTCGTCCGCCATAGGTCACCTATTGCGACAACATTATGTCATCACCATAGGACTGGTCACCATAGGCCTTAATTCTTGTACTGATATCAAATACAAAACAGAAGATTTTCAAATATGTGTACCACTACAACAAACTATTCTACATCCCAATAATTTAAACACATCTGCTCAAATTACAATTTATACATCCATAAGTTTTAATACATAAAGTGCATCATTGATGTACTAAATTAATCTCATGGATTATGATCCAAGTTAAAATAGACATAAATGATACATAACAAGCAAAGACAAGATATTCTATTCCTTAATAGGCTTCTTGTCATGATCCTGTAGGCTTTGATACAGGAAACGTAGTCATACAATACTAGAACCTCGGTTAACATACAATTTGATAATAAAAAAAAATTATAAGCTTTTGAATGTCAGTCTTGTATTATTGTACTTAAAAACTCAAAATTCACTTCTTTGGAGGTTACATAGTTATCTATATAGTCAAGTATTATCTGGTTTAACAATCTAAAATTCAAATGTTTAAATATCACATGACAATTACATAGTTTAAAAATCCTATTCTTACAAAATCAAGTCATTACTATGTCAATATATACGCAAAGTGCTAATTATTTTTATTAAGGAACATGACTATGTGATCAGTAGCAATATATTGGGTTGTGGTATGTTTCCTCAAAACTTCATTTGTTCAATGAATAAACATTTATATAAATATATTTACTTGGTCGAGTGCTTTAAATCCTTTTTGCACTATTCAGTTAAAACCAATTTTATATATTTGTCAATTTGATTTCAATTTAATCCTTTCAAATCTAGAAGAACCATAAATGTCAAAATTAAGTTTTCTGATCAAATCCATAAAGAAAACGAACATCACAATATTCGGATTCGTTCAAACTTTGTCTCGTTAGATCTTATGATCATTTTGATCTATTAACGAATTTAACCTATTAATTTGCATTTATTCATTTCCAACCTAACCATAATGTTAATAAACTATCTCACTGGTCTTTTAGTTATTTTACTCGGATAACATCCGAATGCGTCTTAAGATCTTATTCATATTTCACGAGACACAACTCAAGTTGAGATAAACATGCTATTAACCATTCGTCATGTGTAAGTACACACATGTGTAAGTCTTCTGTAGAGCCATTTCCCTATTCATCACAATGGTCTTCCACTGATGACAAACCTTTTTTTCATTGATATTTTCATAAAAATCCCTTCATCTGATTGAAATATTTCAAGAAACTATAGTGGTCATTCCACTTGTGGTTCACTCTTTTACATTTCAAGACCATTACCTTAAACATAATTTGATTTAGTTGCAATCTTAAATAACTCTATATGAGTAAATATATTTTTTCCATCAACATTAGCATGTCATTTGCTACTTGTTCACAATTTGCAAGTTTTTATCAATATATATGGTACTTACCATCAATCATTCAACAATATTTCACCATCTAAACTTATATAGGTTTGTGATTACTTATCATCAATATTTAATTTATCCAGCTATTCAACATAGCAAGAAAAACATATAAATGCTTCCACAAGCATTTGTAGCATGTTTTAGGGGTCAAAATCATATTTTCCTCGGAAGTACTAACCAAAACCAAATCATGTGTGTGCAATATTGGTCTCGAATTCACCGTCAGTCTTCTCCAATCCAAATGAAACATACTAAGTAAACATGAAATCCCTCTTTTGCACTATATTTGACATGAGATGCAAGATGAGTATGAAAAGACAAACAATATCCTTGTGTTGAATACTATTGTTTCTTTGGTTAAACGGTTATAGGTTTTGTAGTAGCTTTTGTCCAATCGTTTAATCACTCTCACCCTCAGCCTAAAGTATTTTGATTATGCTTTTAAAACATTAACCAAATAATTTAAAAAGAACCGATAACAGTTATATATATATATACTGTTGTTAAACTGTACCCAAAATAACCAAAAGTTCACATTTATTGGCTGTGCATCATTTAACATACTTTGGTCAAAGGAAACAATGTTTTATGAAAAGGTGTCAATTTGACGGTTACAATGGCTGGATTTTTATTCTGGTAACCGATTACATTTGCTAACGACAAGTTATCGCCGACAACTTCCTTATCTAAGCAGTAACTTGTTGCTCTTAGTGGTTACTTCTATCAATAGTGAGTTATTTACTACAGATTGTTAGCTCATGACATCCTATAAATGGTAATAGTCAAGACTATAACATATGCTTCTACTCATCTCATGGTTCCCACTAATCGCATAACCACTACAGTTTTTACTAATCACAGGGTTCCTATCAGTTGATAACTAATAAACCAACCCCTACTCATGAACCACTTCCTATTAATGTTACATTGATGTCTAATCTTTCCATAGGCTTATCCTTTAGCCCACCCTAGGGCTACTCCTTGGACCTTGCCTAGTGGGCACTATCTCCTTGAACCCTCGGGTTTCTTGATGCTAGAAATCAAATTAACCTCGAACAAGTACGCATTCCAACATTCCTAACTCGTATTGACGTCTTTTAATAATATTAGAGTGAAGAGAGTGATTTTATATTATAATCAACATTGGATACTTTAACCGAAATTTAATATGTCGGTGATCAAAATGGCTAATAACGACTCGTTTGTACACACACGGGCGTGTATGCATGAATGTATATCTAGTTATATATATACATAGTATATATGCATGTTTATGTGTACGTGTATATGTATGAATTGATCTGTGTGTATGCATTTAGGTATATATGTGTGTTTTGTGTGTGTTATGTACAAGTGTTTTTAGGTATAACATGTATATGTATGTATGCATGCATTCATGCGTGTATGCATGTATGTGTATATGCAAGTATGTGTTCATGTATCTATATGTATGTGTGTGTGTGTGTGTATATGTATGTGTGTGGGAATGTAAAATGTGTGTGTGTGCGTGTGTAAATGTATATATAGGTATATGTACAGAATTGATTTAATATAAAGAACCAAGACCACGTATTATACTTGACAAGAGTTGATTATGCAGTCACATAACTAACTTCTGTACGTAGAGCCGTAGAGGTAAAACATGTAGAACTATTTAAGTGGAGGTGTTTCAATGTTTTGTATCAAATTAATGACATTATGCAACTTTTAGCAGCATGAATTCGGTGATCGAACGCTACAGAAGATGTAAAGAGGAGGAACATCATGTGGTGAATACAGACACTGAGATAAAGGTAATCCTCAAGACCAACTCATCATACTTCTAACTATTTGCTACGAAACATAAGGATCCGAGTCGAGTAAACAAATTCTGAGATGTAGAGACATAAGGAGTTCATATGTATTCCACTTTCAATTGAAAAAATGGAAGTAATGCTAGACATCTTGTTATGATATAAGGTCAGGAGGTCCAACCCTGCCAACAACAATAAGCGAACGCTTGAAAAGAGCGTCATGTGGCAACAAATTCTGAACTTACTTTACGAAATCGGCACTCTACAAATAGGAAATTAAACATGTCAACAATATATTATACAAGAGACTATATGAAGAATTGTCCCATGTGATTTAAAGTTGAAACTGCTACAATATAATTATACAAGTCACCAGTGCAGAGGCATTGTTTATATATATATATATATATATATATATATATATAGACACACACAAATATATATACAAATAGACATGAATATATTTATACAATTACACATATATACATCCATACACATACACTGATACACATATACATAAACACATATACAAATTATCTTCAATCTGATATGACCTCCCTCCCAGATTGAGTTTCTAATGCAGTATTAAGCTTTTCACATACAAAAGCGTTCTGCAAAGTTTGCAGTTCGTGGATTAGTTGAGCACTGGATCGGGTTATGGACTAGTTTTTCAACATGGATCAGATTTCTACTTCCCATTTAACATTATTTATAGAGTTTGGTAACAATCAAGGCGTGCAATGTATAGGGAAGTGAAAGGAAGATAGCAAATTTACCAAAATGCCAGCTGAACAAAGTGCAATGAAAGCAGATGAATGACTGCTGGAATAAGACAATATAACATTATGAAAATTTCAGTATTTATTGGAAGGAAAATCAATAAAGGTCAGCATGACCTGAAAAGAATGAAGGAGTTGGGTTTTTGGGGGGGGGGGGGGGGGGGGGGGGGGGGGGGACGAAGAAATTACGAGGCATTTGAAAGTTAATCGAAGAGACATAAAAATAGTTTGTTTTCTGTGAGTGTACAAAGAATCAGACAGAATGGTGGGAATCTTCTGGTCAAAACACTTCACTTTTGTCAATAGAAGGCAAAATGCAGTTAAAAAGCATTAGTCACGTATCACGGAAACCTGTCTCACATATGCATGTGTGTGATTGATATATGTGCTATGGATTCATCTACCATAATGAGTATGACTGAATCTTTGTATCAATTTAACATATATTATATCACAAGAATATAGACCTATCTATACATGGTGTTTTATAGGAACCCCTAATTACCCACCAATGTGGCCGGTCCTGATTCTTATGGTGTGAGATCTACAATGATCCTTAATCTACAAGCACCACTAGTTTGAGTGTAATGCGAATAAGAGATGAAGATCCTGTAAGAGAACCTGATGATTGTACCTAATCATGGGCCTTACATTAGAATCAACAGCTTTCCTGAGATGGTATGCAAAAAGAAACGGAACAAAAACTCACAAAAGAATCCAGCAGATCAACAAATACCTATTTCATTAGTACATAAACACAGTAAGAAAAGGTTGTCCAAAAATCAGAGTTACATTGTGTCTGTACTAGAACGTATCACAAAGATCAAATAAGAATTATTCACTCAATCTAATCACATTCAGTCCTCCACTGGAGAAATAGAAACAGAGAAAAATGAAATGGACAGAAGACTTATGCACCTTTAACAACTATTTATATATCAATTGATCAAACTAGCATAACCCCCCTGTTATTAAGAATAAAGCCCAAATTAGAACTGCTCACTTAAGGAGGTGATAAAGCTATATACCCAAATCTATACATGATGACCATGGGATAAATCGGCTGCCAAACTATAACTTGTTGTTCTAGTACTCCATATTTGTCCCTCTACGTAATTATTTTGTTACTGGAAACCCCGACATGATTCGCTAAGAAGATGATTCGAGGAAAAAGACTAGTCGACGCCGGATTGCTGGTGAACTCAGGTGATGAGCGTAGGGCTGGAAAAATCAACATACAACCGACCTGTTCTAGACTTCTTATTCATTTCCATTTTCTCATTTCCTTATTTTATATATGCACAAATAGACCTATAAAGACTAACACTTTAGCCTGGCCTACAAGCTTCTATTAAAAGTCCAAATTAACCTAAAATCAACTCTTTGAATCTATAATTCCAGATACAGAGCAAACCTACAGATCTGGTCTGATGTTAAAACACAAACTTATTTTGAAACTTAAGTAAATAAATAGAGTACCAAAAGAGGTTACTATGCATATCCTCAAGATCAACACGCCAGGAGTTTAGTAGTTAGTTAGGAAGCAGTAGGAGAAACATGAGGAACACCTCACCCTTTCACATGTTGAAGTCAGCTTCAATAGGCTTTTTTATGTAGCTCTTCCTGACCATGCTTCTAATTTAAGCTAATGACAGGTTAAGAAAGAAATCAGTAACAGGAAGTTACAAAAGAAACCATGGACGACACCCTCCCCCTTAATGTATTATTTATTTTTATTTATAAGATAGAAACTAGGTATGCAGTATGCTAGGGATGACCACACCATGCTTTCAGGGAAAGTGATGTGACGACATCGAAAGAGAGTGTCAGGTATGCCAAGCACCTTAGGGACAACACCTTCCCCCCTAATGTTGAGTACATAAGCATGACCTTAGTGTGGTAGTTCATGATGAATCTCAAGCTAGAAATGTTGATCTATAGGATAAATGGACATTTGTTGAAATCTGAGCATTAGAAATGATTTGAAAGAAACTCATCTAAAACCTTGGAAGTTAGAACTAGGTCCTTCAAACTATCACAATAAAAAATTAATAACATGTGAACTGAACCCCATAGAAATGTGCATTTACAAATACAAGGTAATGCAGCACACACATAGATGAATGGGAATCACATAAGCAAGAATGTAAGATTGTAACAACGGAAATGTTGAGCTGTTTCGTCTTCTTTCATGACCTTGAGGATAAACCTAACAGTTTAGGCAGTTTTCACAAGCATACATCATGAAACCAAGAAATAGTTTTGAACAAGCAAGTTTATAACTGATCTGTGATTGCTACTTCAAGGCACAGTGATGCTGATTAGTTTCATATTATAGTGCTATTGACCTTCAAGTGGCAACACAAACAACTTGATGGAGCATCAAGGCTTGAACTTAAAATAATCAGATTAAAGAATTCCTCTAGACCACACTTAACAACTTAGAAAAGGAAATTAGAATCAAGAGAGTAATCTCGATGGGTAATGGCATCAACATGGAAATACAATGAATTTATAATAACACAAGCAAATAAATCAAAAGGGGAATAACTAAGCACTAATAAGAACTCGATACACAAAACCTAATATTCATGACGTTTTAGAACTCATTCTGCTTATTATCATAAAAAACCCAATGGCTAGTGAGAAACATTTTGACCAGTCTTCAGAAACATATATATGGCTACCAAAGCTATTTAGTTTGTGGTTCAAAATTTATTTCAGTGAATGAGTGATTCATGAGTAGAACTAGGAGCCTCTAGCTGGCAAATTTTTCTATTAATAGAGGTATCCAACGTGTTTAATTTTGTGTAGTTTAAATCCCTGAAGTGTCATCTGCAGAGTAGTTGAAGCAAACCTAAAACAATGTCTTGTCGTTTGAACCCCAAAAGTGTCATTCGTAGAGTAGTTGAAGCGAATCTAAAACAGAACTTATTGTGGCCCTCCGGTTGAAAAGTTTCAATCCTGCTACGCTATGAATTAGTTTTACATGATTTTGGATCATGTATAGTGCAATCCCCAACACACACACACACCACGTATCGTATCATGCATTTATCGATGACGGTTGTATAAATGATCATGTATCTTTAAAAAGAGAAGTAAGATAACCGTCCAGGCCACCAAAGTTTGTCTCATCATAGTAAAATAGTGCATGTTACAACATAATTTGTCCATATCTACTTTTTATACACCGTCAATCGACACTTTCAAACCAACAATAAAGAAAAGGTTGATATGACACAACAAAGAAGCAGTACTTAATACTTAATGTGAAATACTTTCAGCATGATTGAGCCTCACATGCATAACTTTTACATTGACTATTAAGTATGAAGCAACATTAGGGACAAAGCAATACTTTGGACCCAAAAGATCCACATACCATACTAATTATAGATTGAAGGATTAGGGACAACATAATACTTCATAGCATTTCACATCTCAAAATATAAAAATCTAAGGTGTGTAAAACAGAAAACAAGAAGTCACATTCTATCTGTGGCACATATGAGAACTGCGAAATGAAGAACACTTTTCATTATATAAAAATGTAAAGAAGAACACTCTTCTTTGTAAGGTGTGTAAAACAGAAAACAAATGTAATGAAGAACACTCTAAGGTGTGTAAAACAGAAAATAAATCGTTTTTTTAAGGTGTGCAAAACAAATTGTCACAAAATATAATAATCTAAGGTGTGTAAAACAGAAAACAAATTGTTTTTTTTTATAAAAATGTAATGAAGAACACTCTTCACTCTTCATTCTATGTGTAGCACATATGAGAACTGCGAAATGTTTATAAACATTCTCAAGTTGTAGAGATGGAATTTGAAACCAACCAAAAATGTATAAAATTAAACATATCAGTCAGTGATAGTTTAAACTCGATTTAACTCTTAGCAGGAGTCATTAACATCTTTCAATGATAATCACTAACATTGTTGTCACATTATTGGATAAGATACTTAATAATATTTGGTGATACTCCACAAAAAGATTTATAGAGATGCAAAGGTTGTGAGGAAAAGACATAATGCTCTATCTCCATCTAAAATGATAGATAACTGTACGGCACATTTAACTTATAGATTGAAGTATATTCATACAAGGTACTAATGGTTTTGGTATTGAATATTTGAATACTGTCAAGGCGCTTTATGGAGGATGTCATTCATTATCATCTTAAATTCACCAATACAATTTAACTGAACAGGGAGCTTTCACGTTATTGTTATGCAGGGTTCATTGTGCCCTAAGCCCCTAAACATGCTCTTATATAAAATGCTTTAGCCTTTTTGTGATCTGTTAAAACTCAAGAAAACATTATATCATATTCAACTGTTAGGCACTAAAGCTTAAGGGATGTCGTCTTAGTCCAGAATCTAGACTTTATGCTAATATACAAATGAATCAAGTTTCATATTGGATGTATATCTTCTTGGGGTGAATGCATTTTACTTCATAATACACATGGAAAAAGGATTTGTAATTTACAATACACCATATAAACAACTATGCATGCTTTCTGCTGACACACAATTTTCTACAAGAGTTTTTTAGGACAATTATTATAGCTAATGCACTTTCTTTTTGTTTTTCAAAACCACAGTAATTGAGGCTGATATTCGGCTAACCCCAGATTCAACATTGTCTTGATAATGCAAATCCACGTTTCAAGACCCTAAACTCAATGGTGTATTAAGTGTCATCTTGTTGCAATGGTATAAAACCAGGGTTTAAGACCCTAATTTTAAAAAGTTGTCCCTGATGTCCAAAACTCCAAATGTCACAATGGTACCTTCTATAGATTTTGATGTCAAAAGAGTACGAGAAGACACTGTGGTACTCTAATTATTATACCATTTCAATGTTGGGTGTAGAGGCTTCACAAAGACGAACGACCATAGTTTGCTATCTCGGTTTATTTTAGGCAGCTTGCCTAAATTAACGTTTCATGTTCATTAAGCTATAAATCCTAATCTAGTGAATATAAATAGATAGTAGGGCCTTTGTAATTCCCTGAGCACAAAATAAAATAAACCCTAGATGCAACAAGTGGACCCAGGTCACACCGACTGAACCATTATAAATCCTTATGTTTCATTTTTCTTTTCTGATTGTGTGTGCGTGAGATAGTGTTTGTGTGTATTCTAATCAGTACCAGAACTAACATTGGACACATGAACAAAGTGACAAAGCCATCTGAAACACCATTGAATCCAATATCTTAGTTCACAGATTCACAATATCAAAACAACATTATTTCTAGGGTTAGCAACCCTGGTTACCACGCTTTTAATTGACAAAATAAGCATTAATAATGTTTCGAAAAAAACACAATAGTTATAAAAAACAAAAACACTCGTACTTATAACTAATATCTTAAAGAGGGAAACATTAAATGAAGCAAGAATGATACCTGATTTGAGATCCAAATTATCCTTTACGAAAACATCATAACAGTAAAAACACTTTGGATGAAAGAAATAATAAGCCATAATGTTCCCTTTGTTTTTAAAATGCTAGAAAAAGACTACAAGCTCTTATGAATTTGTTAATTGACAATCTAGCATATGTACTTATACTACTTGGATAATTATTGTTTCAACTAGTTATGATGTTATGATGAGTAAATTGACATCAATCTCACTATCAATTATATATACAGTTTTGGCAAACAGAGGCTACAAAGTTGAAGCAACAACTTCAGAAACTACAAGAGAGTCATAGGTAATCTTCTATCAAATCCTCCTAATTGCCATACTCTTCTCTAATGTTTGGGTAAAGTGTCATTTTGTTAACTTCTATTTGATTAAGGTAAATTACACCAACAAAATTTTATAGATTTCTTCTAGAATGAGAGTGGACCTTTATATGAAATATATGGGATTTATTATTTGCATACATATTAGCATAAACCTTCATAATTAAATACGGTGTGATATGACATATTCTTAAGTTCTTCAATTTGTTATAATAACTACTACTTTATTGTCAATTTATACACACTATCACTAGATCTATACCATCACCAATATTAGTCTCTTATGTGCCTTGCATATTAAGTTGAGAAATCAATTGATTAAATGAAATAATATCTACTGATAAAGAATGATAAAGGGATTGTAATTAAGGATGAGCATATGAGAATTGAGAATATGCAATAATTGAATGTTTGAACTGTGCAAGAAAAAAAATTCCATTTGAAACATAGTTTTTGAGGACTGTTTAACTACATGGCTAAATATATAAACTACCTTGTCATGAGACAAAAAAAAAAGAAAAATATTTTGGACCCAAATCAATACCGCCATATTATTTGTGAGGATGAAATGGGGGAAAATTAAGTGTATTAAAACAGCTTTAGATATTGTCTTGAGTCTTGACAAACGAAATTGAAGTAAATTTGACAACCAGGCATATGATGGGTGAAGAACTCTCTCGTTTAAGTGCTAGAGATTTACAGGGTTTGGAGAACCAACTTGAAATAAGTCTTCGAGGTATCCGTACAAAAAAGGTTTGAAGCTCCTCCCTCGAACGATATAAATATTATAAAGTTGTTCATATTCCAGCGAAAATGAATATGGTGATTATTTAATTTGCAGGACCAAATTCTCATTAATGAAATGGACGAACTAAACCAGAAGGTCAACCTTTTTATTGAAACTGATGAGATATTAGGTGGTAGAGGAAATACCTTCAAGTAAGTAAACTTACCTGGATTTTTTGCAGGGGAAGTTCATTCACCAGCAAAATATAGAACTGCAAAAAAAATTAAATCAGATTCGTGAAGAAAATATGGAACTTTATAAGCAGGTATTTACAAATAAACACTACAAACATCTTACCGTACTTCAAGAAATATTTATTATTTAAGCTAAGAAGTCCTATATCTCAGGTTTATGGAACTGGGAATGTAAATGCAACGAACAAGAATGTGCAGAATTCATTAAGCACACCACATGATCCACATGCTCCTATTCAACTCCAGCTTTCCATGCCAGAGCAACAAGATGCCACTGAATCACAAATTCAATCTACAAATTTAGCGTAATGTATCGTTCATATTTGATTGAGCTTAATAGTTTAAATCTTCTTTCTGATATCTAGATCAAACAATAATAATTTAAAAAATTTCTGCAGATTGCATTTACATTAGCGGCAAGATGTATCAACTGTTGCTGATCTTTTTTGATAATAAGCCCACGTAAATCTTAAGTTCATTACATGTTAAAGACCACCACAGAGAATTCAAAACAAACAAATCTATGGACATAACTGATTGGAACAAAAATTGGAATGTGGGAGGTGACCAGAAGCTGCCAACATGATGTCCATAATACAAATAAATAAAACAGATGTGTGAAGAAGTGAATGAGTGGATGTTATTTAATTCCTTTAATATTTGTGCTTGATACGTAAAACTATTATGCAATTAGGACTTCTAAAATTGTTATACTCCACAATAGGAAATGTAATAGTTATCTGTTTGAATAAAATGCAATACCAATGCCAAAAGATCTGAAACGTTAAAACATGCATATTCATATCACAGGGAATATCAATAAGGAAAAATTCAAAGTAGCATCACAGATAACACGGCATGCTCAGTCTTTTTCTTCTAGTACTATGCGGATCTTGTTGCGGGATCCTGTAGGCTTTGATGTTAGGGATCCAGATGTAGATCAACACACAAACACAATCAGACTGCGAGAGAAAATAATAACAAAGATGAACACGCGAGATTTAATGTGGTTCGGTCGATGTGACCTACGTCCACGGGCTGCAACCAGGATGTTCTTTTATTGCTTTCTGCCTCATTCATAAGGAATTACAAGTACAATACACAATATAAATACGGAAATTTAGGGTTTACAACTTAATCCCTAAGAAAACGTTAATGGGCTACAATTAAATAAAAACGGGCTAGGTCTTTAATTTAATTAATCTGCCACTGAGTTGTCTTTTAACCCGAGCCCAAATCAAGACTCCACAAACCCAAAATTTGACCCACATCAGGGCAATCAAATGAGGAGGGGATGCTTTCAATAGGCCCTAAGCAAAGCCCAGCCCAGTTGTTTAGCTTAGTGATTAAGTTAGCAAGATATTAAACCCTAATTAGCTGTCTATAAATTGATCTCCTGCCCCTGTGGACGTAGGTTGCACTCTGCGAGCGACACACGTTAAATCTCTCGTGTTCTTTATTGCTTTTGTTTGTCTTCGTGTGAGTGCTTTAACCTAACAGGTCTTAGAAATATTAACAAGGTATCAAAGGAATATCTAAAATTGCATGGACCCCTGTGGCACAAACCCTTAGCTGAGCGTTAAATGTGAAAAGAATGGTATTCATATTAGTATTAGATTGAGCAGACAAGACTTGTCAATTTTCAGAAAAAGTATCATACGAAATGCTTCAGAAAATACTTATTAGACAAAGTTTCCATCCAACAAGAACAAGGGAGCAGTCACTGATGCATTCTGGACAAAATTGTATCTTTATTTTCTTTATTCACAGTCTAGTAGATAAATCTGGTTCAAGATCAAAACATTTACTTGCTACTAAAAAAACATGTACATCATTACAGCGTATAGTGAGCATGAATAGAATTTGGGATGTAAATCCAATAGATTAACTTTTCAGAACAACAAAGGACAAAAAGCTTAAAAGTTGCCACAATTTCACCGTTTAAAAATGATACAAGAAAGATTCGCTGCATATATTACCAGTCGTTATGCTTCAAAGTTCAAACTTTATATATAGTTTTTAGTGACAACAACATTTAACAGCAAAATAATCTGACTAACAAATCCAAGTAACAAATGATAAAAGCCAAGTAAATTTCATATTATATGATAAAAAAAAACTTCAGAAAACAGAAGAACCTTAAGAGTTGAAATAAATATATTTCCACCAAAATGAAATTTTGGGGCACTTTTCTTTCAGCACAGGAAGTATGTTACTAAAAACTAATAGCATGTGACGCATGATCAGATCATGAACTCGCTCCACAAGTCCCAACTCTGGTTTGACAGAAAATACTTCTTTTGGGAAAATATATGTCCATTCTTTATAATCAAAGGCACCACTTCCAATCTGTTTAATAACAAATTTGTTTTGAATAAATAATGACATGAATTCAATTAGGAATGTTTGAAATACTATCCTGAAAAACATTCAAAATTTTAGTTCAATATGATTGGTACCAGATTGGAAAAATATACATTTAATTTATTTAGCTGATAAACACCGATAATAAATAACCGATATCTTTGATAGTATCTTTTATTTGTTTTTATGACGTGTTTTGTTTCCCAGAAATTATGCACTGATACTATTCCATACTATACCAAATTCAATATCCACAAATCACAAACATGTGTCATTATGAGTCTAAATAGTCTATGTCCAATTCATAATGTAAACAAGTATCAGCAGATATAAATCATGATACCAATGATGGGAAACAACGAAATTTTTTATTTAAAATAAAGAAACCACTAAACACTTAAGTCTTCCTTATTCTTCCAAGAGACGATGTGTCTTTTCCTTTATATGCTCAATCAAATACTAGTATCAGTTATTAAATCAGGTATGAATCTAATATCTCCTAGCTCCTATCATAGAGGGGTTTTGTGTCATTGTGTGAAGATACTAATTTTGTTTTTTTAACTACTCAACCTTAGACATATGCACCAAGCCTATGAATGAATCTAATATTATTCCCTCTCTCGAAAACACACCTTTTCATCATGGTGAACATCAAGGAATTGATATCTTTGTCTCCAAGCAACCTAGTACTACCTTTTATAATTATGTTTCACTGGCATTAGTTCTCTCTTTTTCATCATCGCCTACTAAGACAAAGTGTACTTGTAAGGCTCAAGTGACGCAACAACGCTCTGCTTAGAACTTCCAGTTTCATTTGAAACACAACCCTTGACTCTCCTATCCAGCAAGTCTGCCTTGGTCATCTTTTTAATCATTAGTTCATAGTCAGGTACTCATGTTTGATGACATTAAAGATGTTTCCTCAAATCCCTTAGTGGTCAGGTTTAGCAGTCTTATCATGTTTCTACTCCTTTCTCACTAATAGTAGCATTTTGTTGACCTCTTAAATATTTTTCAACAATTTTGTCTATGATCCTTTATACTCATTCATAACAACCCTCATCTCCTACTGTCCTACAACTCCGACAACCTCACCATCATAAACAAAAAAACATTATTAAACCAACCTAATATCCCTTTCACTTTCTCAACTATGACAAAATTTTCACCGTCTACAAGAGCAATTAGGAAAGTTGTCATTGGAATTAAACTTCTCATCACCTTGACTTTAAAAGACATGAAACACTCCACGACACTTAATGTCCTAGAAGACAAGGCCCAAGGTAAAGACACTAGCCTCACGTATTAAGGCACATAATACTCAAAAAAGACTTGATGTTAATTCAAATAATATGTTTCAACTTTTTAATTTTTAAATACCCGAAAAATATATATTATAAAAAGGATTCATCGTAGCACGTTACCATCCTCCAAAGCCAACATCTCTAGCTTCAAGAAATGGTGGTCTCCATTGTAATGACGGACATGCTCTACCCTCCATATCAACCAACTCAACATGCTTTTTGGTTGACTTTAGCCTGATTTGCCACTTAACATACTTGCAACCTCTAAGCTTCTAATTGGCGTCGACACTATTTTAACAAAGCAACAACTACATATTGATATTTTAATCTAGTTCTTCATGTACAAATACATCCCTTGTAACTGTAAAACCCTAACTTGAAATCAATCGAAGATACTAACTAGTTTAGTTGTGGATGTATGTCATTCTCTGACCAATCACGTATATACTTGTGTTCTATTTTTATGTGTATATTACTTTAATGTAATTGTTTTTCATAACGTGTGTCCGCAGTTATTGACAACAAATCTCATTTGTTGGCAAACCTTGTGGGCCAATCTAATGGTTGTCTCTTCTCATGATGTCCAATGTAAGTCTCCACTAAAGCTAATTTAGATTAAGGTCCCTTTCTAACCCCCTAGATGTCCTAAAATTGGGATCTGTGTGCAATACGAGGCATGGCTTGCCAATATCAAACCCTCATTCCTATCAATTTTAGTTTCATACCAACCACCACTCTACTATGTTCACTTCATCATCATCGTCCATTCAACGGCTTACCATGAATCCTATTTTCACCTTCATGTCACTCATTCACTCACTTTGTCCAATCCTTTCTCTTACAGTCTTACCTGTTACTACACTCACCATACGTCATCACAATCCTCTTTTTCATGTATGTTCCATTAACGTTGTATTCCACAACTATTCTTTTCCTTTATCATTGTCTAGTACTACCCTCAAGAAAGTCCCAACTCTCTTCTCCTACTTTAAAATATGTGACCCAGTGCCATCCCCAAGTTTACTTGTTTTTTAGTCTTATCAACGTCAATAACACCTTCGTAGAGTTTTGGCTTTAGGTTTTCAAGATTTATGCAATTACACTCCATTGTAGCAAACTATTAATCCATTCCTATGCAAACTTTTTTAGCATCTTCAGCCTAACTTCACCAAATTTAACTTTGTGTTTCCCTTGAAGGTCCTCCCTTTTTTCTTGCCGCACTTTCTCCATTTGATAGAAGATAAGATACTTATTGCTGAAACACAAACAAAGAACACAAAATCTGACCAGATTACAAGTAATACTAGTAGCCTTTAATTTAAGTCAAATATAATACTTATTTTTCCTAATTTAGTTATTTTCAGTTTCTTCATTCCTGAATACTAAACACCATTCTAACTATTTAACTATAGGGCATAGATCAAGGCCCTTGTGTGACCTTTACTGCCAAGCAACAAAATAGAACCATTAATATGTGGTAACTGAGGACCAGAGTTGTAGAGAACACAATAACACACAAAGATTGTACATTTCTACCATGAGCACCAAATTAGTAAATGCAATTAAGATGCTTCTACTTAGAAATGCATAATAATAATGCAAACAAATGCAAATAAAAACATATATGTAAACTTCAAATCAGCAATTAAAGCATTTTAGAAAACTCAATTTGAACAAATTATAATTTTAGCCTCTGCCTGGAACAAAAATGGAAGTACATGCAAGTAGCTGTAAAATATTCTAGCAAGTAGCAACTAAATTCAAAAATAAAAAATAAAAAAAATGTAAACTATTTCAGGTAATCATACAAAGAACCAGGCAAGAATTTCATGAGCCAAAACGAAAACATTAAAAGAAATCATTAGGCTTGCATTCGTAAACTTCAATAACAGAACTATTCCATCAATTAACGTAAACCAAACAGATGATCGACGATAGCAATTAAAATCAAATTCGTAAAAAATGTCAAACCTTAAACTATTCATTTTTGAAAAATTTCTCTGCGCCTGGTAATCAAGCCATCTGAGCTTGATCCATATGTTAAATCCTGCATCCATGTGTTTGATCTGCAAAATATGTCATAAAAAAACTATCAGCATTTGATGTACAACGAATCAACTTGTAATCAATCATAAAATTCAACAAATCTACGTCGTAAAAACCGTTATCGGGAATTAGAAACCGATAAACTACCTTCGATCACAATCTTACTAAACATTCAGATTAACACAGATAAATTCATGCGATTCGTGCCAATCCTGTGCCAACTTCAGTTCATAATCAACAGATAATTCCATCGAAACTGGAAATCAGCTGCCATTCAACGAATGTAAATGAGATAAAGCGTTTCGTGTTATGGAATGTCCAGAACATTCATCTGTTCCAACGGCGTTATGACGCTAGAGGGGGGTGGGGATGGGGGTGTTGGACGATGGAAAATATCTAGAGGCAGTATGGTGTGAGTTATACTTTTAGCCCTGCGTCTATCTACATTTGCTACTTCAACCCCTTACCCTTTTGTTCATTCGTTATTTGTCTCCACTCAAGCAAGCAAAGAGTTTAAATGTTTTATGCGCGTCATACGTTGTTTTTTATATTTTTTAATAAACTTTTGGAATTTAAATGTATGTATGTATGTATGTATGTATGTATGTATGTATGTATGTATGTATGTATGTATGTATGTATGTATGTATGTATGTATGTATGTATGTATGTATGTATGTATGTATGTATGTATGTATGTATGTATGTATGTATGTATGTATGTATGTATGTATGTATGTATGTATGTATGTATGTATGTATGTATGTATGTATGTATGTATGTATGTATGTATGTATGTATGTATGTATGTATGTATGTATGTATGTATGTATGTATGTATGTATGTATGTCTGTATGTATGTATGTATGTATGTATGTATGTATGTATGTATGTATGTATGTATGTCTGTCTGTATGTATGTATGTATGTATGTATGTATGTATGTATGTCTGTATGTATGTATGTATGTATGTATGTATGTATGTATGTATGTCTGTATGTATATATGTATGTATGTATGTATGTATGTATGTATGTATCCTAATTAATGTGCACACCATTTAGGGTTTAAATTAATGCATTGTTGAAATAATTATCAAACTTACAAAGTGAAGTTTACTGGATTAATGACTAACTGATAAGATAGCTGGCACGTTATTCCAAATTATCATATTAATTCTTGTAACAACAATGACTTCATTTCCAAAGTTGAGAATGGTTATTAGAATAAGTGTCAACATCGTTAAAAATCGATCAAATATTATTAATCAAACGATTACAATACCAAAGGAGTTTCCATTGTTGAAGTTCGATCCATCCGATGTGAGCTTCCCTCGGGCAGCCTATCATACAACTCTCTACTATCTCACCCTCATAGTACTTTCTCAAAATGAAACACATATAACGAAATACAAAGAAAAACATCTATATATACTATTAAGACGTTCTCGCGTGACAACTCCAAGTTTTCATGCGGTGAGATCTTTATCAATCATCTTGGAGTTCTCGCATCATTGTATTTCTCACACGATTTAAGTGTTTGCTTTCACTTGAAATTGTAATCCATAAATGTCAGTTCCTTATATTTATTATTATTTGGCAGGTTTATTTTTATTTTGGTTTTTTTACTTTCTTTTATTTTGTTAATGAAAATTAAATATTTTAGTTTTTGATTTCCTTTTTATTTCTTTTAGTATACAACTAATAGCTTATAAATCAATTAAATAATTTATTGGTTTTACCCATTCGAACGTTATTTTTCTAAAATTTATAATAATATCATTTCGACATTCTTATCGGCAATGTAACATTTACCTGTCACGTATTTACGTTTCAAACTCGCTCGAGAAGTGCAAACATAAACGTATAAAAACTAGGATACGTAGGCTTACCTGCGTTGAAACGTGATATAACCTCTTAGTTGTCCCTATAACATTTGTAAGTTTACATGAAGAATGACTATAGTTTATTGGACCATGTATTTGAAACTCATGTTGTCTACTTAGAAATCTTACAGTTGCTTCATGTCAAGGTGAAGGCCACACGTCTCTTTAATAGTATATCTGTCTCTGCTCTCTCTGTCTCGATCTATACACCTCTTCAGATGCCCACCTCTTCAAACTAGTTTAAGTGATTCTATGCTTGAAGATGATGAACTCTCACAACCACCATCTTGAAAGTCACTAGTCTTCTTTGGCTACTTGTCCACTTTGTTTGCCTGAGGAAAACCTACCATTAACTACGGTCTATTGAATTGTATCATTGCCATCGTCGCAGGGACGGTACCGCGTGGCCAGAATCTTTAATCGTTGATATTAAATAATTTAGGTTCAAAAAACAAGTGCCAGCTGGTATATCCTCTGCACCAACACTGATACAAAATCTTTCCGCCTTTTGTCATGACCACCATCTACATTCTTAATGTCTCTCTACCTTTGTTGGCTATGACGACGACCCGTTCTTTTATGCTTTAGTTCTTATGTGAATGATTTTATTAGGGTGATACATAGTTATTCACAAACTCATAACTTTTTTCTGACTCTTTCATAGACATGAAAACTGACCTCATTTGGTCATAACATAGGTGGAAAAGTATCAGGGCCTACAATTTGCACAACAATCATGTCATTGCCAGTTGCAAATGTAAACTTCATGTGTGTGACAACCCTAGAAACTAAGGTCAGATAAACTAATGCTTTAAGAAATTTTTATAGATTTATATTTATACTCCATGATATTATTAAAGTAAGTTTATTTAACTAACTCCTTATGAAATCTTGTATGTTTTGCATATGTTACATGAGCATGCATGCAACCATGCATAAAAATTTGAATATGCATGTTTATGAATACTTATGAACTTTGTGATCTTTGAACCATATGTGTTAGTTACCAATCAAAAGGCTAAGTGATTAGTTAACTTAATATTAGATGTTTTAACTACATGTAGTGCATTAAAAACTTAAACAAACATCACTAAACAAGATTTCATCAAAGAACTTTGAATCAAAACTAAAACAAATCACACCTTGAACACCTAAACATCAACATAACCTTAGCCATAATCTCGGCCCATTAGAACACTAAGACATCCGATTAAGCACCTAAACCTTTGTCTAAACCTAGCTTAATGACTAAGAAAGTCATTAGCACTACAAGTTGACACCTAGCCATTCCATTACACTAATCACCACCCTACACCGCCACCTTGCATGGATTGACACTAACCACTCCTCAAACCGCCATCTTAGTACCTAAGTAGGACACCTAAGGACCCTAAAACTTACACCTCAACACCCTAGTATAGTACTTGGATTCCTAATAATGATCTGCTTAGAGAAACCATTCTAAAGGAAGCACATAAGTCTAGATATTCTATACATCCAGGAAATAATAAGATGTATAAAAATTTAAGGAACCAATATTGGTGGCCATGAATGAAGAAATCTGTTGCAAAATTTGTAGAAAAATGTGATATCTGTTCTAGGGTAAAAGCTGAATATCAAAAACCCTCAGGATATTTGCAACAACCTGAAATTCCCGAATGGAAATAGGACCAGATTACCATGGATTTTGTAACCAAATTACCAATAACCTCAAGTGGGTATGACACAATATGGGTTATAGTCGATAGACTGACTAAATCAGCTCATTTCTTACCAATTAGAGAAGATTATAAGATGGAGAAATTAGCTAGGATTTATATGAAGGAAATTGTGTCTAGACATATAAAATCTGATAGAGACAGTAGATTTACTTTAAGATTTTGGCAGACTTTGCAAAAAGCCTTAGGAATACAAGTAAATCTAAGTTCAGCACATCACCCACAAACAGATGGGCAGAGTGAGAAAACCATCCAGACATTGGAGGATATGTTACGAGCTTATGCATTAGATTTTGGTGGTAACTGGGATCTGCACTTGCCATTGATAGAATTTTCGTATAACAATAGTTACCATGCCAGTATAGGAGCAGCTCTATTTGAAGCTTTATACGGAAGAAAATGTAGGTCACCTATGTGTTGGAATGAGGTAGGAGATAGACAACTTACAGGCCTATAACTCATACAAGGGACGTCTGATAAGATCTCTGAAATTAAAGAGAAATTGAAAGCAGTCTGTGATCGACAGAAAAGCGATGATGATAAAAGAAGAAAGCCACTAGAATTTCAAATCGGGGATAAAGTATACCTAAAGGTATCACCCTCAAAAGGAATTATCCGATTTGGGAAAAAAAAAATAAGTTAAACCCTAGGTATGTTGGCCTTTTTGAGATAACTGACAGAATTGGTCTTGTAGCATATAAGTTAGACTTACCTCAGGAGTTAAGCGAAGTACATAACATTTTTCATGTATCCAACTTAAAGAAATGTCTAGTAGATGAGACATTAAAAGTACCAGTCCAAGAAATCAAAATAAATAAGAACCTGCATTTTGTGGAGGAACCAATAGCCATCATGGACAGAGAGGTAAAAAGTTTAAGAAGAAATAGAATTCCAATAGTAAAGATCAAGTGGAATTCGAAAAGAGGACCCAAATTTACATGGGAAATAGAAGATGAAGTTAAAAGGAAATATCCTCAGTTATTTGAGGTTAAACAAAATGAAAAGAAGGAAATACAAAAATGAAAGTTCCTCACAACCTTTGGAAGAGCCTACCAGTGAATTTCGGGATGAATTTCTTTTTACGGGGGAAGAATGTGAGAACCCTAGAAACTAAGGTTAGGTAAACTAATGCTTTAAGAAATTTTTATATATTTATATTTATACTCCATTAAATTATTAAAGTAAGTTTATTTGACTAACTCCTTATGAAATCTTGTATGTGTTGCATATGTTACATGAGCATGCATGCAACCATGCATAAAAATTTACGTATGCATGTTTATGAATACTTGTGAACTTTGTGATCTTTGAACCATATGTGTTAGTTACCAATCATAGGGCTAAGTGATTAGTTAGCTTAATATTAGATGTTTTAACTACATGTAATGCATTAAAAACTTAAACAAACATCACCAAACAAGATTTCATCAAAGAACTTTGAATTAAAACTAAAACAATTCACACCTTGAACACCTAAACACCAACATAAGCTTAACCATAATCTCGGCCCATTAGAACACTAAGACATCCGATTAAGCGCCTAAACCTTTGTCTAAACCTAGCTTAATGACTAAGAAAGTCATTAGCACTACAAGTTGACACCTAGCTACTCCATAACACTAATCACCATCCTACACCGCCACCTTGCATGGCTTGACACTAACCCACTCCTCAAATCGCCATCTTAGTACCTAAGTAGGACACCTAAGGACCCTAAAACTTACACCTCAACACCCTAGTGTAGGACTAATGATGGCAAGCTCTCCTTGAAACTCTCTCGACCGCACGAAGGTGGAACCACAAACATCCTTGACCGTCACTTCTCTTGACACACTCTCGGTTAACATACAATCAAACCACCATCTCTTGCACCAAAAATCTCTTACACCAAGCCACCTTTAGCACCAAGCTGATTCTCAAGAACAAAGCAATCTTCACTAGTTCATCATCATCAATCTCCAAGTTCAAGAACCATTCTTCCAAGTGGATCATCCACGGATAGTCAAGCCTATTTTCTTAAGTTTTATGCATCCACACTCAAGGTTTGATCACTAAACCAATTAGATAGAAATATATGTGTGTGTTTTAACTAAACACACACAAACCAACCTTTAAGAATCATCACGATCATTTCCAAAATTCATAAACAAATGATGTTATTCGAAGATTCAGTAAGAAAAGAACTCAAAAATGGAAAGCTTGAAAGTTTTATAAAATCTAGGAATTAATACAAATGTTAAAGAATTAAAACATAGATGTTCTTGATGAATTAGAATAAATATTTAATGACTGTGATTGTGGGAATAAAATTAGAAAATCGTTGGAAAATATTAAAGTTAGCATTATATAAATTTTGGTGAAAAAATAATAGGCAGATTATTTTATACAATTTGTTCAAAAAAACGACATAAAATTTTATTTCAGAAGCTCCGAACTCGATAAAAACCTGAAAAATTACATAACAACCCTTATATTTTATGGCAATTCTTGAATAAATTTCGTGATTTAATTCACATTTATGTCTGAATTATATATTTTAGAATATTCTGTAAATGGAAATTTTGGGAAAAATATTTAGACAGAGAGTTAAATCACGAAACATTTACATAAATTATGATACTTATAATAGAGCAGTATGTATGAATTTCAGAATTTTTAGTGATGTTTTAATATTTCTGCTGATTTATATGGAACTTGTAAAATTTGTAGTAAATTATTTATTATGAATTATGGGTCTGAAACTTTATGAAATAAACTATATATTTGAATATTCATGCTACTGGAATTTGATGATTTTAGAAAAACAGAAGCTATCAGTTTAAAATTTTTAAATTAAAATGCTAAAAGTTTTAAAGAAATTTATTTTATTCTAACAAATAAGTTATTCTATAGAAATTTCTTGATTTGGCTGGAAATAATATGAGATTCACAACCCTATTTTTATATTTATGAGTTTTGGAGAAAAAAACATACTATTTTATGATTGATGTAATTATAAGTGAGACTTTTTGAGATATACTATCATTACATTACAACCATTAATTCGGATGTAGAACCGTCTGGTAATATAGGTAGCGCTAATTACGAAAATATTTTCTGCACCAACAGGATGAGTTTTGTGATGCTATATTATCTGATTTTGTGATTTATACCATGATAGTTATAAATCATCTGACTTATAAGTAGGCTTGGTTGTAATCTTATTTATATTGTATCAATATATTTTGTTCAATAAACCTATGTTCTCACTAACATTATGTTGACTACTTCGAGTATGCTTTTTCAGGTTACCAGAATGACTAACAGTATTATGTTTTCATTTGATGTGTACAATCGATGGGGCGAGGTGATGGGAAGAGTTTATGTTAAATTAACTGTGAATATGTATGATCTTAGTTTGATTGTGGATGCTCATTTTCACTACTACTGAAGATATAGCAGTTAATAAAACTTTTTGTAATAGGGTTATGTTAGATTTTGGAAAAGTTTAGTTGTGATGTAACCGAACTCGTATCTATCTATGTTAATGTTATGTTAAATCACTTATTATATTATTTGTTGCATTTACTTTATAATCAATATGTTCTGAGCTAAAAAGTCACACACAAACATTTCACGCTTCCGCCGGGATGTGACAATGTGGTTCACATCTATTTGATGATATGACCATTTAGTAGACTTATGTTGTTAGATGAACCTCTATTTGGCCATTCTAACAAAATTTTAGTTCAGGAATAAGGGTAGAAAAATGGGTGAGGCCACCTATTCTTTTTATTCATAATGTGCCGGGTAAAAATATGAGATCAAATTTATATCACAACTTTTAACATGGTCACCCTATATGTTATGTTTATTGGAGAACATTTTTGGACGTGTTGAAAGGATTCATCTAAGACGTAAATAAGAGAGGACAATTCTTTTTTTTCGCAACAAATACACGTCAGATGGTAAAACACCTTACATCAACCCATTAGGTTAGCATCAAAACATTACCATACGTATACTACTTTACGGATCAGTATAAAATAGAGATGAAATAAGGATTACGAGGAACTCTATTGAGAGAGAACATGGATAACATGGTGGCTTAGGTGCTCTTTGCAGATTATTCTTACCTTGATAGAATGTTTCTACACTTTCACTTACAATCCTTTTGTTATACATTTTTAGATTTACTAGGGTTGCTATTTTATGTTTTTTGTTTGTTTAACGTTTTGTTTTCGTATATACATGTGAATTACGACACTGTCGCGAAACGTGGGTTGTATATTACAAAGTTATTGTCTATATGATAGAAAGTACAAAGTTATCGTCTACATTACCTATAAATTAGTGGTCCACGTGGATGGATGCAAATGTACAACTTTTAATGCTTCATGTACAAGCAGTGGAAGCACAAGTTTGCTTTATTTATATTTTTGTTTTCATAATTTCTTATTAGGTAATTATAACACCGTATCAAGTAACAAATTTAGTAGTGGTGGAGCTGATTTTGTTATTTTTATGAGGAATCATTGAGGCAGGTTCTACACTTAATCCTTTTTTTTATTTATTTTGAGTAGATTACATTAGAGGGTTAACTTTTTTGCTTTTTATTTTTATAAACATATCTATTACTTTTACACATTCAATTTTTCATATTAACTTTAAAACATATTCTTTTTGTATTGCAAATATAATGTGTAAGGTATTAATATTTTACGTGTTTTGGTATAATTTTCATTCAAAACCCATCCGGTTTCGACAAAAACAAGTCCGTCCACGTTCAATATAAATATTATTAAAAGACAATTTCACTTTTTTTTAAATATTAATATGCATTGGTGTTTCTTAGCATTCATTTCTATACTACTATTAACCTCTCGCGTTGTAGTGGAGAAAACCGTGACAAGTAGCACCTTGCACACCATGCCAGTGACTACCAATACCAAAAAAACTCAAATTAAAAAATAAAAAATAAAATAATAATAATAAAACCAAACAAAAAGTAGACGTAAAAATGTTGAACCATATAGGTGAAACATAAAACAATAAATAAGTCGATATAAGATTAGCGCGTTGCGATGGGGCTGTTAAATCGGAAAGAAGTGTAAAAATGTTGAACCACACATGCATATAACGACGTGTTAACTCGTAAAATTTAGACTGAAAGGCAAATCGAAATATTAGTAAAATATAAAAAGTATATGGGACCAATTTTGAGAGTAACAAAATAACGAGGCTAAATTGTAAAAGATGTTAATATATAAGGCTAAAATAATAAAGTTAATAATTAAGAAAAAAGGTGAGTACAACCAACAAAGCATATGGTATAACTCTTAATGCATGCAAAGGTTGGTAATTAGTATATATATAATGTAATTTTTTATTGATTCACAAATGCACCGTTGTAACATCATTCTTTATCAATGTTTCTATTTTCATAGTCGAACCGCCACAACTTCATACACTTCTAACCACTTAACTCCTCAACATACGAATTTCTTGCATTTCAAACGAGAACGTTAACTTAAGTATGTAGTACATATTGGCACCTCGATGTTGGCTCTTCGCCACCAGAGCTGTAGCATGTTCCAAGGATTGGGTTGTTCGCCCATTAAAGCGGTACGCGAGCTGGGCTCAAAACATCACGAGACAGTTTAGTCCATATCCCGTTTGGGCACTAGAGCATTGAGAGGACCTTTCCCTAGTACGAGAGGACCGGGATGGACGCACCTCGTAAGATATCCTGACCGGGTAACTGCTGAAAGCATCTAAGTAGTAAGCCAACACCAAGATGAGTGCTCTCCTATTCCGACTTTACCAGAGCCTCTGGTTGCACAGCTGAGACAACAACGAGTTCTCCATCCCTGCGGGGATGGACGACGGAAGTTTTGAGAATTCAATGAGAAACCTTACGTGAACAATACTTTCTTTTGTTGGTCCATATGTCCACAAACCAATCACATCCTCCCATGTGGCAGGGTAAAACATAATTTCTTTTGAATCTATAACGTTATCATATATGTTATACATAATTGTTCTAGAAAAAACGATCAAAGTGATGCATTGGTCTACAGGTTACAAAACATGCTACTCAACTTGGCGTCACACGTTTAAATTATGCAGCTCCTTTCATAAACTATTTTCATCCTATTTTTTACACGTTCAACTTTTAGTAAATTGTTGTTTTTGATTGCCGAACATGTATCCCTATTAAACATGATTTTCCCATTATATTATACTATCGGATTATTGTTCTACATGTTTTTAAGTTTCGTAGTTTATATGTTTTACTTTTTTTTACTTAACATGAATTTGTTAGGTTTATCTTTTAGATTAGGTTATTTGTTCCTTAATGCCTTTGATACCCTTAGATCATGATTTTTTTTCTTTATGTTTTCATATAAAATTTTTTCTAGCGTGTGCACTCCAGATTTTCTATTGGTAAAACATCATTTCTTTTGAATTTGCAACGTTATCATATAGTTATACATAATTGTTCTAGAAAAGACGACCAAAGTGATTCATTGGTCTACTGGTTACAAAACATGCTACTCAACTTGGTGTCATACGTTTAAATTATGTTGCTCCTTTCAGAAACTTTTTTCATCCTATTTTTCTACACGTTCAACTTTCGGTAAATTGTTGTTTTCGATTGCCGAACATATATCCCCTTAAAGATGATTTTCCCTTTATACTATACTATCGGATTATTGTTCCACATGTTTTTAAGTTTCGTAGTGTTTTATGTTTTACTATTTTTTACTTAAAATGAATTTGTTAGGTTTATCTTTTAGATTAGGTTGTTTGTCCTTAATGCCTTCGATACCCTTAGATCATGATATTTTTTTCTTTACGTTTTTATATAAAAAATTTCTGGCATATGTGGACATCAGATTTACTTTGCACATGATTGACGGTTCATGATTCGATGAAAATGAGACGATCTCATTTCAACCGATATGTTATTCACAACTGATGTTTACTTTATTTTTTGAAATACGCCTTTGCATTTCTTAGTGATCATGTATACAACGACGTAACTTTTCATTGATTTCTGAATGTACCGTTGTGAAGTGTTATCTTATCAACCTTTAGAACGTACCATTGTTGATGTAACAACACACAGATTTGTAGCGTTTTAAACCTTTTTCATGCAGTTTAATGCACTACGACGCGCGCGTAACAGTTACTGGTTTTAAAAATCTAAAAGTTAAGTTGACCACAATTGCTATCATACACCATAGATCATAACCTGGTTTATTAATTTTGTACAAACATGTTTATCCAAAATACTTAGATCAACCCATAAGTACATATAGATCGAGGCTCGATCTAATCTCAACCTCTCTTTAGTCTTATGAACTTCTCACATGAACATCTCAAATGTATTTACTCACATAAAACTACTGATGTGATTTTTCTAACATAATATCATGGTTAATTACGAGTTATAATTTGAATCAACATCCCATCTGTTTAATTAAAATAAAGCTGTTGATTCGATTTTTTAACATTATATCATGCTTTAGTATGTCTCATGTTGCTTGGATAGTTATACTTTTTAAGCATGCATAGATATTTAAACGTTTTTCTGTTTAAAATCACTTGCCTTAAAGGACTCCTAGACAAAGGATTCAAACCAATTCACTAATGAAATCGTTCTGTCAGAGTTAAAAGAAAAAAAAATTAGTTCTCGTAGAAAATAATGCCAATAAATAATGACTTCAGCTAGCAAAACCTTATAGACATATCTTTGACAACAATTTAAACTATTATATACAATTCCATTACAAAACTTAGCATTTCAAAATGAGCATCGTAGATAAACTTTATAATATATTATTATATAAGGTTCATGTGAGCAAACTAAATGCCACACACATGTGCTCTACAAGGAAAATCTGAAGATAACTTTATAATATATAAGGTTCTTGTGAAAACTAAATGTTACATGTGCACTCCAAATAGATAATTTACTAGTGCTTTAGAAGAGATCACGCATCGTAACGATTGTCTTCTGGTTTTCTGGCTGGATTAGATTTAAAAATCAAATAAGATTACAAAGTTTAAATTGTATAACCTTATTTTAAACAATATATAAAAATACCATATGTTTTAGTAAAGATTTGGTAAGTTTAAAGACTTAAACAAAATAGAATATAAGACATAAACTAATAGTATAATTAATATTTTGAAATGGAAAATAAAAATAAAGCCTAAATCTTATTTGATCAGTCCGGTTCACCTGTTCAAATAAAAACTACTAACTAGACCTATTACGCACCTGATCCTGTATGAATGATGCGTGTTATAAAAAACATTGAAATATACTAATTATGTACCACAAAATCAAATACCTTAAATTCTTTATTCAATCCATTACCGATGATCCTAAAGCATCACTAAAGACAATTCAAATGATTGGACACCCATCAGCAACCACACCTTTGGCCGTAGGACAAGTTGCCAAAGGACAATGCTCGCCATCAGTACCCCACCATGAAATTCCTATGCCAGACATCGAGAGCGAAAAATAAAGAAGAATCCCCATAAAAGCCAAACCTGCATCAAGCGCAGCCGAGAGTACATAATTGTACTTTTGCCACCATTTTTTCTTATACTTCAACACAAAGAAGTTGAAAAGTGTACCCACAACAACCCAACTATTAAAGTTTATTGTTGTGGCCGGAGGCATCATCGCACAAGACCCCAAAATTACTGGTAGGTTGATAAATCCAATCCATTTTTGGTTCGGGAACGCCTTATGGAACATGTACACGACAATGGGTCCAAGAAATCCACCCAAAAAGAACCAGTTCAGGGCGGAATAAGGCCCAAGAGAACCAAATATTCTTTTGGGCCCTACTAGTCCCCAAATGACTGATGCGTCATAAAATACGCGATCCCCAGGGCATGTCCACGGGCTATCAGGAGGAAGTAGATGATCTTGACATATGTTTTCAATTGTTGTTAGTAGCCACCATGCAACTGCTATGTTAATTGTCCCCGCAATAACTGTTCCAATAAACTGCCCATAAATAATATTACTGAACACATGTTATGCAAGTATACCTTTCACTCATATATTGTACAAACAAAATGCTGAACACTTAATTACCTGAACTAGAAACATCGAGCGAGGTGGGATCTTCATGTAATGGCCCAACTTGAAGTCGTTAAGGAACGATACGGCTTGAGCCATACTAATATACCCATAGGTTTTAAATGTAACATTGGCTATTGGCCTTCCCGGATATATAACTCCCATCAAGTACTCAGTGATGATATTTAGCCCAGGAGTCTGAAAAACATGAACTAATGTCAAAAAGAGCGCAAAGTATGATACGCGAAGACTACTAACAACTAATTAGTCGTTGGGTTTTAAGTTTTTGTACATATAAACCTGATTAGTAGTAGCGGATATGACACTAATCGGGAGAGTAAAACTTGATGCGAGAATGCATGCTAAAACGAGCCCCCACCATGGCATTTGGATCTCATCTTTCATAAAAATGCAAAGCACAAGCGAGAGAAGAAACGAAGCAACAACGAGCAAATGAAACCACCAACCAGGTATGTCTTTGTATTTCCTCATGAGTTTAGTGTGAATATCAATCGTTCCTTTAGTTGAAGCTCGATATTGGTTCATTATCTCTCTAGACGAATAAAACATATATTGAGTCCACATTAGAACTTGTCATATCAATTATAAAAATTAATTTATTTACTTATTTTTACTTTTTTTTATTACTAGCAAATAAAACTTTTTAATTTAAACCATAGGTATTGGCTACTTTATGCCTACAATATCTAGCTACGAAATGTGGCCAATGACATCTATGTTGGTCGTCGGGATAGGCTATGATGATGCCATTTGACGTATAGTGAATACATGCATCGTAGGCTTTGATATTTTTCTTGTAGAGTAAATTAGTACATTCAAAATTTTTGTTCCTAAGTGACCAATACACGTAACTAAAAAGAGCTTATTTAATTAAATTCAACTCTATTAAAATAATATATACATATGTGTAGCATCTTTAATCATATTATGCTAATTATGTGAATCGATGTTTCATAGCCCACATTACTAGTTTATTAGTTCGTTTGGTTTTAAAAGCCAGATGATGTTATTAATAATTCTTGAACTAAACTTACAAATATAAAAAGAATTTAAAATAATGTACAATAATACATAATTTTTTGTTTGGATTTACTACATTTATATAAAATAAGCAAAATATGAAGGTTAAACATCTTATTTGATAATATAATGGAAAAAAATGGAAACTCAATTGACAGGCCCCGGTGGTCATGTTATAGAGTTTGTTTTTATTTACGAGAAAATGTGTTCATGTATGTTGTCACTTGGACTCTCTCCAGTGATAAACAGCATTTTTTCTGATTAAACCCTTAGTGAGTTGACATATCCAATTTTAACCCGTTCGTCCACTCATTTTACTTTCAGTGCTATCATATCATATCTATTTTAAAAGATTTCCATTTTATTTCCTATAAAAAAGGTCTTTATAATTTTAAGGACAAGAATCAAATATGCAACGGCGTTAGGTCGGGATGAGTGTTTGGTATCGAGCACAGCCGTAATGATACCCATGCTGTACCAAACCAAAGCAGTACCGATAGCACTACTAGATTATGCCTAATTTCAGAACTGGTATATATTAGGCGGTACCAATGCCAGTATATATCAAAAAGTAACGATTTGGTACTGAGAATTGAAAAATTTTTGTTTAATCACTTTGATTCAATTTTTGGGATATTTTTAGTTCAAGATTACTAATGTTGTTTATATTCTTTTAAGACATTGTTGCATGTTTTTGGTGTTATAAATTCTAAGAATTTGTATTCAAGATTCACGTAAGCTTACCAACAGATTTGGTACGATATTTGGTACCCAGTACTTTTCCACAAATTCGGTATCAGTAGTATTTTCGTACCTGTATAGTACAGATCTCATCCCTACAGTTCCAAACACATGCATGTTTGGATATGCAACCACGCTCCAACGCTCGCACTTGGGACCACGTGTGGCTGAGCGTCGGAAAGAGCCTTAATTACAAAAAGATGTAGGACTATAGTAGAAGTAATATACCTTCCATTAAACAAGAAAACATGCGTTATGGTAGAGATGACAGCAGCAAAACCAATGCCATAAGTAAGCGCAAAAAACGTGCTCATATGTATTTGTCCCTCTTTCTCGTACTGTGGCATATCTATCTCAAAATCTTTGTTAACAATCGCCGAAACATTGTACGTTTGTCCCCGATGATCAAACAGATGTGATGAGAAAATGGGGAAAGTCTTTGCATCATACATATCAAACCCCCAATAAGCAATGGGTATGAACATGTACATGATGATCACAAACCCGATGTAAACATTTGCTATAGCGAAGAATGGGGTCACGAGTGGGCTTCCTAGGTACGAGGCGATTACTGACCAGTCTATGGTGAATGATAGAAGCCCGAGGCCTCTCATGCCCGAGCCAAGTTGTTGGGCTGTTATGGATTTGGAGAAGAGGAGGCACAAGAGGGAGATGTGGGCGAGAGTCGGGAAAAGATAGCCAGGGATGGTGTACCACGCGAAGCTACAAACGAGTGCGATTATGAAGAACTTTGCTCTTGACATTCGTGATGATGTATCGGTCTCGTGGAGAGCCCTGTGAACAATAGAAACAAATTGTGTTTTAATATAATCGTTTTCGGATAAAACAATGTAGATTAATATGAGCTTTTGGGTTTTAAAACTCAATGCACGATACTCCCGTATACACAAGATTAAGCGTGTCAAGCCATTTGAGCATTATACATCCTTGTATTACTATAAAAAGGTTTTCGTTTCCTGAATCATAACCTAAATGTCTTTATCATATGATCGATAATAAATTTACTATTGCTTTATGCATCCTTATCTTTTTCATAAGAGGTTTTTATAATTTAATTGTGACCTCCAGATGACATGACAACATAACAACAACCGTATTGTTGCTTCAAATATAACGAATAAAAAAACAAAACAAACGAGTATATGAACCTGAATAGGGAGACTTGAACAAGAGAGCTAGGCCACCACATTGGTGCAGGCTCCACAACATATTTTCTCAATACACCTGCCCAACCGTATCCTAATACCTGCTCATAAAACAAACACATTTTTGTTCATTCAAATAGTCACCACATATAATTACACATTACAACTAGCCAAATTACTTCAATAATATATACTTTGATTATTAAAGAAACTTATATACAACATTTTAAACTTTTCAAATGAACCAATTACACCTTCAATAGTCTGAATTTCTTAAATTTATAAGAATTTTACATTTTAATTTAAAATAAGAGCTCTTATAATCCCAGAAACAACCGTTTTACAAATGTTCGCAGGTTATGTCAGATCTCATGAACACCTATCTTTGAAACTGTCATTTGAGATGACATTGAAACGCCATTTAAATGTGAGATTAGATGAGAGTGATGGAGCTATAGCACGACACGATAGATCTAATACTATATTTATGGTTCACGAATAACAAACATTAGCTAGGGTTTATGGACATCAGACCTGAGTAGTGATCACAAGAATCCAACTAGCAACAAACGAGATCTTCCGATGATAAAACGCTCTTATGATATTAACAATCGACACCGCATACGCGGCTCCACCTCCAAAAGCGGATCCAGCATTAGCAAATATCGAAATAAGAACATGCTCCTTCATGTTAAACGGGCCAGGATTAAGAGAAAACTCGAACCCAAAAACACGAAAGTTCTCAACCGGAAGAACCGCAGCCATGAACCGCCCGATCGGAAGAGTCGCGACTTGAACAGAGATCATGGAGATCACGAGAGGTTCGGTTCGGTAGCTGAAGAAGGTGTTGAGGAATGATAGGATCACACAAGAGAGGATACCGAGGAACCACATCCGAAACGTCCATACGGGCAGCGATGGATCGTCGGTTGTCGACACGGTTAACCGGACCTCTTCGATGGGTGATTCTTCATCGGGATCTATGGTGGTAGCTGGTTTTGCACTCTCGATTTCCATGGTGATCAAAGGAGGGTGAGTATTAGGGTTTTGAAGAATATGTTATATTATGCAGGAATATTTATTGTTTAGTAGGATATATTACTTTTAAGACTTGTAGTTAATAATAATTAATTTTTATTGAATTTTGTTTTAATTGTTTGTTTTTATTTTTAAGCTCTAAACTTTATTACAAATTAACTTTACCATACTTTTTGAACAATATGTTTTACACGGCAATTCATTTAACAAAAACCTCAATTTGAGTCATTTTTGGCAAATTCATCTATCAACAAAAATTGATAATTCAACTTAATGTTAAGATATAGTCATAACAGACCAACATCCATAATATGAAATACACATGTATTACCATGCATGATTTACACATTTATAGCGTTTAGAGATGTACGTATATATTTGATTTAGTAGATTATGTGCAACAAATACAACTAATATTTAGCAATTATGAAAATTTCTGACTAGTAACATAACTAATTGCATTAGCTATGAATCAATAGTTCCTGACTGCTTTTGACAACAACCCACAAGGTGTAAATCACTCACCAAAATTAAGGCTCACATCCTCTTCAAAGTTTAAATAACATTAATGGTGATAAACACATCTACATGTCATTCTGTGATAATCTCGTCTTACGAGTCACCCATGATTCATATAATAACTATAATAACCTATAATTATTTCATATGTTACAATTAACATATATTGAATTCTCATGTTTACGCACATGTTCTATATCTGATCTATTATGCATGTACATTAATAGTCATATAATAACACACTAGTTTTCGTTGTTTATATTTCTTCTTGCACTATCTAAGTTAACTTTTGATTATTAACACATCGAATTATTATAAAAATTTATTTCTTGAATGTCACGTATACATTGATATATTTATTTGTTCACAAAATAGTATAACATAAGAAATAAATCTGACTAAAAATATATTTTCGTTGATAATAGTTCAAATTGGATACATAAATATTTTGTAACACATAAAAATTATATAGTATTGTTATCTCTAACACTTTCATGATCAAATGTATTCATCATATCTGGTGACTCATCCTCCCATATGGTTAGTCTATACATGCCCACTATTATGGTTCCAATAGCATGTAAATGGGCGAATTCTCTTTTTGAAACATGTGTCATTTATTTTTTGATGCAAGTAATATCGAGTAACCAAAACTATTCAACTCCTGAAGATATCACATTTTGTTTAAGTTGGGAACATGAATAATATTTTCTAACGTTAGGGAATATCCTGTTAATATTTTCTGTTCCACTGTTCCCATGCCAACTACTTGTGTTATACGAGCATCTAGCAACATGCCCCTTTTGTTAACATCACGATAGTTCTTGAAATCGGATTGACTAGAATACATATTAAGAATGGCTCCACTCATCAAGAACCATCCACGATAAGCAATGGCTCATGTCTTTTCATCTATTCCCGAAATGAATCCAATGACATCTGCCTTTGGCATATGTCTTGAGGTACTCCCTCAGTAGAACTTCATGCCATCGTATCATCATTTCTCCATTTCATCTTGAGACTCATGTCTTGAACAATCATCAAGTTGTCCAAAGTAACAAATTGTTTAAATAGTTAACCCCCACAAGTAGTAGCACTTAAACAATTATATAAATATCTTAAGATAAACTATCTATATCTTGATTACTAAAATCAAAGCATAAAGACTATTAATAGTTTAACTTTCATAACGCTAGTTCTAACACGCACCTTAGACACTAAACATTTGTTAGGATTTGGTATTTGAACGAAATACCAACTGATTAACGTGTAAACCAAACCAAATAGTGCGGAATCCTATTTGATTGGCGATCCAATCAGTGAGAACGCACGTAGAATCAATAAAGTATTGAATCAAACGTTAAGAATCGATTAGGAATCGATCTACAGCGTTCTATGAACCTGGAGTATGAACTTGGAGGCTTCTGGACGGCTAGGGTACGTCTGGAGTCGAAATAGAATGAATGCTTACGTTTTTCCACGAATTGGGTGGTATTTATAGGTTAGTGTTGTTCATTCGGGCGACTGAACCATTAGTATGGTTCAGTCGTGCGATTGAACCATGCGGTTGATCCATCCGCACGACTGAGTGTTCAGTCGTGCGACTGAGTCAATCTCATGTTACAATCATACGACTGATCCAGTCTCCTGGTTCAGTCGTGCGACTGAGTCATTCGCATGAAGTTATTCATGCGTATGGTCCATTCGCATGGGCTATTCGCATGAGAACTTCATTATGTTAAGTTTGAATGTATTCATTAATATAACATTATGTGTATCAATTCAAACAATCACAAACCTATTTAACCAATTCAATATCAACTCATTAATGAAATATTAAACATTATAAATCACAAACAACCAATCTCATTTCATTAATATTCCAAACATTACATCAGTGTAAGACAAACAAGAGCTATTACATTTATATCATGATCTAGGTACATATATGTATCAACAAACTCCCCCTTGGACCTAGATCTGTCTAATGTCTTTTTTCTGCATCACCTCCTCATACTTCTTGTACTTTTCCTCTCTTGTGACTCCTGCGTGAATCTCAAACGCAAAACAGAGTCTTATGACGTTCTGGAACTGGAGGGCTTGTACTATATCTTGCGTGTCATAGAACAGTGGCCACTTGTATAGAGTGTAGACATCATTAGCTGACAAGTTGGTGAGCCACATTGGGTCAAATACCCTGATGGTATCCATTTGTCCCTATTTATTTAGAACTATGACAGCTTCCCCAGTTTTCCAATCATAGTACCACCACTTAAAGTGTGGAGTGAAGTCCTATGGCATTTCCCTGAGAGGGATTCTTGACATCATGCGCGGAGGACTCCACTTCAGCACTATCTTTGGCTTTCCAGTAATGGCATCAACTTCAGACCTTCTGATGTACCTTGTAGGTTATTGGGGTCTGAAGTTAACCCACCTGGTGTGGTACTCTCTCTTCAGTGCAGCTTCAAACCAGCCTGACATTTTTCTTGGGCCAGCATACAACAGCTTCAGTTTGGCCAGCTGGTTGAGCTCAAAACCTGGTAGAGTCTTTAGATCATGTGGAAATCTAAAGTACTCTATGCCCTTCTCCCTCTTAATGGCATAAACGTTTAGATCCTCAAAATGTGCCCACGCTATACTCCTGCCCGACACCTTATGATGTTTCTTTACTCTGTAGAGTTTGGTGTAGACATTCTGTTTAGAAGCAGCGCGTTGGACTCGAACTTCCTCAAAACAAGCAGCCCATTCAGCCTTTCGGATATCAACATCGTCGTTTGAGGCTTGGGCCTTTCCTTCTGTCTTCTCAGACTCCTGCTCCACCTTATCTAACACCTCAAATGTATCACTGACAAGGGATTCACCCAGATTGGAGACCACATTTCCCTCGTTGTCAGCATACTGAGGATAGTGCTCTGCTGTGACATCTTCTATCTATATTTCATCAACGTCGTTTAGCTCTTCGTCACTGGTAGAGTCACACGTTGGAGCATCCTTAACGATCTCATCGGGATTTAGCTTGAACATCTCAACTAGTTGCTCATTTGAAAGATCGTGAATTATTTCCCCTTCTTCTGGGGTATAACTCACAGATCTCCTGACGATCCCTTGCAGATCAAGAATTATAGTTAATTGAGTCTTGACCTGCTGAAGGGGAGCAACATCAAATTCATCCCTTTGATAGTTTGGATCTGTTTGATTTAAACAAGTAACACATCAACCATTAGTTAATAATCAAGACAGAAATGCATTAATCTTAATATAAACATCAATTACATATGTTTAAATACATGATTCAAATACAAAAGTTATCAAATACATAGACATCTAATCATTACTTTTGTCTTGGATCGCTGGATCATCGCTTGGTGGGGCAGAGGAGGAAGCTCGTTGGTCTTGATTCTTCTTTGATCTCCTTTCTTGACCTTGAGCAGAGGCAGATGCAGCTGCATCTCCTCCTTCATCATCATCATCCTCATGCCTGTCCTCTGTCCTTTCTTCCTCAACCCCTTCATCATCATCAGTCTCTTCATCATCGTCCTCATCCTCATCCTCATCATCATCATCACCATCATCACCATCTCCTTCCTTAATCTTCAGGGGCTCATCTTTAGATCCTTAAGCTTGAGCATGATGGTATTCTTAGCATCCTCCAACTCCTCAATCTTCTTAGCAGATGTGACTCTATGCTCTTGGAGTTGGGCAATCTCGTGGCTGTGAGCAGCCATTTGCTGGGCCTGCTCCTCGATCAGCTGAGCCTGCTGCGAGATCTGCTGGGACTGCGCAACTGTAAGATCCGCCAGCTGATGGATCTGTGCAGTCTTCTCTTCATCAGCAGCTAACAGTCGCATCACCATACGGTTCATGCTGAAAGCTGTTCCTCTACCCCAATGGAAGGTAGAGGTGATCCGTATAGGTGTGAGGGATGTGATGATGGTCCTGCTTGGTGGCTAGTGGTGGTGGTGGTGGCTGTGGTGAAGATGGGTGAAGGTCTAGATGATAGTGGAGGTGATGTAGGAGTGAATGATATGGTGGTGGTTGGCATATATGTAGTGGTGGGAGGTGTGGTGGCTGTGGTGAAGATGGGGTTGGGTCTAGATGATAGTGGAGGTGATGTAGGAGTGAATGATATGGTGATGGTTGGCATATATGTAGGGTGGGGTGTGGTGGTGGTAGTGGTAGCTGTGGTGGCTGTGGTGGTGATGTAGGTGAGTCTTCTCTTCTTCTTCTTCTGGCCGTGGGGCTGAGCCATCCTTTTCTTCCTCGATCCAGTCGAGGAGGATGCTCCCCCTAGAACACGGCTAGATGGCTCAGGAGCATAGTTAGGGTCCGCAGCTGTCTCTCCCGATTCCCTGGGGCGTTCACCAACCGCCCGGAGTCCATGTTCTGTGGGAACAACTTTGCTTCCCACAGTCCTAGTCAATGGCTCCTCATCTGACTCTCTTCCTCCTCACCAGGTATAAAGTCCTGGTGGAACCCGGCTGACTCTGCTATGTCTCCTGTGGGGGCAGATACTGGAGGAATACTTTCTGTAGCTGTGCCCCTCGGTGGACTTGGCATGTCATCTCCAGCATCCCCACTGTCATCATCATCTGAATCATGGGTGGGTAGAGCAATCTGCTCAACATCAGAATCACTGTCGTCGTGGCGCCACTTCCTCCTAGCTGGCACCACATAGTCCTCCCGGGCCAGATGCCCAAACAATCTCCTGACAGGGGGTTTCACCTGCTTCCCCCTGTATACCTTCATCCTGCCCAAGGTGGTATCATCCATCACCTCAAGCACTATAGCATCATCCTTTTCCTTTGGCAGGGAGGGGAGCTTCTGGTCTATAATCATCTGCATGAATCGGGGGTACATACAGAAGCCTTCCTTCCCTTTCCCCTCAATGTTCTCCACCAAGTAGGTGAAGATCATCCTGGAGAAGCTGAACGGGTGGTTCAGCACCAACGCAACATAGGCGTTCTGGATCTGGTCGGATAACTCATCAAAACCTCCCTTCCTAGAAGCTATGCACTTTAGCAGCACGTGAGCAAGGTACTTGAACTGGGGACAGAGGTTGCTCTTTTTGAGCACCCCAGCATTGATGTCCCCAGAGTACTTGGCTCGAAGAAAACATCCTCTGACAGTGAGGGGGTGTAGTCTAGTAGGACAATCAGCATCGTCCCCCAACTGTAACACGATCCTAAGATCCTCCTCTGTGATAGCTATAGCCTCTCCAAAGATGGTACTTCTGATGCAGTGAGGCTCAGAGGATCGATCAACTGTCGCACCTTCCCAGAAGGCCTGCTGAATAGAACGATAAGGAGTACATGGAGCAGATATCGCGTGTGCAATCCTCGACTCCTTAGAAAGGTGATAATGCCAGAGAAATCTGCAGCATTTCTGGATGTCAGATCCAGATGAGCACAAATATTGTGCTTCGTACTCATAGTCCATCGACTCGCCATCTGTTACACAAACAAAGTAAACATTAGTACCCATTGGCTAAGAATGTCATGAAACACTTGGACTTGAAGAAAATTATTTCTGTCATGCGAATGAGGTGGTGCGACTGAGATCAGTCGTGCGACTGGGATTCAGTCGTGCGAATGACCCCATGCGTACGACTGAGTGTGCGACTGACACATGCGTATGTAACCTCATGCGGTTACCCTAGTCGTGCGACTGACTCATACGCATGGTTCAGTCGTGCGGTTAAGCTATTCGCACCCTTCAGTCGTGCGACTGAAGTTCATCAACCTGTCCATTCGCATGTTGTTCTGTCTGTTCAATTCAAATTCAATTTTTCACCAATTTTGAGTTTTAGACTTCGTGTTCTGGTTCATTAGACTCGCAATCCATTCGTTTAACACCTAACATCTTTAATTTCATTTGTTTACGTCGTGTAGTTAGGTTATTTTGTCACATAAGTCTCGGTTATTCTAGCGGTCTGATTGTCCAGATTTGGTGTCAAATTGAGTGTTATTGTAGTGTTTCTGCACCGCAAATTACCTGTAGAGTCAATGCAAATGGTCAGTATGTGAGAATCGAGGGTTTATAGAGATCAAACGAAATTTGGGCAGAGTAACTTTAGTCGTGCGATTTAGGGTAAATTTGAGAGTGGTGAGTCTCTGCGACCGACTCTCCCTCTATTTATACTAACCCTAAATTCAATCGTGCGACTGGGCTCATACGCACCTTTCATTCGGGCGAATGGGCCTCAGTCGTGCGATTGGTTCAGTCGCCCCCCTTCAGTCGTCCGACTGGAGCTCAGTCGTGCGACTTACTCATTCGTTCGCTCTTAAGCATCCGACTGGGCCATTCGTATGGGCCATTCGGTTGAATGGTCCATACTCATGGTCCATTCGTACGAATGGCTCCCATTCGTATGATAAGTCCATACTAATGGTCCATTCGTGCGAATGGGTCATACTTATGAAATTTTCTGCCATTTTGACCATTTAACATTTAAACCCTTTTTAACTGTTGAAATAACATTATGAGCATTTGATCATCTCAGACATGATCATTTTAACTTGAAAACTTTTGATCACCTCAGACGTGATCCTTTTAAACACTTTGTCACCTCAGACGTGACCCATTTATCCTTTGAAAACACATGTGGTCATCTCAGACATGACCCTTTTTGGTGAGTTAATCCCATACTGAATTTCATGATGTAGTCCGACAAACAAACAAACTGAAATGACTAAATAACTTAGAAAATTAAACTAAAGTACAAAAATTAAACTTGTTTTTGACTTTTTGTGAGAGATAAATCCTAAGATAGAAATCTACTGGATTTGGTTCCGGAATAGGCAGCTTCTATTTAGTTTGACCACACCTGGACCAATTCAATTTTGGAATCATACAGGCAAGTCAAATCATTTGGGACTTGTTATCAAAACCTTTTGATGCTCAATTCTTGGTTTTCATCCAGAGTCGTTAGCAAATTTAGGAAATCATACTGGTACTATTAGATTCCCACATTGATTTGAACTTTCAAGAATTGCAGCCACAATGATTGTCAGTATATTTGTCCTCTTAAATCCATACACAGACTTTTGACACAGATTGGTGATAGTTTAAGGTTTAATTATTTCAACCAACATTTGTGGATCCCACACTTATATGGTAATCAACATTCCTCAGGAGCTTTTGAGCGGTCTACGGGTATTTTGACAAGAAGAGACTATTCTTAGAGCTTTCAAAGAGAAGCCAATCCTCAGGTCAGTGCCATCGCACAGCAGAGAGGCGGCAAACAACAATGAATTCTAGAATATCTAGGTTATGCTTATCCTCAGGTCAGTGCCATCGCACAGCAGAGAGGCACACAACCTATCTTCTTGTTAGAGCATCTTAATTTTCTTTTGCACATAATGCACCAACAACATAAGTTATTAGCTTGATAGCATTTGCTTTTCATTTTTTTCGTGCTTTGCTCTATTTATGGTCATCCGCACACATTTGTGGCGTTTACATGCTCATTACCCCTTATTGGAATATTGTTGATTGTGTTAACCAGTGACAAGATGGGAGCCCACAGTCAGTTGAACAACTTAGTTTGATCTTGAGATCACCAGTCAGGTCTAATCATCTATTGTGTTGAATCTACCGACATATCATCTGTGGTCTAGCAACCTCTAGGTCTACTTTCGTTGTGTTACCTTAGTAGTTACCAGTTTTTCTATCATCTTTCCTTTTATTTGCTCAGACTACACAGACTTATACTTTGAATTTTGCATCTTTTCTAAATTAAATTTTAAAGTCCCTCTTGATTTGTTCCTGTGTACTATCATTTTCCAAAGGGTTTGAATCGGTATCACAGTACGTTTACCTTATATCAGCTATCCTCTCCTTCTCCCTCGTTTTTTTAATGTTACTGGCTGACCTATTCTCCCCCTAAAATTCTAAAATCATAACGATTTAATTATTTTAGGATTTTAATAGACAGCTAAATAACATGAATTTAATTTAAACAGAAAATAAAATAAATAAAGAAAATAAAAAAGAAAAATTAACTACACTGCATCGGACTACACATGATCATCATCAGGAAAACATCACTTTTCTTTTTAACGCCGTTGACCTCTAACAGATATAGAAAACGTGGTTTGTCAAAAGCTTTTGTATAGAGGTCAGCGCGTTGAAAATCAGTATTAATCTTTACCACATCAATTAAGTTCTTTTCAAAACAGTCCCTTATAAAATGGTATTTAATACCGATGTGTTTGGTCTTTGGATGTTGTACTGGATTTTTAGTTACTGCAATTGCAGCAGAGTTATCAACAAAGATAGGAGTAGAAGAGAAATTTAAACCGTAATCCCGCATTTGCTGTTGAATCCAAATGATTTGTGAACAGCAACTTGCAGCAGCAACGTATTCGGCTTCACAGGTTGACAATGCAACCGAGGTCTGCTTCTTACACTGCCAGGTAACTAATCTCCTCCCAAAGAATTGACACCCTGCTGATGTAGACTTGTAGTTCATCTTGCAGCCCCCGTAATCCGAGTCACTATACGCCGTGAGCTCAAAGTCATCATCATGAGGATACCACAACCCAAGTGTGGGTGTACCCTTCAGATAACGAAATATCCTCTTGACCCCGATCAGATGGTTAACCTTAGGCTTAGCCTGATATCTAGAACATAGACATGTAGCATACATGATATCAGGTCTTGAGGCAGTGAGGTACATGAGGGATCCAATCATTCCTCGGTACATTGTGGCATCTACCAGATCTCCATTTTCATCAGGTGCTATATCATGGTTTGTAGCAAGTGGAGTCCCAGCTGCAGAAGCATTCTCCATGTCAAACCGACTGAGAATGTCTCCCACATACTTGGTCTGATGTAGAAATCCCTTTTGGTGTCTGATCCACCTGTAACCCGAGAAAGAATTTCATCTCCCCCATAGCACTCATCTCAAACTCTTCTTCATAACTGCTTCAAACTCTTTGCATAATTCTTCGTTCTTTGAACCGAAGATTATGTCATCGACATAGATCTGTACTAGCAGTAGGTCTCCATCTTTTTCTTTGATAAACAGAGTGCAGTCAATGACTCCCCTGCGAAAGCCGTGTTTCACAAGATGAGTCGAGAGTTTCTCATACCAGGCCCTTGGAGCTTGATGAAGCCCGTATAAGGCCTTGTCGAGTTTGTAAACTCTGTCCCGATGATAAGGATCTTCAAATCCCTCGGGTTGACTGACATAAACTGTCTCTCGAATTTCCCCATGAAGGAATGCACTCTTCACATCTAATTGATAGACTTTAATCTTCATATACGATGCATAGGCAAGGAAGATACGGATGGCTTCCATCCTTGCCACGGGTGCAAACACTTCATTGTAATCAATCCCCTCGACTTGGCGAAATCCCTGAACCACCAGTCGAGCCTTGTTCCTGATAATGACCCCTTGGTCATCCTTCTTGCATTTCAAGACCCATTTGGTGCCAATGACCTTAGCACCTTTAGGTCTATCTACCAGAGTCCATACACCTAACTTCTTGAACTGAAGAAGTTCTTCTTGCATGGCACTCACCCACGCCTCATCGTTTAGTGCTTCACTGACGTATTTTGGCTCAAACTGCGAGACAAAACACCGATAAGCACCATCATGAATGTATCCTTTTTCCATAACAGAGGCATAATCAGCTGAGTACAGCTGATTTCTGGTTTGCACTCCTGATCTGACATCCCCAATGACATTGTCTAGGGGATGATAGACATTTAGACGTGATCCTGGAGTAGTAGGAACAGCTACCTCAGAGCCAAGATTATGAACATTTGGTTCTGCATCTGAGGTAGATGGAGTTTGAGGTTCCGAAGTCGAAGGGCATCACTGTTAGATGCTTGTGGACTTGCAGGAATTGGAACCTGTTCCTCCTGACTGTTCTGGTCATCTTCTTCAGCTTCATCTTCTGAGGAGGAGTCACTGTCGTCGACTACTCCCCCTGAGTGATTAGATGATTCTCCCTGTGAGCTCGATGATGTTGAATCAAGAGATGGTGTATTCAAGATGTCATACATCATCCGTGTAGCTAACTCGTCATCAGAAGGAGAGATAGGGATGTTGAAGGACTTGAAGAATCCATCATAGTCGAAAAAGTAAGCGGGTCCTTTGCCAGTAGGTGGTGTGGTATATCTCTGAACATCAACATTACACCACACTTCTACTAAACCCGTTGAGTTGTTGTAAACTCTCTTGTTCGGTATGTTGTATCCTAGGAAGATCCCTTCATCAGCCTTCTCGCTGAATTTACCTTCTTGAGTCTTCTTCAGAAGTGTGCACGGCGCGCCAAATGGTTCGAGATACTCCAGATTAGGTTTACGTCGTTGTAGTAGCTCGTAACATGTCTTTCCGTGGCGCTTGACTATCAGAACTCGATTCAATGTATAACATGCATTTGCCACTGCCTCATTCCAGAATTGGATAGGCAGTTTCGAGTCTGCCAGCATTGTCCGTGCTGTCTCTATCAAGCTTCTATTCTTTCTCTCAGCAACACCATTCATCTGAGGCGTGTAGGCAGAAGTGAATTGATGCACAATTCCCTTTTCCTTGCAGTAAGCCTCCATCCACTGATTCTTGAATTCAGTCCCGTTGTCTGAGCGTACCTGTCTCACCTTCAGCTTGTAGAGAGATTCCAGTGTGGTTACTAACTCCTTGAATGACTCAAATGTTTCTGATTTGGACTTCAGAAACATTACCCAAGAGAATCTTGAGTAGTCATCAGTAACCACAAAACAGTACAAGTCACCTGCAATGCTCTTTGTACTGACTGGACCAAACAGATCCATGTGAAGAAGTTCAAGAGGAAGTTCGATAGAATGAACTTTCTTTTCCTTATGAGACTTCTTCGTCTGTTTGCCTTTCTTGCATGCTACACAAAATCCGGAAGTTGGAAATTTTTGACGTTAACTCCTCTCACGAGATCCTTCTGGATCAAGTGATTCATCTTCCGTTGATTAATGTGTCCCATTCTCCTATGCCAGGAGATGGAGTCCTTCTCAGTAGCTTTTGATAGAAAGCACTGAACTTCATGATCCGTTGTAGAAGCCGTTGAGAGATCCAAAACATAAAGGTCTTTATATCTTGAAGCTGTCATCAAAACTTGGTCCTCCGGAATCACGTAGTCTTTCTTTAGGACGTAACACTTCTTGTTGTCGAATATGACTTTAAATCCTTTGTCACATATTTGGGAAACAGAAAGTAAGTTGTTTTGAAGTTGTTGAACGTAGTTCACCTTATCAAACTTAACTTTCTGATTTCCAACCTCTCCCTGAGCTGTGATATAGCCTCCTTTGTTACCAGCAAACGAAACATGCCCTCCTTTTATTTGTTTGACGTTTGATAAAAGAGCCCTGTTTCCTGTCATGTGCCTGGATGCTCCGCTGTCTACAATCCACGTGTTGGTTTCAGCACTGTAGCGAACACCCTGCACATACAATGTAAAACATTAGTTTAGGTTAGGAACCCAAGCCTTTACTGGCTTGGGTTTCCCAGAGGCATCACACATCATGAATTCAACCCATTGACCCTTAGAGGTGAGGGTAGCTCAGGTGCCTTCTTGTCTTCATTATCAGACACGAGGATGACTTTTCTTTCCATAAGCCAGATTTGTGTAAGGCCTGTTTGTGATAAACAGTCGACTGGCTAATGGGTTGAACTTTGGGTTCACTAGTTCTTCTAGGTGGAGTTAAAGAACTCCTCTTAGAAGACCTAGGTTTTGAATCCTGAAGTTCAATCTTCTTCCTAGGTGTCTGATAGTAAGGACAAAAGGAAGCAATGTGTCCACACTCTCCACAGTTGTAGCATGACCTGCTATCAACTTTATGATTAAACTTTCGTTGTGGAGATGTGTGTGACACCCTAGTGACATCACTTAGTTTGGGTTTTGACTCTGTTTCTTTTGATGTTTTCTCTTGTTTAACAAAATTAATTGTTTTAACATTTTAACATCTTTTTCTTTTTGGTTAACTGGTTTTTGACATGAACTTGTGAAAGATTAACATTAACAGTCTTTTTAGGTTCAGATTTGACTTTGTTTGACCCTGACTTTATATTAACCTTTTCAAATTCTTTTTCCAGTTTAACACAAGGCATTTTACCCTTTGCCTTTGAAGTGGCCTCCTTTTGTTTTGTTCCAGATTCAATTGAAGAACATGAGGAATCTGGATCACTAACAAGAGGAGTAGACACCACATGATCCTTGATGGGATTGTTATTTATTGGTCTACTCTTAGTGTTCATCAAGGTCTCAGGTGGTGGTGGAACCACTTTATAACCCAAACCCTCCCCGTTGTTACGTTCTCTCACTAAGTGTTGGACAATATGTGATGAACTTGTCCAACTGTGCAGTTTTTGCTTTAAAGAGTTGACTTCTACTTCTAAAACTGCCTTTTGCTTCTTAGTGTCTTCTAGGGAGTTAAGATAGTACCTAATGTCATTAGCTTGGTTAAATGCTACTACTTCAGTTTCCCTAAGCTGTTTAGTCAAAAGGTCTATCTTTTCTTTGTAACTATGCTCATTTTGTTTTAAAACTCTATTAGCCTCAGTGCACAGTTGCAAATCCTTTACTAAGTTATCATTATGATCTAATAACCTAGCAAATTTCTGATCTATGCTTCTCTCTAAATGTATTACAATCAGAACAAGCATGATTTTGAAACAGTTGGTCAGTGGTACTTACCTGAGGAGATTCTGATGAATTAGCCATCAACGCAGCATCAGATGTCTCTGGTTCTGGTGATTCTGTCTTTGTTGTGGACGTCCCTTCTTCAGGCTTGTAGCTGACCTCAGTTGCAGTTGTCTCTTCACTATTTGACATCGCTATCTCAACTGCAATATCTCCTTCACTCGCGGAATCATCATCTAAGTCTTCCACGCTTGCAATATTGGATTCCCCTGGAGAGACAAACCGAAAGCTCCAGTCCTGTCCTTCATCATCATGGGCAGTCAAGGCTTTTGGATCCTTGCTTGATGAAGTAGAACTGCTAGCTTGCTTGTCTTGACGAGTGAAGGACGAGAATGGGTTCCCGTTCCCAGTCTTCTTTGGCTTCACACATTCTCTTTTGAAGTGCCCCTTTTCTCCACAGTTGAAGCAGGTCACCTTGCTCTTGTCAAAGCCAAATGTAGTGTCCTTAGTAGCAACCAAGTTCTGTCCGGTCTTTTTCACAAACTTCTTCGCCCTCCGGACAGCACTTGCTAAGGCCCACATAATGTCCATCCTCTCTAGCTCATTCTCATCTACCTGCTCGTAGTCCTCATCTGCCAGATGGCAGTTTCCAATTTTCCCAGCAACAAGTCCATCATAGGAATGAACCACTGCTGCCAAGAGATCCATGTGCTCTCGAGCTACTTCCACTGTCACGTTACCGAGATTCTCGGTCTTCAGTCTAGTAGCATTTGCTTCAGATCCAATGTAATGGGTACTAGAAGACCCTGACGTTTCTGATCCTGAAGGAGAAGCTTGTGAAGGACCAGATGAGCTAGACACAAATGCAGTCTGAAGAGGTGCTCCAGACGTCTTAACTTGAGGAGTGGCATTGTACAAAGCTGGATTCTGAGTGTATGAAGACTTCTGAGCTCGGTACTTCATCCTAAGTGCTTCTTCTCGCAGCTTTAGAATGAAATCATTGATATCCAACTTTGCCAACATTTCATTCTGTCTCAGATTTGACACAAAGAAGCCCATTTTTCTGGCAATCCGTCTGCAAAATTTGACACTTTTTCTTCCATGGTAGTAGCAACACCATGTGTATGCAGTTCGCTCATCAAATGGTAGAATCTATCAATAACATCGTCTAAACTCTCATTTCCCATCGATGAGAAGTTGTCAAATTCTTTCTTTAACTCCTTAGCTTTAATTGCCTTCAGCGAAGCATTCCCGTCATATCTCTTCTCCAGCTCATCCCACAATTTCTTGGCTTGCTTATTCTCCGAGTACTGGTGGAAAATATCCTTAGGAATAGACTGTGTTATCAATGCATAGACTCTCTTTTCTGCATTATACTTAACTTTCTGAGCATCAGTCATTCCTCCTAAAGTAAGCTTCACCCCATCAGCTCCCACCGGCATACTGTAACCTATCTCAATAGCTTCCCACAAATTTGGATCCACTCCATTGAGGTAGATCTCAAAACGTTGTTTCCAGTGGGGAAACTCATCTAACGTTAAGAGCTTTGGGGGTTTATTATGATTCCCCACCTCACTCTCAAGTAACAGTAAGTTCTGGATCCTTGAGTCCTTCCCGGCTGTAAACGCTGACATCTGATCTTCCATCTCGATTAACTTTAAGTCTTCTAAACAATCTGTCAACTGGTGCGACTGGAGTGATGCGAATGGGCTATCCGTGCGAATGAACTATGCGACTGGTTCAATCGTGCGGCTGAACTGAGCGATTGGTTCAGTCGTGCGAATGAAACTGATGCGTATGAACACTGCGAACGGATGGTTCAGTCGTACGAATGAAGATGCGACTCAGTCCAATCGTGCGTCTGGAAGATGCGAATGAAGTCCAGTCGTGCGATTGGTCACTCGTGCGACTGAAGCTGCTGTTTTGCGAAAATTTCTAGGTTAAACGTGTTTTGGCCGTAAAAATTCCGAATTTTCACCAACCCTAATCGCCTAATGCCGTAGAAACCAAAACTTGATGAGCAGGGGACGTCCAAGACAACTTTTGACACAAAAAGATTGTTTTTTAGTGAAAAAACACAAACTTTGTATCAAATTGATTGAATCACACGTAATCAAGAGCCAAAGCTCTGATACCACTTGTTAGGATCTGGTATTTGAACGAAATACCAACTGATTAACGTGTAAACCAAACCAAATAGTGCGGAATCCTATTTGATTGGCGATCCAATCAGTGAGAACGCACGTAGAATCAATAAAGTATTGAATCAAACGTTAAGAATCGATTAGGAATCGATCTACAGCGTTCTATGAACTTGGAGTATGAACTTGGAGGCTTCTGGACGGCTAGGGTACGTCTGGAGTCGAAATAGAATGAATGCTTACGTTTTTCCACGAATTGGGTGGTATTTATAGGTTAGTGTTGTTCATTCGGGCGACTGAACCATTAGTATGGTTCAGTCGTGCGATTGAACCATGCGGTTGATCCATCCGCACGACTGAGTGTTCAGTCGTGCGACTGAGCCAATCTCATGTTACAATCATACGACTGATCCAGTCTCCTGGTTCAGTCGTGCGACTGAGTCATTCGCATGAAGTTATTCATGCGTATGGTCCATTCGCATGGGCCATTCGCATGAGAACTTCATTTTGTTAAGTTTGAATGTATTCATTAATATAACATTATGTGTATCAATTCAAACAATCACAAACCTATTTAACCAATTCAATATCAACTCATTAATGAAATATTAAACATTATAAATCACAAACAACCAATCTCATTTCATTAATATTCCAAACATTACATCAGTGTAAGACAAACAAGACCTATTACATTCATATCATGATCTAGGTACATATGTATCAACCTCAAGACTTGCATAAATCCTGAAGACCCAGAGGAACTTTCTCCCCTTATGGCTTCCTTTTCTTCTCCTCTCTCTTCCTCCTCAATTTCCTCAGGAGTCAAAATCCTTTTCCCTTGTCAACTCAAGGGGGGAGACCGTTGACTCAGGTTGTAAAAGGCTTGGCCTTCATTGCTTGGGTAGATCCTGCTCTGGCCAAAGAGAGGCTGAGAAACACCTTCACCAGCAGGTGCTAGAGGGAATGTGAATCTCTGCAGAAGATTGATGATGATGAGACAGGGGTCTCAGGTTCTGTCACTGGGCCTTCAGTCAAGGTTCCCCTATAAACTAATCTTAGGGTCCACCTCAACATCCAGTTGACCGATGACATTGCCTGATTGCCTAAGTCTCCTTCTTAAGCTGAACTCTGCAGTGATTCCTGTCTTGGATTCTTTGAGCCAATCTGTCAGCTTGTCTTGAGTGCTTGGATTGACAAGTGGCATATTGACTAGATCCAAACTTCATAGAAGTTCAAGCTTTGAAAGTCAAATACTTCTTGTTGACCTTGAACTCTGTGAAGAATAAGGGCTCTTCTGTCAGCATCATACTCCATCTTATGATGTAGTTTGAAGTCCCTTGAGGTGGGGATGACACAGCACTTGGTATACCTTCCTCAAAGAGACTCTGATGATAGAGTCTATAGAATCCACATTAATGTGAACTTGAGGAAGTTGCTGAGAATGCACAATTGCAAGGGAGGATGGTGAGTCCTCTATGTCCCTTCTCTGTGAAGAACTCCAGGTTCTGTGGCTACAATAACTTTCTCCCCCTTTTGGTAGCATCACCGACTTGCATAGGTGAGCTGGAGGATAAATCAATCACATCCACAGGTTCTTGTGTTCCTGGTTGAGCTCTTCTTAAAGGTCTCCCAGCTAGTTTTTCCTTAATATATGAAATCTGAGTTGCTGATCATTGACCCTGTTGTGCAAGGTAGTCACCTGAGATTCAAGGTGACTGACCTTTGAGACTAGGTAAGTGCCATGTTTTAGACAATTTGTGGCACCATTAGTTCAGATTTCCCTCTTCTCATCAGAAGAATCATTAGGGGATGAGATGATTGACCAAAGTCCTCTCCTCACCACCAGCTTGAGGTTCTTGGCTGCTGGTTTTCCTCTGCTCACTAGCAATCTCAGTTGAGATGTCAGTGGGCTGAGTTGTCATGGTTGAAGTCTTAATGATGTAATCACTTGCAGAAGTGAGAGCCTCTTCCATATGGACATCCTGAATAGGTTCAGAAGTGTCCACCTCAGTTATAGGTGACTGATGTGGCCTAGACTGAGGAGACTCAGAAGTACTCATCTCTCTTTGAGTAGGGGAAGAGAAGAGAGACTCATGGTACTCACTGAATCCTAAGTCTTCATAAGTATAGAAGGATAGGTTGGGAATGGGTTGATTTAGATCTAAAGGCTGGGGATGGTAACTGTCCCCTGAAGGTTGTTCACTTGAGTGTTGAGACTCAGAGTGAAGGCTTAAGGCTGTTGGGCTTGTGAGCTCATCAGGGTGAGCATGAGGAACCTCATCCCTGATAGTTGAAGAGATGGGAGTGGTTTTCTCCTCAAGGGAAGTGGGAGCTCTAGTGTCCACTTCCTCCTGTAAAGGTGAGTATATGGGGACCTGCACAGACTCAATAGCTTAAGCAGGAGTTCGTTTGGATTTTCTTTGATAGGTGAGGGTTATTTGAGGCCTTTTTAGTGGTAAAGAAGTAAAAGGTGTGGGTTCAACACTAGCTTGTGTTGCTAGGTTGTCACCTTGAGCAATGAGCTCTAACATTTTGGGGACAAGGGCTGTTTCTACCCCTGAGAAGCCTACAGTTGGCTTCTTCATGATTTTAAAGATGCCGGGCTTCATCTATCCCAATTTAAGAATATTATCTGTTTTTCTCAACTGTGAGCCCAGTTCACAGTTGAGAATGTGTTGAACATATCTAGGAAACATGTAATACTCTAAGGAGTCCAAGTTTGCAAGTAAATTGGTATAAACAAATTGAGAGTACCTGAACTTGACCCCTTGAACCATTCCATGCACTATGAAGGAGAGATCCTCAGGAATCTGGTCCCACCCTCCATGCTTGTTTGACAAGATGTGGATAACCACATGGAGTAGGTATTTCCACTGGGATGAGACCTTCCCTTTCCTGAAGGTCTTTGCAGAGAAATCTCCCTCATAGCCCATCTGCTCAAAGGAATGATTGACAGCTTCCTTTGGGAAGGACAACTCACTTTCTTCATCATCCAGCTGCAAATGAGTATTGATGATGGCCGGAGTGATGAAGATTGTCCTCCCTTGCACTATGGCAGACAGTGCCTTCTCCCCATCCATAATGACCTCTTGGCAGGTCTTCCAGAATTCAAGCAGATGATCCTCATACAGAGTAGGATCAATGGTTAGGGAGGTGAAATAATTTGATAGAGTTAAGAATTGGCAAATCTCTGAGAAACTTTCATCTTTCTCAGAGCTTAACAGAGCAATCTGGTTGTGTTGCCTGTGAAGTTGCATGGAGAAATCTAGGTTGTTTCTGCGGTTAAGGTTGGTCATTTGAGAAGCTTAAGGTTGAAGAAAGGTAAAAAGCAAAGGCGGTTTTGGGAATTAGGTTTGAGGAATAGTAGAATTGAAGAAGATAGTGAGGAAGAGGGGGAACCGTTGGGTATTTATGTGAAAAGGGATTTGAACCAAAGTTAATGAAAGAGGATAAACTTTGAAATCCGAAAGTCGGTCCCACCTCTGAAAAAGTAGTTTACTTTTGCTCAAAAAGTAGTTTTTTGAATTCAAAAAGCTTCCGAAGGTAAATTATCTTCGGAAGTTTTTAATGAAAAAGCTTCCGAAGCTAAAATGACTTCGGAAGATTTTCCTGAGAGTCTTGAAAATTTTGCTTCGGAAGAGAAATAAACACTTGAATGCTTTGTATATGAAGCATCAAAGCTTCCGAGAGTTAATTTTGGTTCGAAAGGAAAAAGTCCTTAAAAAAAAAAAGTGTCTTAGACAAGAATTTAAGCTTCGGGATAGATTTTGACTTCTTCCGAAGGTAAAATTTCTTAGACAATTATTTATTTTGAAGACATGATTTTCTTCTGAAGGTAAAAGTATATCTTCCTTAGGATCAGAAAATTTTCAAGAATCTAAGGAAAGTCTTCAAAAAGGATTTTATATCCAAAGAAAACATGAGCTTATGAAAGTGATGAACTAGACAACTTAGGACACACACATTTTAAGAAATAATTAGAATTAGTTTTAAGTTAAGATCTACTCAAAGTTAATCATCCCAATAGCTGATATTAGATATTTAAATCTCTGTTCATCAAAAGCTTTTGTAAACAGATCAGCATATTGTTCATCTGTATGAACTTTGACTAGTTTAATTAATCCCTTTTCATAGTTATCTCTTATTAAATGATACCTGATATTGATGTGTTTAGTCCTTGAGTGCTGCACAGGGTTCTCAGTGATAGAGATAGCACTATTGTTGTCTATGTGGGTAGGAGTCTCCTTGAAGTTAAATCCATAGTCCAGCATCTGATTTTGAATCCAAAGCACTTGAGCACAACAACTTGCAGCAGCAATGCATTTAGCCTCAGCAGTTGATGCAGACACACAGGATTGTTTCTTGCATTGCCATGAGACAACCCTTCCACCAAGAAATTACATCCTCCAGATGTAGACTTTGCAGTCATGTTGCAACCACCATAATCACTATTTGTATAAGCATACAGATTGAAGTCAAGATTCTGTGGATACCATAAACCAAGTGTTGAAGCACCTTTGAGGTATCTTAAAATCCTTTTGACAGTGATGAGGTGAGACATCTTAGGGTTGGCTTGATATCTTGCACAAATAAATGTAGCAAACATGATATCAGGCCTGCTAGATGTAAGATACATGAGAGACCCAATCATAGCCCTGTATAAATGTTCATCTACACACTCCCCCTCAAGATCAGGTCCAAGGGAGTGGTTTCTGGCTATGGGTGTCTTAGAAATCTTACAATCAGTCATGTTGAACCTCTTGAGTATGTCCTGAACATACTTTGACTGACTTATGAAGATGCCATCTTCAACTTGCTTCACTTGAATTCCCAGATAGAAATTAAGTTCTCCCATTGCACTCATTTCAAATATGTCTTTCATCAGCTTCTCAAAGTCTTTGCAGAGCTTTGGATTAGTTGAACCAAAGATGATGTCATCTACATATACCTGAACTAGCAATAAGTCATTTTCTGAAGAGAGTTCCATCTATAGTACCTCTCCTGTATCCATGTTTACAAAGATACTCAGATAATGTCTCATACCACTTCCTGGGTGCCTGATGCAGCCCATAAAGAGCTTTGTCAAGCTTGCAGACATAATCAGGATGATCAAGGTCTACAAAACCAGGTGGCTGTTTGACATAAACCTCTTCATCAATCACTCCATATAGAAAAGCACACTTTACATCAAGTTGAAAGTCCTTGAAGTTCTTGGATGCAGCAAATGCCATGAATATCCTAACAGCTTCTAATCTTGCTACAGAAGCAAAGACATTAGTGTAGTCAATCCCTTCTTCTTGTGTGTATCCTTGAACAACTAGTCTTGCCTTGTTTTTGATGATAATGCCTCTATCATCCTTCTTATTCCTAAAAACCCATTTGGTTCCAATGGTAGTCTTCCCATGAGGAAGAGGACAAAGGTTCAAAACTTTTTGCCTTTTGAATTAAAGCAACTCTTGTTGTATAGCTTCAACCCAACTTCCATCCTTTAGAGCTTCATCAACTTTCTTTGGCTCTATCTGGGATAAGAAAGAAGAGTGAAGACAAACATTTGCTTCATGGGTTTGTCCTCTTGTGGTGGGGTGAGACTTGTGGATCCTTAGCTGAGGGATCACAGCAAGTTGCTAAGAAAGATCCAAATTTGAGAAATTTAGATCTGGCATAGATGATTCACCCTCCACATCACCACACTTATCAAGATTAACTTGATCCAATGAGTGTGTGACATCATTGATGTTGTCATCTATGGTGTGGTTATTAGCATCAAGAAATTCCTGATCACTTTCACCATCACCATTGTTGTCTTCCACAATTGAGGTATCTTTATCTGGTTGTGGAGCCTCTGAGCTGGAATTTGAAGGCACACCAGATGTATCAGCTGAATTTGTCATTGTAGTGCTGATAGAAACCTCGTTTGCTGAAGTAGTTCCAACTGGAGCTAAAGATGTATGAGATGAGGGTCTTCCTAGCTCAAATCTTAGATCAGGATCACCTATATTTAAATTTTCTGCAGATCCTGAAACATTCTCACAAGATTTGTTAAAACAGTTGGTAACTAAACCAAGATCAAATAGCCAATCAGGACCAGAACCAGCCACACAGGGTGTGTGTTCATTGAAAGTCACATTGGCTGACTCCTCAACTATTCTAGTTCTGAGATTGTATACTCTATAAGCCTTGGCTTGGGAAGAGTATCCAATGAAGTGTCCATCATCTGATTTCTCAGCAAACTTGGCAATTTGATCCTTGGTATTCAAGATGGTGCAGGGACATCCAAATGACCTGAGAAAACCAATGAAAGGTTTTCTCTTGTGCCAAAGTTCATAAGGAGTCTTACCATGAGTCTTAACTACTAAAACTCTATTTTGCACATAGCAAGCAATATTTAGTGCCTCTGCCCAAAAGGTGATGGGCAGTTTAGAGTCAGACAACATAGTTCTTGCAGCTTCAATTAGTGTCCTGTTTCTCCTCTCAGCAACATCATTTTGCTGAGGAGTCCTGGGAGCACTGTATTGTCTTGTAATACCTTTATCATCACAAAATGTATGAAGGATTTGATTCTTGAATTCAGTCCCTTGATCACATCTTATGGTTTTGACCTTGTGATCACTTTGATTCTCAAATTTTAAGATGAAATTCTTCAGAATCTCAGGGGTTTATCCTTAGTTCTAAGAAAGAAAACCCAAGTGAATCTTGTAAAATCATCTGTGATCACCAAACAATAAGAGGTCCTTCCTAGACTAATTACACTGGTGGGGCCAAAGAGATCCATATGTAACAAATGTAGGGGAGTAGTGATAGAGTTCTTTTTCTTAGGCTTGTGAGATACCTTATGTTGCTTTCCTTTTAGGCATGCAATACAATGATCATCACTTGTAAACTCTTTCTTTGGCATTCCAGTTACCAAATCATGTTTAATTAGTTTATTCATGTTCTTAAAGTTTTCATGGCACATTCTTTTATGCCATAGGAAAGACTCATTACTATTTGCTTTAGATAGAAAGCATGAAACTTCTCTAGAGGGAGATGTTTCTTGCAAATCTATCTTGTACATGTTCCCTTTCCTGGGGGCTCTAAGCAGGATGTGCTCATGAGGAATGACCACTTCAGGCTTGAGAAAAATGCACTCATGCTTAATAAAGAGCATGTTATGACTCTGATCACAAAATTGGGATACACTCAGAAGATTATACCCAAGCTCCTTGACAAAGTTTACCTTTTCAATACTGAGCTTACCGTTTGTGACCTTGCCCCTTCCAGAAATGTAACCACCTTCATCTCCTCCAAAAGCAACTGGTCCTCCATCAATTCTCTCAAAGTTATGGAGTAGTGACCTATTGCCTGTCATGTGCCTGGAACAGCCACTATCAATGATCGAGACATTCCTGTTTGTCTTGAGCTGTTCCTGCACAAAGAAAATGATTAGTTACATTTGGAAACCCAAGCCTTACTTGTCTTGGGCTTACTAAGAATAATAGAAGGTAATGCAATAGTAATAGATCCTATGGTTGTGCAAGAGGGATCTTGAGCTGTTGTTGATGGAGAAACTTCAGTCACTTGGTCTTTCTTAGACTTCCACACCACCTTTGGAGTCTTGGACTTGACCTTCAAAACCTTGGAAGCTTTTGGGACTTCACAAGTTTTGATGACTGAACCTTCGGAAGATTCTTCAATCACTGCAGCAGACTTCAGTGCTTCGGAAGAATTCCTTTCTTTTGAGACCAACTTTTCTTCCGAAGGTAGTTTTCCATTTACCTTCTTCTTTGATTTGGAGCTTCCGAAGGAAACAGATTTTTCTTTCGAAGCTTGAATCTTCTTGAATCTCTTTGAAGTCTTTGTCTTGGTCATATGGATAGTACTTTTAGGATTGTATGGACAATCCTTAGCAACATGAGAGATACTTTCACACATGACACACAACATTTTCTTCTTCACAAGAGTATCCTTATGAGAGCAAGACTGTCTTTGGTCACATCCCTTCTCCACCTTCATCTTTGTAGATGCTGAGACAGTTCTTTTGGGCTGTGAACTGTTCTTGGAGTTTGATGGTCCAGGCTATGCAGTAGTGGTACACAGCAGACCAGTCTTCTTTTTGGTACTGAGATGATTTGAACAAGAACCAAAACTCTTAGCTGAAGAGTTTTGGTTGATGTCTTCAGTCTTTACTACTTCAAACCCTGCAGAGATAAAAAATTGTTTCTGCTTAGAGTCAAAAGTAGCCTTGATCTCTTGAGCTTTCTTTGCTTTTCTTTTCCTCTTCCTGATCAAGTTCTTTCTCTTTGACTTGGTCATCACAGTAGACTTCTTCTCCTCAGAAGGATAGTGACCCTTAGTAGAATCCTCCTCTTCACTCTTCTTAGAAGAATTCTTCACTATCTCTTCTTCATCCTCTTCACTTATAGGATCTATGAGAGGAAGCTCATCTTCACAAGTTCCACACCTAGGAAATCTTACAGACAAGATTGCGTGTGGAGGAGCTATCTCATTTGATCCCAGTCCCTGTCTATTTTGATAACACACTTTGTTGTGCAGGGATGAGGATATCATGTTCTTGAAGGTCTCTTCTTCAAGAACACTCTTTTCTGTCCTAGCTTTGCTGATCTCAAGCTCAGCCTGGCACTCAGTCAGCTTGGTTTTGAGATCTTGGATTTGAGTCCTAAAATCTATATGTTCATGTTTTAGAACTGAAATGGTTTTCTCTAAGTCCTCTATCTTTAGTTTATGATCATTTTCAGACTTTCTAAAATCAGATTTTAAAATGTTTAAGGACTCAAGATCAGATCTCATCTCCAAGTTATAGGACCTATATCTGTTAACTTTAGCAATGCATTCAGGAGTACAGAGATGTTCCAATACCTTGGCTTCATCATGATCTGCCATTAGTGCTTGGTTTGGAGAAGCATCTTCCACCTGTAAACTCCAGTCAAAGCCTCCTTCTTTAACAGCAACAGCCGCTTGTTGCTTTGGCTTCTCATTTTGCGAGGCTTTGTCAGTGTAGTTTGGTCTGGTTTGTGCTTGGCCACCAGTTGTTTTAGGTGCCTTACACTCTCTAGCAAAGTGGCCCATCAAGTTACAGTTGTAACACTTGACTTTGCTTTTATCCAAGCCAAACTTTCCACTGGTTGCATTGCTTGGAAACCTCCTTCAGTTCTCTTGTAGAACTTCTTGGGTCTATGAGTGAGAAGAGCCATCTGCTGAACTATTTTCATATATTCCAGGTCATCTGGATGGATACAATCCAGGTCTTCAAGAGTGAAAAGAGTGTTGCCACAACTTTCATCAAAAGACACAAAGGCTTGAGAAGAGCTTGTTTCTTGGAATGGGCTTCCTTGAGTGTAGTTCTCCCTGGGTGTCTCTGGGAAGGTGATGAAAGGACCCTTTGGAGAGTTGTCAGGGTAGCATATGAGATGATGTTGGGGTTCTATGCTATCCCTTTCAACCACATGCAGGGCTGAACCCATTTGATTGTTGGAGTTGCCAGATGAACCCTGCATGTTCATCTCCATCTGGTAGCCACTGAGAATCCCATATAACTCTGTCAGAGTAATAGTTTTGAGATTTTCAGTCCTCTTGATCACCACACAGTAGTGTGTCCATTGCCTAGGAAGTGAGGACATGAACTTTCTTACAATGTGTCTGTTTTCAAGAGAAACTCCTCCATCCACAAGGGTATCCACTATCTCAACATACCTGAAGTATTGCTGAGTCATGGTTTCACCTGTTTTGAAGGTGAAGTTTTCAAACTGCTGCTTCAGGAGATCCTTCTTGTTCTCCTTGGCTTCAGAGGAGCCTTTATACATTAGTTTTAGTGCATCCCACAGCTGTTTAGCTGTTTTGCACTTCTTGAAACCTCTGTACACAGAGTTTGGAAGGGCAGTTTGTAGAGCAGTCATGGCCTTTCTATCAATCTCTACTCTCTTCCTATCTTCATCAGAGTAGTTAGCCACATCTTTGGGAATCATACCAGCACCAGTAGCAGAAGGAGTGCTGGGTATGAAAGGTCCATTTTCAACAGATTCCCACATTCTTGAGTCAAGAGACCTGATGAAACCTTCCATTCTCACACACCAGGTATCAAAGTCATCAAGAGTGATCAGTGGGGACTTGTTCATGGTTCCAGTCTCCATATCAGTCTTTGAAATGGATGCCATTTTGAAAGTTTAGTATTTGTGTGTGTGAGGCATCTTAAGATGGTGAGATCTTATATCAAGAGCCTGAAATGCTCTGATACCAATTGCAGGACCGGTTAAGGGCTTAACAATTACAACACAACAACACAAATAGGAGATTAACCAAACTTGATCAAACAGTAAACTGGATTAACCAAGATAATGATACAAAGAACACAAGTAATAATAAAGAGACAAAACAAGAGATTTGGGTTTCAAGGATGCAGTATATTGCTTTCTCAAGTTCTATTACAAGTGTTACAAAGCATAAAGAAAGATACTAGAACAAAGAATACTTATACTACAACCTACAGCCGGCTATACTTTGAAATCCAGCTGGATACAATTGACTAGACACAAACAAAATCAATTGTAGAATCAAAAGGCATATCTGGCTTTTGACCTTGTGACTATCACATGCCATAGCTCACATCCTTATCTATTACAAAAAGGATAAAGTACATAAAGTAGAAGGTTACAGACTCAAGACCTCAATGTACAGTTACCAAAAGCATGGACCTTTTCACCAACTCATGTAAGTTGGTGACTGTACAGAGATGCAGCGGAAAGGTGTCCAGTTTTATGGAACAGTACATCAGATAAAGCATGTTACTAAAAGTCTTCGGAAGAAATCTGTCTTCATAGGATGAAGCTTCGGAAGACTTTGTCTCTGAGGCTTCGGAAGACTTCATATTTGGCTTCGGAAGATATTGGTCTTGGCTTCGGAAGATTTTACACTTAGAATATTTCAAGTGCATGGTGTAAAACTTCCGAAGCAATTCTACTTCAGTACTTAGTGCATTACTTGCAGAGAGACTTTGGATGTTTTGGTTTGCATCAGACTTAAAGGAATCCTTACAAAGGTTGACCTTAACTCTTGTTTATAGTCATGCCAAAACACACAACTAGGAGGATTTATCTTCTTTAAAAATTTTATGTTAGCCTCTTGTCACTTGGTATCAAATAAATTCTAGAGATAATAATTACGTTCTCAATGTTTCTACTAGATACAACTATTGCTTCTATAACACGATTTCATATACATTGACCGTTTCCAAAGACGAATTATATGAACCTTGATGGTATAATCACAACGTTTTATATCAAGATCCTTCAGTTAAGTAACATCAGATACTATAAATGGCCTGCAGATTAAGAAGAATGGGTCTGTTTGGTATGGGGCAATGGAATGGACGAAGGAATGGAATCAATGAGGGAATGGAATGAATGAAAGAAAGAAATGAATCATTACATTCCATTGTCCTGTTTGGTTACTCTTTAGTAATAAATGAATCATTATTTTGTGTTATTTGTAAGGTATGAAAAAACGAAACAATGAAATGTAAAAGTAGTTAAGATGGTGATGGAGAGCGGGGGCGGTGGCCGGCGGTGGTTTCCAACGGCGGTGGTGGCCGGCGGTGGTTTCCGATGACGATGGTGGCCGGAGGTGGTTTTCGGAGGCTGCATAAAAATGAAAACCGAAAAAATCCACAAACCAATCCGTATTCGTAACCCGAAAAAACCAAACCGATTTATAAATTTTGGTTTTTGGTTTGGTTTTTAACCGAACCCGAATTGGGAATTCGTTTTTCGGTTCGATTTAAATTTTGAATTCGGGTTGTTCAGTGTGTTCGGTTTAACCTATTTAACCGAATTCAATATGTATACTTTATTTATTTTTTTATAATTGTAAGTTTAGCCTAACTTCTTAAGCCTAAAATTTTAAGGTGTTTTATTTAAACCAAATAACTAAGAATTTATATGCTAGCCAAACTCCACTTACCAAAATTGAGTGTCAAATCTTATTTCTAAAGAGACAAAGTCGACTATTTATATTTTTAGAAAACGAGATTGTTAACAATTGAAGAGTTTAATTATTTGATATAATATAAAGAGTGATTCTCGTACAAGCGATCTAAAGTTAACCACATCTTAGAAAAATAAAAAAATGGCGAATTCGGTTTTTTCAGATACGGTTTTTTCGGTTTTTAACCGAAAATGAAACGAATTGAATTTGGCTGAATTCGGTTCGGTTAGCTATATTCCCAATTCGGTTCGGTTCGGTTTTCGGTTATGCCTAAAAAAATTTCAAAACCAAATAAACCGAACCGAATAAACCGAACAAACTGATGAACATCCCTACCAGAGGCAGCGTGGCCTTCGGTGGTTTCTTGCGGTGGTGGTTCCCGGTGAAGGTGGTGGCCTTCGGAGGTGGTTTCTGGTGGCGGTGGTGGCTGGCGGTGGTGGTGACCGAAAATGGTTTCTGGAGGCAGCGGTGGCCTTCGGTGGTTTCTTGCGTTGGTGGTTTCTGGCGGCTGCGGTAGGCGGCGGTGGTTTCAGACGGCGGCGGTGGGCGGCAGTGGTTTCCGGCAGTGGTGGTGGCCGTAGGTGGTTTCCGAAGGCAGCGGTGGCCTTCAGTGGTTTCTCGCGGTGGTGGTTCCCAGTAGCGGTGGTGGCATTCGGAGGAGGTTTCCGGCGATGGCGGTGGGCGGTGGTGGTTTCCGGCTGTGGCGATGGCAGGTGGTGGTTTCCGAGGGTGGCGGTGGCCGGTGGTGGTTTTCGGCGGTGGCTGGTGGTGGTTTCCGGCGGCAACGACGGTGGTCCGAGGGTGGTTTCTGGCTGCGGTGGTGGCTGGAGGTAGTTTCCGGTAGTCGTGTTTTCCGGCGCCGGCAGTGGCGGGTGTTGGCGGTGTTCAGTGGTTTTCGGCGGCGGCGGTGTCCGTCGATGGTGTTCCCGGGGTAGTGGTGGCCGGTGGTGGTTGCTGGTGACGAGTGATCTTGGTGGTCGGTGGTGGATGTTGTGTCGAGTGAGTGGGTGGTGTTAGTGACTACTGATGGAAGAAGGGATGGAATGAAAAAAAAAGAAGGGGGAGTGGATGGAATGAATTTGAGGGAATGGAATCAACTACGTAATGGTTCATTCCATTACCTCCACCAACCAAACATGTCTTTATTTATTCAACCTCAATGGTACATTCTATTCCGTCCCTCATTCCTGCATACCAAACGTTACTTAAATGTATGAAGGATGATAACAATGAAATGAAAAATAATGTATTGATTATGAATATTACCGAGAACTTTTCACTATGCTATATGCCATTAATGTAGTTTTGTGAAAGAAAAGAAGATTTATGTAGTGGAATGAGACGTTAGCAATGCTATAAATACTGACAATGTAATGTGGGTATATATAACAAAAGTTGATAATAATTAGAGAAACTCTGTTAAGTTTAGTATAACTTACACTTAATTAATGCGAGAATTTGAATATTAAATTTTAAAATGAAACTTTAAAAATTAGATTGATTTTACATAATGAAACTTTTCTGCTGAGAAAAGATTTCATTATTTATAATTAATTTAGGTAAGAATCTTAAAATGAAATTTTAAAATAGATTTGTAGTTATTTTTTTCTTAAATTTAGTATGATTATTTCTATTTTTCTAAACTTTATTGTTTATTTGTTTTTTAGATAATAAAGATGTGCTCACATTAGAGAGATTAATGTTAAAATAATAGATAGTTCAGTAAGACAAGAAAATTAATTATAGAGATTAATTGTTATTATTATTGTTATTTGGTTATAAAATTTTTATAATATATAACTAATTAATGCAGTGCAAAATATTTTTGAATAAAAGATAGTTAAGTAAGACACTAGTTAAAATCTTGTCATGTGAATGTTCTATGTAAAATATCATGTCATGTAGAAATTCATTGTCTAAAATCTTGTCATGTGGCCTAACCTTCTTTTTTTTTGTTATATATAACGATTAAAAGGAAACTTCAGAAATTAGGTTGATTTTACAAAATGAATATTTTTTTGTGAGAAAATATTTCATTATTCATAATTAATAATTAACAAATTAAAAGTTCAAATTTAAAATTGATATGTAGTTATTTTTCTTAAATTTATATTGATTATTTCTATTTTCTAAACGTAGTATTGATTATTTTTTGTCAGATAATAAAGATGTGTACACATTAGAGGGAATAATTATGAAAATCATGAAATCTTAAAATAATAGATGGTTAAGTAAGACAAGAAAATTAAATTTAGAGATTGATTGTTATTGTTATTGTTATTTGGTTATAAAAGATTTTATAACATATAACTAATTAATGCACTACATAATATTTTTGAATAAAAGATAGTTAATAAGACACTAGCTAAAATCTTACCATGTGGATGTTATACGTAAAATATCATGTCATGTGACAATGCATTGGTTAAAATCTTGCCATTTGATCTAACCTTCCTTTTTATTTCATATAGAGATAAAATGAAATTTAAAAAAACTAGATTGAGTTTACATAATGAATATTTTTTTGTAAGAAAAGATTTCATTATTTATAATTAATTAATGTAAGAATCTAAAACTTTAAATTTAATAATTCATCATCCATGATTACCATACAAAACCACTCACGCATAGCATATAATGAACATTAAGTTCTAGGAAGATTATCAAGCTAATTACCATGTTCATTAAAAAAATAGAATAATCTCAAATACCTAGTCATATATTGAGTTCTACATACCATGTGAAGTAACTTACTACTTCACATCCTAAACCCTGCCAATCCTACTAGTAAGGGCCTCAGATTCGCATATGTATGATGCTTGTTATCACAATCCCAAACATGAATCATACTAGCTAAACAATCAAAATATACCAAATAGCATTATAAAGGTATAAAACCCTAATTTTCCAACATAGCTTAACACCTTGCACCATGACTTCCAAACACTAGAATATCCAACATTGCCAAGATAGCATACATACGATCTAACCATTTCATTCTAACATATTAAATGATCTCAGCAATCAATCTAGCATGATCCTAACACAAAGTTCATGCCCAAATCATAAAATCCTACCAAACATATCAATAAAGTTTCCACTTAAAGAAAGTAGTATCCGGCAACCCAATTTTATCAAATTTAATCATTGACTCATCACATATACACTTAAATTAAATCATAGAAATCATCAAAGCACAATAAACATTAAAAACTTACAAAACCCTTGTTGATACATATGTACCTAGTTTAGGAGCTTAATGTAAAATGTATTTCATGTCTTACATATATGTAATGAATGAGTTGAATGAAATGAAATGTGTGTTTGATGCTTATATTGTTTAATGTTTCATTGTTTATTGTGTCATAACGCATATTGAACTAACTATATAGGTTTGTGGTTGTTTACATAGTTCTTAGTCAAGAATGTTTGAGAAATGTGTTTAAACTTAATCGTATGAAGTATTCATGCGAATGGACCATGCTAATGGACCATACGCATGAACACTTCATGCTAATGGACCAGTCGCACGACTGAACCAGGAGACTGGATCAGTCGCAGGATTGAGACATAAGATTGTCTCAGTCGCACGACTGAACCTTCAGTCGTGCGTATGGACCAATCGTATGATTCAGTCGCACGACTGAACCATACTAATGGTTCAGTCGCACGATTGACAAACCCTAACCTATAAATACCACTTAATTCGTGGGAAAACGGAACACTGGAAGAATTTCGACTCACATACGTACCCTAGCCATCCAGAGACCCTAGAGAACCTGTTCCAACTTCATAGATCGCAGTTGATCGTATTGTGATTGTTCATAACGTTTCATTAATCTCTAGATTGTTCGAAACTGCATTCTCACTGACTGGATCGCCAATCAAATAGGATTCCTCACTATTTGATTAGGTTTACACACATTATGAGTTAGTACTCCGTATGTACACGGCCCTAACAAGTGGTATCAGAGCTTTGGCTCTTGATTTTGCGTGTTGATTCGATTAGTTTTGGTGCAAAAATCACGTTTTTCATTCAAAAGAGTCACTTTTTGAGTGAAAACAGTGTTTTCAGTGTCTCCAGATCTAAAAGTTTAAATTTTTCGGCTTACGGCAGATTAGGGTTCGTGAAAAATCGTATTTTTGTGTCAAAGTACCAAAAACCTTCGAATTTTCAAATCCAGCAGACTCAGTCGCACGATTGGCTCAAATCGCACGACTGAACTCAATCGCACCTCCCATACGCACGATTGAACTCAGTCGCCCATCAATTCGTACGACTGAACACCCCATTCGCATTGTCCATCCGCACTTGTTCAATCGCATGATTGACTCATCCGCAGTGGTTCAATCGCACGATTGATTTATCCGCATTAGTCCATCCGCACGATTGACCCAATCACATCTTTCCATTCGCACCAGTGAAACAGTTTTTTTTAACTCCCAATGTTTATAGAAATAGAAGATCAGTATTTTGCGTTTACTGCCGGTAGAGACTCTCGAATCCAGAACCTTCTACTTCTGGAGAATGAGGTTGGAAATCACAATAAGCCCCCTAAACTTATAACGTTAGATAAGTACCCAAAATGGAAGCAAAGGTTTGAGATTTATCTAAATGGAGTTGATCCCAATCTGTGGGAAGCAATCGAGACAGGTTATAGCATGCCAGTTGGTGCTGATGGTGTTAAACTTACCTTGGGTGGCATGACTGATAGCCAGAAGGTGAAGTACAATGCTGAGAAGAAAGTGTATGCTTTGTTGATTCAGTCGATACCTAAAGATATATTCCACCAGTTTTTAAGAACACACAGGCAAAGAAGCTATGGGAAGCCTTGGAGAAATGATACAACAGGAATGCATCGTTAAAAGCTCTAAAGGCAAAGGCTTTGAAGAAGGAGTTTGATAACTTCTCTTCAATGGGTAAAGAGAGCTCGGATGATGTCATAGACAGATTCTACCATTTAATGAGTGAGCTGCACACTCATGGAGTCACAACGTCAATGGAAGATAAGGTCTCAAGCTTTGCCGATGGTCTGCTAGAGAAGTGGGACGCGTTTGTGTCAAATTTGAGACAGAACAAATTACTAGAAAAATTAGACATAAACGACTTCATCCTGAAATTAAGAGAGGATGAATTGAGGATGAAATACAGGTCACAGAAAGGATCCTATGACCAGAATCCTTCACTTTATAGATCCTCTTCCATTTCAACAAGTTCAGGAGCACCGCTTCAATCGGCATTTGTGTCTAGTTCAACCGCTCCTTCTCAATCCACTGCTTCGGGATCTGAAACGTCAGGGTCGTCTTGCACCCAATATATAGTGCCTGAAGCAAATGCTACTAAGTTGAAGACCGAGAATCTCGGGAATATCATTGTGGAGGTTGCAAAGGAGCATATGGACCTTTTAGCTGCGGTCGTTCATTCTTATGATGGTCTAGTTGCAGGAAAGATCGGGAATTGCCATCTGGCTGATGAGGATTACGAGCAAGTGGACGAGAATGAATTAGAAAGAATGGACATTATGTGGGCTCTTGCAAGTGCTGTTCGAAGGGCTAAGAAGTTTGTGAAGAAGACAAGACAAAACTTGATAGCCACAAAGGATGCAACCTTTGGTTTTGACAAAACCAAAGGTACCTGTTTTAACTGTGGAGAAAAGGGGCATTTCAAACGTGAATGTGTAAAGCCCAAAAAGATAGGTAATGGGAATCCATTCTCGTCTTTCAACCGTCAAGACAAACCTACAAGTGGAGGTGCATCGTCAAGCAAAGATACAAAGGCCTTGACTGCTCAAGATGATGAAGGACAAGATTGGACCTTCAAGTTTGTGTCTCTGGGCGAATCGAACATTGCTAATGTTGAGGGTCTGGATGATGACACTGCAAGTGAAGGTGAAATAGCAGTTGAACTAGTGATGTCAGAGCATGAAGATACTGTAATGTGGTCAATCACCTGATTGAAGAAGATCTTAGAACGACAAGTTCAGAATCTCTAGCATCCGAGGAACCAAACTCTGCGTTGATGGCTGATTCAACAGAATCTTCACTGGTAAGTACCAAAGATCAACTTTTTGAAAGTCATGCTTGTAATGAATGTAATAAGTTTAGATAAAGCATTGTTATTAAATTTGCTAGGTTATTAGATCACAATGATAGCTTAGTAAATGACTTACAACTGTGCACAGAAGCTAATAAGATTTTAAAACAAAATGAGTGAAATTATAAAGAGAAAATAAAACTTTTAAATAAACAACTAACGGAAACCAAGGTTGTTGATTTTAATCAAACAAATGATATAAAGTTTTATTTGAACTCTTTAGAAGAAACTAAGAAAGAAAAAGCAGTTTTGGAAGTCGAAGTCAACTCATTAAAACAAAAACTGCACAGTTGGACCAGTTCCTCTCATATAGTTCAAAACTTAGTGAAAGAACGGAACAATGGGGAAGGTTTGGGTTACAAAGTGGTTCCACCACCACATGAGATATTGTTAAATGCTAAATGTAGACCAGTAAATAACAATCCTATTAAGGATCATGTAGTGTCCACTCCCTAGTTAGTGATCCAGATTCCACGTGTAAACCAATGGAATCTGTCACTAAACAGAAGGAGACTACTTTGAAGTCTAAATGCAAGATTCCTATTGTGAATTTGGAAGAACAATTTGAAAAGGTTAATGTAAAGTCGGGTTCAAACATGTCTTCTTCAGAATCCAAACTGACCAAACCAGTTAACCAAACACGTGCTTCACGTCAAAGTCCAAATAAACAAAAGGCTAAAGATGTTAAAAATGTTCAAACAATGAATTTTATTAAAGAACCAAAAACATCTAAACAAGAAGTTTCCAAATCCAACCAGACTAAAGTCACATCTGTTTCACACACTTCCCCACAGAGACAATTTTCCCAATATGTAGAAGGTAGGTCATGCTAATTGTGGAAAGAGTGGACACATTGCTTCTAATTGTCCTCATTATCAAACACTGAGAAAGAAAATTAAACTTTATGATACTAAACCAATTTCTTCAAAAAGGAGTTCTATTACTCCATCAAAAAGAAGTAATGAACCTAAAGTTCAAACTATAAGCCAGTCGTCTATGTATCACAAACAGGCCTTACACAAAACTGGCTTATGGAAAGAAAAGTCAAGTTTAGTGTCTGATACTAAGAACACAAAGAAGCATGATATGCCCTCACTCTCAAATGGACAGTGGGTAGAATTTATGATGTGTGATGCCTCTGGGTCACCCAAGCCAGTTAAGGCTTGGGTACCTAAACTAAACTAATCATATCCTTTAAATGTGCAGGGTGTCCGCTATAGTGCTTCTACAAATACCTGGATCGTTGATAGTGGGGCATCAAGGCACATGACCGGGAACTTGTCTCTCCTTTTCAATGTCAAACAAATTAAAGGGGGACATGTATCATTTGCTGGAAATAAAGGAGGATACATCACAGCTCAAGGTGAAGTGGGAAACCAGAAAGTCAAGTTTGACAAGGTCAACTACGTTCAATAACTACAAATAAACTTGCTTTCTGTATCCCAGATCTGTGACAAAGGATTCAAGGTAGTCTTTGACAACAAGAAGTGCTATGTGTTGAAGAAGGAGTATGTAATCCCGGAGGACCAAGTCTTAATGTCAGCTTCAAGATATAATGATTTATATGTCTTGGACCTATCAAAGGCCTCCACAACCGATCATCAAGTTCAATGCTTCTTGTCAAAGGCAACAGAGAAAGACTCCATTTCATGGCATAGGAGAATGGGATACATTAATCCACGAAAGATGAATCACTTGATCCAGAATGATCTAGTGCGTGGAGTAAATGTTAAGAACTTCCAATTACCGGATTTTTGTGTCGCGTGTAAGAAAGGGAAACAGACAAAGAAGTCTCATAAGGAAAAGAAAGTTCACTCAATTGACCTACCTCTTGGGCTTCTTCACATGGATCTGCTATGTAGTTACGGATGATTACTCAAGATTTTCTTGGGTGATGTTTCTGAAATCCAAATCAGAGACATTTGAATCATTCAAGAGCTGGTAACTACATTGGAGTCACTCTACAAGCTGAAGGTAAGGCAAGTTCGCTCAGACAACGGCACCGAGTTCAAGAACCAATGGATGGAGGCATTTGCAAAGAAAAGGAATTGTGCACCAGTTCACATCTGCCTACACTCCTCAAATGAACGGAGTTGCTGAGAGAAAGAATCGTAGCTTGATAGAGACAACCCAGACAATGCTAGCAGACTCGAAACTGCCTATCCAATTTTGGAACGAGGCAGTAGCTAACGCATGTTACACCCTAAATCGAGTCTGGTGGTCAAACGTCATGGTAACGTGTTACGAGTTGCTCCAACGACGTAAACCTAATCTAGAGTACCTCGAACCGTTTGGCGCACCATGTACGCTGCTGAAGAAAAATCATTCAGGGAAGTTCAGTGAAAAGGCTGAAGAAGGAATTTTTCTAGGATACAACATACCGAATAAGAAGTTTACAACAACTCAACGGGTCAAGTAGAAGTGTGGTGCAACGTCGACGTTCAGAGATACACCACCCCCTGCTGGAAAAGGACCCGCATTCTTCTTCGATTATGATGGATTCTTTAAGTCCTTCAACATCCATCTCTTCCCTTCTGATGATGAGTTAGCGACCAGAATGATGTATGATGTCTTAAACACACCATCACTGGACCTGACAACCTCCGCTTCACAAGGTGAGTCTTCTAGTTCTTCAGGGGGAGCACTTGAGGTAAGTGACTCCTCCTCTGATGATGAAGAAGTGGAGACTGAACAGGTGAACCAGGAGGAACAGGTTCCTACTACAGCAAGTACACAAGCATCAAACCCTGATGCCTCTGACTCTTCGAAACCTCAAACTCCAACAGCTTCAGATACTGAAGCTGTGGTTCACAATCTGGAAAATGAGGTAGCTGTTCCCACCACTCCTGGATCCAGGTTAAATGTTTATCATCCTTTGGACAATGTCATTGGAGATGTTCGATCAGGAGTACAGACCAGAAATCAGCTATACTCAGCTGATTATGCCTCAGTCATGGAAAAGGGATATCTTCACGACGGTGCTTATCGATGTTTTGTGTCTCAATTTGAGCCAAAATATGTTAGTGAAGCATTAAACGATGAGGCATGGGTAAGTGCGATGCAAGAAGAACTCCTACAGTTCAAGAAGCTAGGAGTATGGACCCTTGTGGACAGACCAAAAGGTGCTAAAGTCATTGGAACTAAATGGGTCTTGAAATGCAAGAAAGACGATCAAGGGGTCATATTCGCAACAAGGCTCGACTTGTCGTTCAAGGTTTTAGACAAGTCGAAGGAATCGATTATAATGAAGTGTTTGCACCTGTGGCAAGGATGGAAGCAATCCGTATCTTCCTAGCCTATGCCTCTTACATGAAGATCAAAGTTTATCAATTAGATGTAAAGAGTGCATTCCTTCATGGTGAAATCCGGGAGACAGTGTACGTCAGTCAACCCGAAGGATTTGAGGATCCGTATCATCGGGACAGAGTTTACAAACTAGATAAGGCTCTCTACGGGCTCCATCAAGCCCCAAGAGCATGGTATGAGAAGCTCTCGACTCATCTTGTGAAACACGGCTTTCGCAGAGGAGTGATTGATTGTACACTGTTCATCAAAGAAAAGGATGGTGACTTACTGCTCGTACAGATTTATGTTGATGACATAATCTTCGGTTCCAAAAACGAAGATCTATGTAAAGAATTTGAAGCAGTAATGAAAGCTGAATTTGAGATGAGTGCCATGGGAGAAATGAAGTTCTTTCTCGGGTTACAGGTGGATCAGACACCAAAGGGAATATTTCTACATCAGACCAAGTATGTAGGTGATATCCTAAGTCGGTTCGATATGGAGAATGCTTCGGCAGCTGGAACTCCACTTGCTACAAACCACGATGTGGCACCCGACGAAAATGGTGATCTGGTGGATGCCACCATGTACCGAGGAATGATCGGATCCCTCATGTACCTCACTGCCTCACGACCTGATATCATGTACGCGACGTGTCTATGCTCCAGATATCAGGCAAAGCCGAAAGTCAACCATCTCATAGGAGTCAAAAGGATATTTCGTTATCTGAAGGGTACTCCAACACTTGGGTTGTGGTATCCTCATGACGATGACTTTGAGCTTACAGCGTATAGCGATTCGGATTATGGCGGCTGCAAAATGAACTACAAGTCAACTTCAGCAGGATGTCAATTTTTGGGAGAAGATTAGTCACGTGGCAGTGTAAGAAGCAGACATCGGTTGCTCTGTCAACTTGTGAAGCTGAATATGTTGCTGCTGCAAGCTGCTGTTCACAAATCATCTGGATTCAACAGCAAATGCGGGACTACGGTTTGAAATTCTCTAACACTCCTATATTTGTTGATAATTCTGCTGCTATAGCCGTAACTAAAAATCCTGTCCAACATCCTAAAACCAAACACATCGGAATTAAATATCACTTTATACGTGATTGTTTTGAAAAGAATTTAATCGATGTTGTTAAAATTAATACGGACTTTCAACGCGCTGACCTCTACACAAAAGCGTTTGATAAACCAAGATTTTTATATCTGTTAGAGGTCAACGGCGTGAAAAAGAAATGTGAAGTGATTCCAGAAGATGACAGTACATAGTCCCGAGTAGAGTTATTTTTTATTTTTATTTTCTTTTATTTTTCTTATTTTAATTTCCTGTTTCTATAAAATCCAAAAACTCAAAAAATATTTTTGGTTTTAGAATTTTAGGGGGAGAATAGGTTAGAGTAGTATTAAATTAGTTGTTTTAATTTCATACTTAAAAAAAAGGGGGAGAAGGACAGCCTAGCTAAAAGGATAGAAATCAAATCTGTGATACTGATTCAACGTATTTGGAAAATGATAGTACACAGGGAACAAATTATTTGGGACTTCAAAATTTTAAATGATTAAGATGCAAAATTCAAAGTATAAATCTGAGAAGTCTAAGCAAAATAAAAGGAAAAATGATAGTAAAACTAGTATGCTACTAAGGTAACATAGAGAAAGTAGACCTAGAGGTTGCAAGTTCATTATATGATGTGTCGGTAGATTCAACACAATAGATGAGTAGACCTCATTGGTGACTTAAATTCAAACTAAATTGTTCAACTTGCTGTGGGTTCCCATCTTATCCCTGGTTAACACAATCAACGTAGTTCCAATAAGGGGTGACGAGCAAATAAACGCCACAAATGTGTGCGGATGACCATAAAAAGAGCAAAGCACGAAAAAAAATGTGTAAGCGCTATCAAGCTGATAACAAATGTTGTTGGTGCGTTACGTGCAAAAAGAAAAGAAAAATGCTCTCACAAGAAGATAGGTTGTGTGCCTCTCTGCTGTGCGATGGCACTGACCTGAGGATAAGCATAACCTAAATATTCTAGAATTCATTGTTGTTTGCGCCTCTCTGCTGTGCGATGGCACTGACCTGAGGCTTGGCATCTCTTTGAAAGCTCTTAGAATAGTTTCTTCTTGTCAAAATACCCGTAGACCGCTCAAAATCTCCTGAGGAATGTTGATTACCATATAAGCGTGGGATCCACAAATGCTTGTTGAAATAATTAAACCTTAATTCATCACCAATGTGTGTCAAAAATCAGTGTATGGATTTAAGAGGACAAGTATACTGACAATCATCGTGGCTGCAACTCTTGAAAGTCCAAATCAGCGTGTGTATCTTATAGCTCTAGTATGATTTCCTAAACTTGCTAATGACTCTCGATAAAACCAAGAATCTAGCATCAAAAGTTTTGGTAACATGTCCCAAATGATTCTGGAATACCTGTATGATTCCAAAATGAATCGTACCAGAAATGATTAACTGGAATTGAAGCTGTGATGTCCATGAAGTAAAATCAATTAGAATTATTCTAATAGGTCGTATTTCATCTCTAATCAAAAATACAAAATATGTCTTGTTATTGTTCTTAATTTCAAAGTTGTTCTGTTTAGTTTTAGTAAATTGTAATGTAAGAGTCGACTCAACAACTCGTCGTAATCTGGGATTCACTCACTAAAAGGGTCACGTCTGAGGTGACCAATGGGGTTTTCAAATGTAAAAGGATCACGTCTGAGGTGATCAACAGTTTTTCTAAGTTAAAATGGTCATGTCTGAGATGATCAATGGTCAAAATGTCTTATCAATAAGTAAAAGGGCTAAGTGTATGAATGGTCATAAGGTCAAACTCATAAGTATGAGCCATTCGCACGACTGGACCATGAGTATGGACCAGTCGTACGATTGGACCATACGTATGAGCCCAATCGCACGACTAAACCACATGTATGGACCAGACGTGCGATTGGACCATAAGCATGGGTCAATCCATACGATTGGATCATCAGAATGAACCAATCGCCCGAATGGAGGTGACCGAATGAGACAGTCGCACGACTGAAACCTAGTCGCACGACTGAAGGTGACCGACTGAGCCAGTCGCACGACTGAGCCTCAGTCGCACGAATCAACAGTGCGATTAGGTTCAGTCGCACGACTGAAAGAAACCCTAGTATAAATAAGGGGGAGTCGGTCGCAGACACTCATCACCCCCCAATCGCTCTCTCTTCGCACGATTGCACCGTTACGCTGCCAAAATTTCGATTGAGTGCTCTAGACTGATTAGTGTTGCTTCTAACGATTTCTCTTAATTATACAGGTAATGTGCGAGATATCCACTCAAATGTTCATCAAATCGTGCCCTAAATCGACCTAATTTGAGCCCTAACAAGAACCGACACTTAGTTCACAAAATAAACCTGTAAAACTAAGTAAATTGCTAACTTAAAATGTGTTAGATGTTAGTTGGAACGATTGCGAGTCTAATGAGCCAAACCACAACGTCTAACATCAAGTTTTGCTCAAGATTTGAATTTGAATGGAAAAACAGACTGTTTTGCGAATGGACATACTGATGAACCTCAACCGCACGACTGAGCTGGGCGAATGGCACAATCATACGACTGAGCTGGGCGAACGGCACAATAGCACGACTAAACCATGCATACGAGTTCAGTCGCACGACTGGTTCAACCGCATGGGATAGCATACGACTAAGCCAAGTCGCATGCTCAATCGCACGACTCAGACTCAGTCGCACTGTCCATTCACATGACAGAACAGAAGGATTCAAGTCCAATAAATTCAAATGGCATTCATCTACACACACTCTAACGTTTATCTATCTTGTGTTACAGCAGCATGGCGAGTCGGTGAACGATGAGCACAAAGCACAACATATGTGCTCATCTAGACATTACGTCCCGGAACGCGTCTAAGTTCGCAGGCATTATTATATTTCTACAGAGATCGAGGATTTTCAGAGCTATCTCCACTCCGTGCACACCATACAGATCGATACAGCAGGCTTTCTGGGAAAGCGCGGTTGTAGATAGGTCCTCAGATCCTCACCGTATTAGAGTTCCATCTTTGGTCAGGACATTGAGATCAGTGAGGAGGATCTGAGGATAGTCTTAGAGTTGGGGATGATGGTGATTGCCCTACCAGACTGCATCCGTTGACAGTTCGAGGATGTTTTCTTCGGGCTAAGTACTCGGGGGACATAAACGCAGGTGTGCTCAACAAGAGCAACCTGTGCCCCCTAACTCAAGTACTTAGCCCATGTGCTGCTAAAGTGTATTGCCTCCAGGAAGGGCGGATTTGATGAGATGTCAGATCAGATCCAGAACGCGTATGTAGCTCTGGTGCAGAACTACCCGTTCAGCTTTTCGAGGATGATCTTCACCTACTTGGTGGAGAACATAGAAGCCAAAGGCAAGGAAGGCTTCTGCATGTACCCACGTTTCATTCAGATGATCATCGACCAGAAGCTTCCGTCACTGCCTAAGGAGAAAGAAGATGCGGTGGTGCTTGAGGTGATGGATGATACCACCTTAGGCAGGATGAAGGTTTACCGGGGCAAGCAGGTGAAGCCCCCGGTGAGGAGGTTGTTTGGGCATTTGGCCCGAGAGGACTACGTGGCGCCAGCTAGGAGAAAGTGGCATCACGATGATAGTGACTCAGATTCTGAGTCGATTGTGCTCCCATCCGATGATTCTGATGATGATAGTGGTGATGGTGGAGATACTGGCCTCACCAAATCTAGGGCCACTACCAGAGATGCTACATCTCCATCATCCACCCACGGAGGAGCTGATATGGCAGGATTCCATCAGGACTTCCGTCCTGATGAGGAGAAGGAGTTTGATGAGGAACCATTAGTTCGAACGGTGGGCACCAAGGTGGTTGCCACTGAGCGAGGGATTAGGGCGGTAGGTGGACGCCAGGGTGAGTCTGGGGAGGCTGATACTGATACATCTTACACCCCAGACCAGCCCAGCAACCAAGGGGGAGCATCCTCCTCGAAGGGATCGAGGAAAAAGAGGATGGCTCAGCCGCACGGGATGAAGAGTAAGACACGGAGATTCACTTTGATCACCACCTATACCACCACCACCACCACATCTACCACCACCACTACGACACCATCCACCACTACTACCACACCACCCACCATTACTACCACACCTCCACCCTCCACTACTACAACCATACCTCCACCAGTTATACCTATACCAGCACCCATCTTTACCACAACTACCACCACTACCACCACCCATCGAGCCGGGACTTCATCTCAGGTCCCACTAAGCTTTGGATCCTCTCTGCCCTCCTTTGGGTTAGAGGAGCAGCTGGCCAATCTAAACCGGATTGTGCTTAAGCTGCTTGCTACTGATGAGCAACGAGCTACACAGATAAACCAGCTGATGGAGCTCAATGCTGCTCAGGCTCAGCAGATAGCAGCTCAGAGTCAGGAGATTACTGAGCTTCGTGAGCTGCAGACTTCTTCAGTACAGAGGATAGATGATCTTGAGCTGAAGAACAAGAAGTTGATGCTACGACTCAAAGGCTCCAAAGATGAGCCCCTCAAGATCAGAGAAGGAGATGATGATGGTGATGATGATGATGATGAGGATGATGAGGATGATGATGATGAGACGGATGAAGAAGGTGATGGAGCTGAAGGAGAGGAGAAAGGAGGAGATGAGGATGAAGGAGATGATGCTGCTACATCAGCATCCACACAGGCTAGAGAGCGATGATCAAAGAAGGCTCAGGATCAGGGAGACTCATCCTCAGCCCCTCTGGCTGACGAGCCTGCTATTCAGGGCGAAAGTAATGATTAGATATTTATGTATTTGAAAGCTTTTGTACTTGAATCATGTATTAAAATTGTGTATTTAATGTTTATATATATTTAATGTTTAACTGTCTTGATTATTGACTAATGATTGATGTGTTACATGTTTAAATCAAGCAGATCAAACATATTAGCAAGATGAATACGATGTTGCTCCTCTTCAGCAAATCAAGTCTCAACTCACAATGATTCTTAATTTGCAAGGGATTGTCAGACAGTCAGTGAGCTATACTCCCGAAGAAGGAGAAATCGTTCATGACCTGAGTCAGGCTGAACCCGGATGAGATTGTCAAGGATGCTCCTACTTTTGAGGTGACAAGTGATGATGAGCTCATCGGCATAGATGAAATCGAGATAGAGGATGTCACTTCTGACCATTATCTAGAGTACACTGATCGAGAGGGAAATGTCGTCCCCAACTTTGGTGATACTCTCGGCAGTGAAACATTTGACAAGCTGGATCAGATGGAGAAAGAGGCTGAGAAGACCGAGGGTCAAGCCCAAGCCTCAGACGCCGATGTTGACATCAAAAAGGCTGAATGGGCGGCCTGTTTTGCTGAGATTCGAGCCATGCGTACTGCATAAAAGCCCAATGTCTACACCAAGCTATACAAAGTCAAGAAACACTTAAAGATGTCAGGCAAGATCATTGCATGGGCTTATTTTGAGGATCTAAATATGTATGCAGTGAAAAGATAAAAGGGCATAGAGTACTTTAGATTCCCATATGATCTAAAGACTCTCCCTGGTTTTGAGCTCAACCAGCTGGCACGCCTAATGTTGTTGTATACTGAACCGAGAAAGATGTCAGGTTGGTTCGAGGCTGCATTGAAGAAAGAATACCTCACCAGGTGGGTTAACTTTAGACCTCAACAACCGAAGAGGTACATCAGACGGTCTGAAGTTGATCCCATTACTGGAAAGCCTAAGGTAGTGCTGAAGTGGAGTCCTCCGCATACAATGTCCAAAATCCCTCTAAGGGAAATGCCACAGGACTTCACTCCCCACACTTCAAGTGGTGGTACTACGATTGGAGAACAGGTGAAGCGGTCAAGTATTACAAAAGGAGAGCCAAATGGATACTATCCGGGTATTTGACCCTATGTGGCTGACCAACTTGTCTGCTGACGATGTGTATACATTATACAAGTGGCCACTATTCTATGACTCGCAGGATATTGTACAAGCCCTCCAGTTTCAGAACGTGATAAGACTTTGTTTTCATTCGAGATACATGTTGGAGTTACAAGAGAGGAAAAGTACAAGAAGTTTAAGGAGCTAATGAAGAATGTTGGACAATGATGTAAACTAGGTCCAAGGGGGAGTTTGTTGATACATATGTACCTAGTTTAGGAGCTTAATGTAAAATGTTTTTCATGTCTTACATATATGTAATGAATGAGTTGAATGAAATGAAATGTGTGTTTGATCCTTATATTGTTTAATGTTTCATTGTTTATTGTGTCATAACGCATATTGAACTAACTATATAGGTTTGTGGTTGTTTACATAGTTCTTAGTCAAGAATGGTTGAGAAATGTGTTTAAACTTAGTCGTATGAAGTATTCATGCGAATGGACCATGCAATGGACCATGCTAATGGACCATACGCATGAACACTTCATGCTAATGGACCAGTCGCACGACTGAACCAGGAGACTGGATCAGTCGCAGGATTGAGACATAAGATTGGCTGAGTCGCACGACTGAACCTTCAGTCGTGCGTATGGACCAATCGTATGATTCAGTCGCACGACTGAACCATACTAATGGTTCAGTCGCACGATTGACAAACCCTAACCTATAAATACCACTCAGTCGCACGATTGACAAACCCTAACCTACAAACCATACTAATAATTCAGTCGAACACTGGAAGAATTTCGACTCACATACGTACTCTAGCCGTCCAGAGACCCTAGAAAACCTGTTCCAATTTCATAGATCGCAGTTGATCGTGTTCTAATCGTTCATAATGTTTCATTAATCTCTAGATTGATCGAAACTGCGTTCTCACTGATTGGATCACCAATCAAATAGGATTCCGCACTATATGATTAGGTATACACGTATTATCAGTTAGTACTTCGTAAGTACACGGTCCTAACAACCCTAAGTTCTTGAAATTAAAGTTTTTACTTTTAGTAACATATGAACTAGACGTTAAATCCACGAAATTTATGCATAATTCACTTAAACCAAAAACAATACTATTGAACTAAAACAATAACATCATAAAATAACATCAATTATATGTTATCATGCCTAACTAAACTAGGTTTTGTTCTTAGATAAAAAAATCATAAAAACTAGTTAAAAACTCACCTTATATACGTTAATGATAAATACTTGCACTTGCTAACATGTAGTAACACTTGGAACTAATCAAATTCAAATGGATTTTGTGTTGCTTGATCAAAAATTATTCAAAATCTCTAAAGGGAATGGGGAGAGGGTGTTTGGCTGCAAAGAAGGGTTTGGGGGGCTAGGGTTTGATTTTTTGTTTTTTTAAATATGGTAATACTTCTTTTTACTTTCCTTTGTTTTTTTATAGATTATAAAATTAACATTTTTTTATAATTTTATATCATCTTTCATTCCATATACATGAACTTTATTAACCAACAAATAATATGAAATCCAATCGATCAGCACACATGAAATCGTATATAACAAATAGTCATGATGTATAAGTGTAATCCGTAAATAATACTTAACATTTTTTATTCATATAATCATATATTAATAATCCAACTTATTAATCAAGTACTATTGGTTAACTAATCTTAATTATTTGTTAAGTCACCAACGTTCAACGACAATTAGTGTGTACTCACAACACGTGTATGTAAGACCTAACGGAACTAACGAAATTTTGGTAATGAAAAATTACCGAATATCACATATTTTTATATATGGTATGGTGGAACTAGTAAAACTTTTCTTTGGAAGAAGTTATCTGCAACCATATAATGTACCGGTGAGATTGTTTTGAATGTTGCTTCTAGCGATATTGCATCTTTGTTGTTAATAGGAAGACGAACAACACATTCTCGATTCCTATTACCATTAGAATTGAATGAAGAATCTCTTTGTTATGTAAAGCTAGGAAGTAAGGTAGCAAAATTATTATAGTAATCCATCTTTATTATTTAGGATGACGTGCTAATGATACATAACCATGCATTCGAGACATTAGACAGGACTATGAATGACACACGTAACACTCAATCATCAAACAAATCCAAAATGCCATTTGGAGGGAAGGTAGTTTTTTTTGGAAGAGATTTCCATCAAATTCTACCAGTTATTCCACATGGAACAATGCACGATATCATTAATGCCTTATTATGTTCTTCCTACCTCTGGTCAAAATGCAAGGTGTTAAGGTTAACAAAAAACGTGAGTCAACTATAAAAAGAAATGAATGCAACACTAAGCAAACAAGGGAGTTTTCAAATTGCCTTTCACAACTAGGGGAAATTAATATTGGTAATTGCAATGAATTTGATCTTTATACCGATATACAAAAAGATATTCTACTAATCGATTCGAATGATCTGCAATCTGCTTTAGTTAATTTTGTATATCTGAGATTATTTAAAACTCAAAAGAAAAAACTTCTTGTCAAGAACGAGCAATACTTACACCAAACAAATGAACATGTCTACGATATTAATGATCGACAGCTCCCATTATTCCCCGAGGAAGAGAGAGAGTATTTAAGTTGTGACAGTTTATGCCGTTTAGATTATGTTTGTTGTATTTTTGATAAAAGTCTTTACTCACCTGATGTGTTAAATTATCTAGAATACCTAATCATAATTTATTTTGAAGTTTTGTGTTCATGTAATGTTATTAAGAAATATTAATAAAAACAGTTTATGTAATAGAACAAGATTATAGGTAATATCTTTAAGCAATCATAAAGCCCAAAATTATATCAGGAAGCACATCAGCAATCGTACTTTTATCCCAATACTTAGCCTAACATCTTCAGATAAAAATATTCCCTTCAAGGTCAAAGAAGAAAATTCCATTGACTCTATCTTTTGCAATGACAATTAACAAAAGTCAAGGGCAGTCATGATTAAGTGTTGGTTTACTTTGAAAAGTCACGTGTTTACTCATGACCAGAATATGTTGCTTGTCAAGGGTTAAAAGTATAGATCGTTTGAAACTTTACTTTTTGATAAGGACGTGAAACATACATCCACAACAAAAAA
>JACVEC010000351.1:0-110051 GCA_025215565.1 Flaveria ramosissima | reverse complement strand
TGCCCTTGTGTCGACCATACCTGTGCCACGAGCGGTTCTTTCTTTTTTTATGTTTATTTTTCTTGGTTTTATCATTTTAATAATTTATAAAAAAATCATATACTAAATTAATTTTGATTAATTATAGTATTTCAAAATGTCTCTTTTAATTTATTTTAATAACTTCTAATATCTGCTGTTTTATAATTTTTATACACTTTAACATGTTTTTTTGTAACTATATTACATTTACGTGACATAAATATTACCAAAAAAATAAGTTGTTTTAGGTGTAAATTATTTTCAGTTTTACAATTAGCCCCAAGTAACAAACATTTTTTTTTAAAACAAATTTACCCTACTCCTAAATTACTTTAATATACACTGTACTAGGTTAGAACCCAGAACTTCAATCTATGAGACGAAAACTTTTATCAAGTGAGTTAGTCTTACGTTGACGCAAACTTACTCTTCTTCTACTAGTTTTGTTTTAATAATCCAGTGGGTAGTTGGACCGGATATTACAAATAATTGTTTCCCAAGTGATGATGAGGCGTTTAGTCATGCAGATGCAATGCATGTCATATTATGCCAATTAACAAACCATGTCCTTTGGCTTGTTTGTTCATGATTTGACCTTAATTGCTAAAGTTGACTTTTAAACTATATTTTATTACTTTAAATAATTGAGGAAAGAGATCACTGCAATTAAACAATAGGAGGTGCATAGAGAGAGGTGGGAATATATATAAAAAACAAATATAAACAGTTGGTAATGTATTTTGTCAATATCAAACAATCAAATTATTGAAATTTTAGTTATTGTATATCATAAGTTTGACTACGAAAGTTTAGTATGGATCTCACATGTGCCGATTTATATTGTATAATGTAATGTTCATACTAAACGAGATAAATGGTAGAGGGTTGGGTTTAAGGGTAAAGTTATTATGCTTCTTTTGAGATCAGGGGTTCGAGCACTGCTTATATTGGATTGATCTAAATTAATTATGATATAAATTATGAGAAAATTAGATATGTGCGTGAGTTGTTGTCTTAAAAATACACTGTACGATATAAAAGTTTATGTTGACTGTCATTAACGTCATTGAGATGAAGAAAGCAGAACATCATGTCTAGAATACAGAAGAGTGATTCTATAATTTGAGAGTAGAATGTGGTGTATGTGAAACATGTTTAACTTATTTATAGGGTTAAAACTAAATTTTCAATATAAATTTCTTACAGTTAAAGAGCTATTCAACCGCTAGTATCTCTTTCCGCTAAGCAATCCACGCTCATGAAGAACCTTAAGGAGCCCGCTCTCGCACGCCTTCACACCCTATGGGGCGGTATTCTCCTCTTGACAGCCTGAGGTGACATTCAAGCTACTTAACAGAAAGCCTAATATTTCAAAAATTAATGAAATCTATTGAGCTCACTTGTTAATTTATTTTCATTTCATCTATATTTTAACTCAATTTCACAATAAAATGCAATCACAAAAACACCAAGGGATTATGTATGGGCAAACATCTAATCCAAAAGGCTCATCACTCTGTACGAAAATACATAAGGGCAAACATAATGTTGCAAACTCTTTTATGTATGAAGTTTAAAAGAGTGTTAAATTAACTATTGGTCTGATGTACGCAATCATACTATTAATAAGCCCAAGTTAAATTAAACAACTAAATATGCAACATGCCATTACAAAACCTTGTGTGCTTAAAACAACTTAATTACTTCAAACAAAAAGCATAATCATTATTAGATATAGTTGTTATAGTTATTTATAATATTTTTCTAATACGTTTTGTTATGGTTTAATAGAACTTTATTTCTACACTAATTTAATGTGATGTTTCAATGTACACAATGCTCTTTAGTAAATTATATTAGTTTGGATTTTCCAATAACGTTCCATTAGTGGTGCACATATATCTTTAATCGGGGCCACTTCAAACATTTATTGTGAATCGCAATCATTCTTTATGTATTAGGCATAAAGTCGAGTAAATATATCTTTGTTTGGACGCCCTTTGTCTTCTAGTTTGATGGGTTTGTTAACCAAGTCTCTCTCTCTCTCTCTCTCTCTCCCTCCCTCCCTCCCTCTCTCTCTCTCCCTCTCCTCTCTCTCTCTCTCTCTCTCTCTCTCTCTCTCTCTCTCTCTCTCCCTCCCTCCCTCTCTCTCTCTCTCTCTCTCCCCTCTCTCTCTCCTCCCTCCTCTCTCTCTCTCTCTCTCCCCCTCCATCTCTCTCTCTCTTCCCCTCCCTCCCTCTCTCTCTCTCTCCCTTCCTCTCCCTCCCTCTTTCTCTCTCTCTCAACATATAGATGCACACATAGACAACTCAGTTTTTTTGGTTCCTCTAGGCGACAAGGCGGGCCCGAAGTGGTTTTTATGAGGTTCACCGCACCTCATAAAAAATTTATTTAGTTACTATATATATGATCCGATCCTGACTAACCTCAATAAATTTTAACATCGACCCTTATGAAATTTTAACAATGACCCCAAACTTTCTACAACAACAAAAGAAGAAATTTTTGACATAGAACCACTAGAATTGTTACAAGTGCAAGCCTATTATAATCTAAGTTACACATTTGAAAGAAAAAATTATAAACCCATTAACTATGTAAATAACTAAGCTCATTACTTTATTTATTCTTATAACTTCAATTACCAAATGCTTAATAACTATAAAAAAAAACTTAACTCGTTACTCTATTATCCTAACCATTAAACAATTAACCTAATAATTACAATTTATAATATTATCATATTAGCGTTGATTGAAGGGATAATTAGTTTGATCACTAATCTGATTCTAAACAGATTTATTGTCGTCGTCGTCCTAAGCTCTCAACTACTTAGTTTTTGGTAAAAATTTGCTATTAAAAACGTATACAATTGGTCGCCCCTCTGTTTATGGTTACCCCACCCCCCAAAACCCAAAACTTAATTTTAAACAATTGCAAAATTTTAGCTATTTTTTAAACGATTGATACATTTATATTTTCTTTAAAATTTGATTTGGTTTTATTTTTATATTTTGTGACTCGACCGGAACCAAACTCATCCAGGAAAAGTTAGTATTTTACAGTATACAACCGAACCCTACCCTATTGACAAAACTCTTGGGTCTGTCACTTATAGACGAACTCTTAAATTGGGGCCATTCCAAAAAAAACAACACTTTGGCATTCGACCCAATCAGCATATTCCCTTTTAGCAATTTTTTTACTTAAACCTTTGTTAAACTTGTTTGAGTCTTTGAGATGTAATAATAGGCAACTTCACTCGTTGAAAAGTAGTGAGTCTAAGGAGTTTTTTTTTTTTTCTACAGCAAAATGTCTGCAGTCTACGGACCACTCTGCAGTAGAAGAGGTGGACCAAACGTCTGTAGTCTGCAAGAAAAAAACTATTTATTTTTAACATATAAAGACTGCTACAATAATCTGTAATTAAAGAAACCGGTTTTTAAACTTTAAAAAGTAGTTTAAAATATTCTATTTTTTTTAACATCTATAGCTTCGATGTAGGAGGGGAGGAGGCTGCGAGGGGAGGAAGGAGGAGGGTAGGCGGCTGAGAAGGGAGGAGGGATGCGGCTGAGAGGGGAGGAGGAAGGAGGGGAGTCGGCTGAGAGGGGAGGAGGGACGTAGCGGAGGTGGCGAGGGGGAGGTGAAGGGAAGAACACCGATGGAGAGAAGTCTTGGAAGGGAAAAGATGTCTGATGGTTTTTAGGGTTTTTTTTGTAGGGGAAGATGTTAGAAGATGTGTGAAGAGAGTGGGTAATGTCTTCCCCAAGAAGAGGTGGGGAAAACCTTTTTTAATGAAAGGTCTTCCGAATATCAAATAGTCTGTCCTCTCAAAACGTCTTCCCGTGTCTGCGTATGCGTAGATGAAGAGGTCGGGAAAAGCTTTTTTAGAAAAACAAACACCTCCTAAATTGTTACCTCTCCTACAAACTATTCAATAGAACTAATGAAAATTTAAGACTTAATTACACGGGTGGTTCGTGTGCTATACCCTTATTTAAGACTTAACTCTTAGAAATTACAAGCTTAGTCCAATACTTTGCACGAATGTAACACCAACTGTAACATCTCATATTTTTGTTAATTAAAAGTTAATCTCGTTTATTCTTATAAGGGCTATTGTTGCCATTCTTGAAATTTATGAGTTATTTATGCATATTCTTTAGTTGTCATTAAATTTTAATATATGAAAGTTAATAAATAAAATATTAAATCGAACGATAATAATAATAATTATAATAATAATAATAATAATAATAATAATAATAATAATAATAACTAAAATACTAATAGTATAAACAATAACAATTAGTAACTTATAAAAGTTTTAAAAAAAGAATAATGTTTAAAACTTAAAGTTTATCTAAGTTAAGGGGGTGTTTTGTTAATTTTGAAACTTTAAATAAGAGTTTAAAGCATAAAATGATACAAAACGAACTAGAGGGACCATTTGTGTAATTATTAAAAAAAAACCAACCCACCTCTTCTCTCTCCCCGCACATCCGGTGGCTTCTCCGGCCACCACCGGCCGAGCTCCGGCGAAGCCCAATCATGGGTAAAAACGACTAAAATTGAAACCAAATCGTTACCAATCGGTTCACGAGCATAACTCGACCCCTTTAATACACTTTAATTGAAGTTTAAGCCGGTAATCGACGATTGAACTTGGTAACCGATTCACATTAAACCTCCAATCCGTTCGAACATTAAAACTCCATAACAATCGAATTAATTGAACCTAATCGATCCTCTATCTATCTCTAATCGTCTGCTATTTCCAATTTCATCTGAAACCCACTAGAATTACACCCCGATCATCATTTTCGTCGCAATCCTACGTCTAGTCGAACATCACTCTCTGGAGTTCAATTTTTGAAATTGATAGAGGGCTTCGAGTCTTGACTGTCTACTGGAACTTCACACGAAGTTAATTCGGATTTCATCATCGTTTGCATACCCATCGGACACTGTTGTGGTCACGGCTTGGTCTTTATCTGTTCTTCACAAACTAGTCTTCAACACAGGTAATCAAACATATGTACATACTCGATTTTAGGCTAGGAACGAAAGCCCTAACCGTAATTGATTAACAACATCAATTGATGGTTCGATTTCGAATCAATCGAAACTAGGGTTCTTGGAGAATTGGGGATTTGCTTAAGTTTTGTATTTAACAATTAAAAACAGATACACATCGCGGCTGAGGCCTTTAGTTTACTGGTTCCATGTTCACTTTCTCAATTAGAGGTCACGGGTTCGAACCCGGTGACCTCCAATATTTTTTTTACTTGTTTTACAGCTCTAAATATATATATTATATATATATATATATATATATATATATATATATATATATATTTCTAAAAATTGTAAGAATATTCATTTTATAAATTTCGTATATTTTAAACCATTTAAATATATTTCTGTAATTTATTATTAAAAATGTACTTATATTTTATTTAAAATTCTAAAGTGAATGTTATAGTTAATATATATTCTATGAAATTTAGACTTAAAAATACTAGTTTATTATTTCAACCATTGTTTAATTAAGTTATTGTTTAAATCGTGCTCATTTTATTTAATTATAAAACTTTATTAAAACTTTATAAATATTATAAAACTATTATAAATGTTATTCTTATTGTATATCTTTATATAAAATATAAGTATGTTGTTCTCACGAAAATATAATTGTTTTCTCAATTGTTAAATATAATTGATAAAATCCCCAAACATCACATTGAACCTAGTCTATGTTAATTCATTAAACTTATTGTAAAATTTTAACCTTGTGAACATATATATTTAGGTATCTTGTGACGATACGACTTTGGAACGACGCTTATTATTAATCTTATTAATCTCCCTAATATACTTATTTGACCACGTGAGTTTCCTTGCCCCTTTTTATCTTTTCACACTATTTTGGGGTGAAACATGATTGCTTATACATGATACACTTATACACATTTGAGACTTGTAAATCACTTGCAATTCAACTAATTATTTTGTCATGGTTATTTGTGTTTTGTAAGTGATTATATGAGATACATAGTTTGTTTACAATTATTAACTATTGCTAGCCTAGCGACGTCTTAGATCTTTGGGCCTGACAAGCCTATTTGGTGCTAAAGTCGAGGTATTGCAGACTCCTGATGACGTATGCTTGTTCATCATGGGAACCAAATACACTTAGCCAATCTTTTATACTTGTAATCAAGTCGAGGTTTGGTTGTAACGATATGTGTTTTATAACCTTACTTGCTTATGACCTATGACATGAATTGCTACTTGTAACCTTTTTCATATTATGTATGAAAACCTTGGAAACTCACCAACTATTTTTAGTTGACTCTTATTTTTATCATGTTTCAGGAAACCCCCAAGTTTAAAGTGGACTTTGAAGCTTGCAATAAAACTAGGACTTGGACCTAGTTAAATAAACAAAACGTTATGTTATGTTTTGATTTATGTTTGAACTTATCTCTTGTTTGAGACTTATGGTTGTATTTCATTTTAAAACTTATGATAAATAATATTTGTAATTTAATATAGCCTTATGTGGCTGTGAAAAATCTTAACCCTCACATCTCGACGATTCTGCCGTCAAGGTTGGGGTGTGACAGATTGGTATCAGAGCCCATAACTATAGGGATATAGGTTATTAGAAATGGTGACCTAGACTATAGCTTATGCATGAACCTCATAGAATAATATTTATATTCTTGGAAATACATATATTGTTACATGCTACATAATGCTATACCTTACTTATGTGCAATTTGATGCCTTAGCATAGGTTTGCCTTGTAACTGTTTAAACTTTGTTACTCGTCTCCCTAAACTTACCTTGACACTTTGACTCTCCCCGACAAATGAAACTTCTTAATCTTATTCTCGATGACACGTGGAATCGTATACTTATGCTTATGACTTGAATCCTTAGACTTATGTCTAATCTATGTAAAATCTCATCAAGGTTTTGATTTCATGAACCTAAGAAATTTGTGTGACACATAGACACCTGTATTCTGGATTTCCTGGCAAAGGGCCCTCGGGCTAAGGCAAGCATATCGCATAAATCCTACGGGACTAGTTATGCTTACCTGGGGATTTTTGGGATGAGTGATAAACCATGGTCAACATACACAAATTTCTAAGGCGAGTGGGTCAACTTACCTTGACGTGTCAACGTTTCCAAATGGTAATGCGTTACCAAATGGAACCATTCCATGTGCCTTACAACTTTTGCCTTATCCTTGTTGAACTATAATCCTTGTTATCCCAATTCTCGTATCTAACTTATTTTGTATATTCCAGCATGTCTCATCATCATGGGAAGCGTGGGAGTTCCGATCGTAAGTTAGCCGCCATGATTGCTCGACAAATGGCTGCTGTCATCCCGACCATGGATGCTGAACTTAATAGCACCTTAATGACCAACGCTAGCAACAATGAAAATGGTCATTGAGAGACTAGCAACAACCAAAACGGGAACAATCAACACGGGAACAATCAAACTTGCACTTTCAAACACTTTAGCTCTTGCAAACCCACTAGTTTTAGTGGCAAGGAAGGAGCCACTGGTCTTCTTGAGTGGTTCGAAAGCATGGAGAATACTTTTATCAATTGTGAGTGTCCCGAGACGCTCAAGGTTCGTTATGCCACTAGTGTGCTCCAACAAAGGGCACTTACCTGGTGGAATAGTGAGAAGAGAAACCGTGGTCCTGAAGCTGTGCTAGCACTTACCTGGGAAGAGTTCAAGAACATCGCCATCGCGAAGTTCTGCCCAAGAAGTGAATTGCAAAAGTTGGAAGAAGAGTTTTAGAACTTGAAGCAAAATGATGGTGATCATTTGGCCTACTCAACTAGGCATCATGAGTTGAGTATACTGCTGCCTCACATGGTCGACACTGTCCCCCGCAACATCGAGAAGTTCATTAAGGGTGTACCACCCCAAATTCAAGATGTTGTGGTGGGTAGCCGAACCACAACCTTGGAAGAAGCCATTACTATCACCGCTCAACTCACCGAGAACCATATACGAGCGGGCACCATGTCTGTGAAGGGTGCAAAGAAGGTAGAGAAGACGGCTACCGAGGCTGTTAAGGAGACCAAAGCTGAACCGTCTTACAACAACAAAAACAACAAGAAGCGCAAGTTCACACCGGCACGCAACTATGCCGTAGCTGCACCCAAACAACCCCAAAGACAACTTGTACCTGCGGCTGCACCTGTGGCACAAGTGCCTGGGGCTAGGGCTTATGCTAGTCCTCAGCCTATGTGCAACATTTGTAGGTATCATCACCCGGGAAATCAACCATGTCGTATCTGTACTTTATGCGGTAAATATTGTCACTTGGTGGCGACTTGTCACCGTGCACCTAACAACGCCGCCGTGGTCACAAACCGTGTTTGCTACAACTGTGGGGAACCTGGTCATTTCCGCCCACAATGCCCTCGTCTTGTGGGTAATGTTCCACAAGCCCGAGGACGTGCTTTCAACATCAACGCGAATCAAGCACAAGCAAACAACGATGTGGTGAATGGTATGTTAACTTACCTTTAACTTTTGTGACCTAATTCTTTTCATGTGTTACCTATGTCGTTAAATACCTTTAAAATTGAACAGGTATGTTCCTTATTAATAAAACTTATGCATATGTCCTATTTGATTTTGGAGCCGATAAGAGTTTTGTTTCGTTAGAGTTTGAACCCATACTTGCTAAGCCACATACGAAACTAGAAAGACCTCTTACCGTTGAAGTTGCCGATGGAGAACCAATCACCGTTGACGTCATTATTCGTGATTGCATCTTAAGTCTTGACACGCATGATTTTCTTATCGATCTTATCCCTATGAAACTTGGAAGCTTCGACGTCATCATTGGTATGGATTGGTTAGCCAAACACCATGCCGAGATCATTTGTTTCGAGAAGTGCATTCGTATACCGTTACCCTCTGGAGATACTTTGAAAGTGTTTGGTGAAAAATCTTCCAAAGGGCTTAAACTCATATCTTGCACTCAAGCCCGAAAGTGCTTAAGCAAGAAGTATATGGCCTTCTTGGCTTACGTGGTCAACACGAAAGTCAAAGGGAAAGAACTTAAGGATGTCCCTATTGTACGAGACTTTCCTGAAGTATTTCCCGATGACCTTAGTGGTCTACCTCCCGTGCGTGAAGTCGAGTTCAAAATTGACTTGATACCGGGAGCAAACCCCGTGGCTAAGTCACCATATCGACTTGCACCATCGGAAATGCAAGAACTCTCTAGTCAACTTCAAGAGCTATCCGAGAAGGGCTTCATCCGTCCTAGTTCTTCGCCTTGGGATGCACCTGTTCTTTTCGTGAAGAAGAAGGATGGATCGTTTCGTATGTGCATCGATTATCATGAGCTTAACAAGCTTACCATCAAGAACTGTTATCCTCTTCCTCGTATCGATGATTTGTTTGACCAACTTCAAGGAGCTGCTATCTTCTCGAAGATCGATTTACGTTCTGGCTATCATCAATTGCGAGTCCATGATGACGATATCCCAAAGACCGCTTTCCGTACTCGTTATGGGCACTATGAGTTTATGGTGATGCCTTTTGGTTTAACCAATGCTCCTGCTGTCTTCATGGATCTCATGAACCGAGTATGCAAGCCTTATCTAGACAAGTTTGTGATCGTCTTCATTGATGACATACTTATCTATTCCAAGTCTAACACCGATCATGAACTGCATTTGAGATTGGTTCTTGAGTTGTTAAAGAAAGAGCAATTGTACGCGAAGTTCTCAAAGTGTGATTTCTGGCTCGAGGAAGTTCAATTTCTAGGACACGTGGTGAATAACCAAGGAATTCACATTGATCCTGCAAAGGTGGAAGCTGTGAAAAATTGGTGTGTTCCTACAACTCCTACCGAGGTTCGTTCTTTTCTTGGTCTTGCTGGTTATTATCGGCGATTCATTGCCAACTTCTCGAGGATCGCGAAACCGCTCACTACTTTGACACAAAAGAATAAACCATTCGAGTGGGGTTCCGAGCAAGAAGAAGCTTTTGAAGCGTTAAAGCATAAGTTGTGCAATGCTCCTATCTTGACCCTACCCGATGGAAACGACGATTTCACCGTGTATTGTGATGCATCTAAACAAGGCCTTGGTTGTGTTCTCATGCAACGAGGGAAGGTCATAGCTTATGCATCGAGACAATTGAAGGTTCACGAGGTGAATTACACAACACACGATCTTGAGCTTGGTGCTGTTGTCTTTGTTTTGAAGATTTGGAGGCATTACCTGTATGGTACGCAATGTATAGTCTACACCGATCACAAAAGCCTTCAACACGTTTTCAATCAAAAAGATCTCAACATGAGACAACGTCGTTGGGTGGAGTTGATTAGTGATTATGATTGTGACATTCGTTACCATCCTGGTAAAGCAAATGTTGTAGCCGATGCACTAAGCCGAAAGATTCACAACAAGATGATAGCATTCCAAGAAATTCGCGATCGACGTCAATGGTTTGACACTCTGGGTGAGTTCGATACTGAGATCCGACTTGATGTCAACGAAACCACCGTACTGCTACAAAACTTGAGAATAGATAGTGACATCGAGTCTAGTATCTTGGAGGCTCAAAAATGATGCAACAAGAAGGAAGAATGAAGGATGAACTGGAGCATAATCTTCTAACCCGATTGGAAACGAAACCCAATGGGTTGATGTACTTCGCCAATCGAATTTGGATTCCAAATCGCGATAACCTTCATACCTTTATTATGAACGAAGCTCATCAAACTCGTTATTTATTCATCCTGGTTCTGATAAGATGTACATGGACCTACGTGGTCAATATTGGTGGCCTGGAATGAAAAAAGACATAGTGACTTATGTAGCTAAGTGCCTCACATGTACGAAGGTTAAAGCCGAACATCAACGTCCAAGTGGATTACTTGAGCAACCCGAGATCCCTATGTGGAAGTGGGAACACATATACATGGATTTCATAACTAAGCTACCCCGAACCTCCCGAGGACATGATAGCATATGGGTGATTGTTGACCGATTGACCAAGTCGGCACATTTTATACCCATACGTGACACTTACAAGACATCAAAGTTAGCTCGTATATAAGTTGATGAGATTGTAAGTCGTCATGGGGTACCTCTGCATATCATATCCGACCGAGATGCTCGTTTCACTTCACATTTTTGGTCGTCTATGCAAGAACTCTTGGGTACACAACTAGATCTAAGCACGGCTTACCATCCTCAAACTGATGGTCAAACCGAGCGAACGATCCAAACCTTGGAGGATTTGCTACGACTTTGTGTTCTTGACTTTGGTGGTGATTGGGATACGCATCTACCGCTCGCGGAATTTTCGTATAACAATAGTTACCACTTGAGTATCAAGATGGCACCGTTTGAAGCACTTTATGGTCGTAAGTGTCGTTCACCGATCTGTTGGACCGACATTGGTGAAAACTTCATCACTGGTCCTGAACTTATACAAGAGACGACCGATAAAGTTTCTATCATTCGCAAGAACCTTGAAGTGGCGAGAAGTCGACAAAAGAGCTATGCTGATAAGCTACGTAAGCCATTGGAATTCCAAGTTGGGGAGATGGTTCTTCTTAAGGTTTCACCATGGAAAGGTGTGGTTCACTTTGGAAAGAAGGGTAAACTGGCTCCAAGATTTGTAGGACCTTTCAAAATCCTGAAAAGGATTGGGAAAGTGGCTTATAAACTGGAACTACCTTCCGACCTTAGTGGAGTTCATCCTGTGTTCCACGTTTCAAATTTGAGAAAGTGCTTGGCTGACGAAAGTCTGCATGTTCCAATGGAAGACATCCAAATTGACGAGTCATTGCATTTTGTCGAGAAACCTGTTGAGATCATGGATCGCATAATGAAGAAGACTAGAACCACAACAACCCCAATCGTCAAGGTTCGTTGGGAAAATAAACGTGGCGCTGAATTTACTTGGGAACGTGAGGAGCACATGAAGAAGAAATACTCGTTCTTATTTGTATAGTTTCATTTCTTTTAATTTCGGGACGAAATTCTTTCAAGTTGGGGAGACTGTAACATCTCATATTTTTGTTAATTAAAAGTTAATCTCGTTTATTCTTATAAGGGCTATTGTTGCCAATCTTGAAATTTATGAGTTATTTATGCATATTCTTTAGTTGTCATTTAATTTTAATATATGAAAGTTAATAAATAAAATATTAAATCGAACGATACTAATAATAATTATAATAATAATAATAATAATAATAACTAAAATACTAATAGTATAAACAATAACAATTAGTAACTTATAAAAGTTTTAAAAAATAATAATGTTTAAAACTTAAAGTTTATCTAAGTTAAGGGGGTGTTTTGTTAATTTTGAACTTTAAATAAGAGTTTAAAGCATAAAATGATACAAAACGAACTAGAGGGACCATTTGTGTAATTATTAAAAAAAACCCAACCCACCTCTTCTCTCTCCCCGCACATCCGGTGGCTTCTCCGGCCACCACCGGCCGAGCTCCGGCGAAGCCCAATCATGGGTAAAAACGACTAAAATTGAAACCAAATCATTACCAATCGGTTCACGAGCATAACTCGACCCCTTTAATACACTTTAATTGAAGTTTAAGCCGGTAATCGACGATTGAACTTGGTAACCGATTCACATTAAACCTCCAATCCGTTCGAACATTAAAACTCCATAACAATCGAATTAATTGAACCTAATCGATCCTCTATCTATCTCTAATCGTCTGCTATTTCCAATTTCATCTGAAACCCACTAGAATTACACCCCGATCATCATTTTCGTCGCAATCCTACGTCTAGTCGAACATCACTCTCTGGAGTTCAATTTTTGAAATTGATAGAGGGCTTCGAGTCTTGACTGTCTACTGGAACTTCACACGAAGTTAATTCGGATTTCATCATCGTTTGCATACCCATCGGACACTGTTGTGGTCACGGCTTGGTCTTTATCTGTTCTTCACAAACTAGTCTTCAACACAGGTAATCAAACATATGTACATACTCGATTTTAGGCTAGAAACGAAAGCCCTAACCGTAATTTGATTAACAACATCGATTGATGGTTCAATTTCGAATCAATCGAAACTAGGGTTCTTGGAGAATTGGGGATTTGTTTAAGTTTTGTATTTAACAATTAAAAACAGATACACATCGCGGCTGAGGCGTTTAGTTTACTGGTTCCATGTTCACTTTCTCAATTAGAGGTCACGGGTTCGAACCCGGTGACCTCCAACATTTTTTTACTTGTTTTACAGCTCTAAAAATATATATATATATATATATATATATAAATTTCTAAAAATTGTAAGAATATTCATTTTATAAATTTCGTATATTTTAAACCATTTAAATATTTTTCTGCAATTTATTATTAAAAATGTACTTATATTTTATTTAAAATTCTAAAGTGAATGTTATAGTTAATATATATTCTATGAAATTTAGACTTAAAAATACTAGTTTATTATTTCAACCATTGTTTACTTAAGTTATTGTTTAAATCGTGCTCATTTTATTTAATTATAAAACTTTATTAAAACTTTATAAATATTATAAAACTATTATAAATGTTATTCTTATTGTATATCTTTATATAAAATATAAGTATGTTGTTCTCACGAAAATATAATTGTTTTCTCAATTGTTAAATATAATTGATAAAATCCCCAAACATCACATTGAACCTAGTCTATGTTAATTCATTAAATTTATTGTAAAATTTTAACCTTGTGAACATATATATTTAGGTATCTTGTGACGATACGACTTTGGAACGACGCTTATTATTAATCTTATTAATCTCCCTAATATACTTATTTGACCACGTGAGTTTCCTTGCCCCTTTTTATCTTTTCACACTATTTTGGGGTGAAACATGATTGCTTATACATGATACACTTATACACATTTGAGACTTGTAAATCACTTGCAATTCAACTTATTATTTTGTCATGGTTATTTGTGTTTTGTAAGTGATTATATGAGATACATAGTTTGTTTACAATTATTAACTATTGCTAGCCTGGCGACGTCTTAGATCTTTGGGCCTGACAAGCCTATTTGGTGCTAAAGTCGAGGTATTGCCGACTCCTGATTACGTATGCTTGTTCATCATGGGAACCAAATACACTTAGCCAATCTTTTATACTTGTAATCAAGTCGAGGTTTGGTTGTAACGATATGTGTTCTATAACCTTACTTGCTTATGACCTATGACATGAATTGCTACTTGTAACCTTTTTCATATTATGTATGAAAACCTTGGAAACTCACCAACTATTTTTAGTTGACTCTTATTTTTATCATGTTTCAGGAAACCCTCAAGTTTAAAGTGGACTTTGAAGCTTGCAATAAAACTAGGACTTGGACCTAGTTAAATAAACAAAATGTTATGTTATGTTTTGATTTATGTTTGAACTTATCTCTTGTTTGAGACTTATGGTTGTATTTCATTTTAAGACTTATGATAAATAATATTTGTAATTTAATATAGCGTTATGTGGCTGTGAATAATCTTAACCCTCACATCTCGACGATTCCGCCGTCAAGGTTGGGGTGTGACACCAACTGTCGCCGTGTTGGATGGACGTTAACTTTTTATGTTAAATAATTTAAAATGACTAGAATACCTCAATTGTAACACCAGTTTCTAGCCCATTTACCGCATCCCTATTTACCAATCGCACCACCGCACTCAACTAGCAACCACCTCATATCTGGTTTCTAGCCCACCAACTCACCCAACTGGCTACCACCTCACCTTTGTTTCCAACCGCACCACTGCACCCAATCGCACACCACTAGTTGCCAATTACACTCTCATCTTAGTCTTCCCGTCTCAACTTACAGAACTGCTACCGACGCCACCATAAGTTGGATGGCGATGTGGTGGTCGGCTCTATGGTTGTGATTATGTTCATAAAGGTTGTGCGATGGTGATGAATCGAAGCAGATCTATTGCAAATCAAACCTGAAAACGATTAACTCCCAATGGTGGTGATGGCGGCTGGTTCATGTTTTTCAGCGGCGGCGGTGGTGACTAAAAGTGTGAAGGTGATTGGGTGAGGGTAAGGTGGTGATGGTTTAATGGTTTTTCCAGTTGAAAATGGATGGAAGATGATGGTCTGAAGTTGATGGTTAGTTTCCCGATAGGATTATGGTGGTGGTTAATGGATCTAGGTGGTTTGTCAATGGAGGTAAATGGGGAAGATGAAGTGGGGTTCGTATGAGTGGGATTGGTTATATAATTTTATTTTTTTAATGTTTTTTAACATTCTACTATCTAATGGTATTTTGGTAATTTCATATGCATTTAACGGCAAAAGTTAACGTCCATCTAACACAGGGACCGTTAGGGGTGTTCAAAAATATCCGAATCCGAAAATCCAATCCGAAAATCCGAATCAGAAATATCCGAATTTTCGGATATCCGAAAATTTGATTATCCAAATTTCGGATATCCGAAAATTCGGATTCGGATTCGGATAGTGATTTTCAAAAGTTTTGGATATTCAGATATCCGATTATCCGAAAACTAAAAATATTTTTTTTTATTTTTTTGAATTTTAGATATATTTTTACTTTAGATTGAGATTTTTTAGTGTTTATTGTAAGTTTTATTATATGAGTTGGTTTTTAATATTAATTTTATAATATTATATGTCTAATTATTGTAAAAAAACTAAAAAATAAAAAACTAAAAAAAATAAAAAATGAATTTCGGATATCCGAATCCGTATCCAAAATTTCGGATATCCGAAATTTCGGATACGGATTCGGATAGTGATTTTCATTATCCGACTTTGAACACCCCTAGGGACCGTTGATGTTACGTTCATGTAAAGTATTGAACTAAGCTTGTAATTTCTAAGAGTTAGTGACCAAAAGTGAAGTAAAAGTATACCACATGGACCACCCGTGTAACTAAGTCTAAATTTAACAAGAACTTTAATATATTCAAGTTAAAAAGGTGTATTCCTTCAATATAAGTGGCATCCAGATGTAAGACCTAAAGCTTGTGTTGTGATTTGCTCATCCAATTTTTTTGTGTAAATCTAAGGGAGCGTTTAGTTGGAAAAATGGAATGGAATGGAATGGAACGGAATTGAGAAACTAGTATAATTTTCAAGTTAAATTATGTTTATATGAGCAATTAGAAGTAAACCCAAGGGAATGTTTCACCTCAAATTCCCTTGGTTGTGAGATTTCAAAATCCTTCCACCTAGAGAGGGAATTTGAAATCCCACAACCAAAGGAATTTAAGGTGAAACATTACCTTGAGTTTACATTTCATTACCCACTCAAACATAATTTTACTTGAAAATTATACTAGTTTCTCAATTCCATTCCATTCTTCCAACCAAACGCTCCCTAAGAGTGTGAGACCAATTATTTTCATGAAGCAAGTTTATGTTACTTAAAGTTAGAGATAAATAATAATTGGTAGTCGAATCATAAAGATTTATTGGTTGATTTGTAAGTTCCATTAAAATTAAAAGAATAAACTTTGAATTTGACTTGGCTAGCTGTAACAAATGTCTATAAACACCAAATGAATCCATAAACCTTTACTTTAAACTCGTTCAAGCAATTGGACACCATGACAAGTCGAGTATCGAGATCTCGATCCATAGTCCCCGTGTGGGCTTGTTTCCTTAGTAATGACTTTGATCGCTTTTATGAATTTTAGGTCGATGAGGCGTATTAATTAAAAGCTTACAATTTTGATCAGATTTGGATCTTAAGCTATTATGTACATGGTTGCTAAATCAACTTGAGATCATGATGACCTATATGGTTCCCAAAGTTTGTTTATTAATTTGAAGTTACTAATCGCGAAAACTTCTTTGATATTGATAATTTTCACTAAGATATAATTTCACTTTTTTAACTTAAATATAACTAGGGCTTATAGCTAACGCATGTTGCTTGTCTTAAAGCTGACGCCCAAACAAACATGATAGCGTGTGGCTCAAAAGTAATAGTCGGTTACGATTGCATACCGAAAAATGCTACCAAGCCAGAGCAACCACACTGGATTTGGTGTATCATCACAACCATGGATCAGCCAAAATGAAGGGTCTCAGACAAACATACGTCCATCATCATCAACGAAATTCATCGACAACGATAACCTGCGTAACTGTTACTAACAAAAAACAGTGTGAACATGTAACCTAAAATGTATGATATCATGTGTATGTATGACTTAGAGCACGCAACAGGAGAAATAAAAACAAACAACAAAAAGTAATAGGAAAAACCCAAAAAAAACACAGACACATCAACAACACACCCAACAATAGACCTAACAGCAAAGGCTAACAACCAACCAACCCCCTCCCCCCCAAAAGGATATAATCTACCACCATCAACATCTTCAAACATGTTTACATAGGCCTCATATGAATCATTCATAATCATCATCATCATCATCATCATCATCATTATCATCAACCTAACGATACCACGGCACCCGACATATAATACCATAGTTGAATGAATGAAAAAGAATAAAGTGATACCAAACCGTCTTAGATGAGGTAACCCTCAACCTCATATACAAAGCATTCCCTACACAACAAAGACGAACCAGAAAGACTAAGAATGGGTTGAAGTTCAGTGACCTCAAACGAAAGTCTTTAGTGAAGTATCTCCATCATCATTAACTTGTAGCAACCAATTAGGGTTCTTCACCAAAAAACATTTAATCAACGTCTTAGGCGAGTGGTTGCCCATCGTCATCGACTAATCGCATTTCCATAAGGCCTTAGTAGGTCAGAAAAAGCCTCCTAGAGGTGGCACTCAACCTCCGGCCAATTATAGACAATCCCTGGAACTACCTGTATTGCATCGACACAAAGAAAAGCCACCATCCAAGCATGGTAGAGGCGGATGCTAGGTGGCACCCGATTCAAACAACAATCAGCTGGTCATTGGTGGGAGGCGACAGATTATGGCAATAGTAACCGCCATCGACCAACACCTTGAACCAGAGAAAGAAGTCTTCCTAAGGACGTAACCGTCCCCGCCTCCTCCGCAATCACCACCCTACCTTTTCTCTCTTTATCCATAAAGTCTCTCTCTCTCTCTCTCTCTCTCTCCCTCTCATCCTATCTATCTATCTATCTATCTATCTATCTTGAACCTGAGATCCGGACGTCAAGATACTTGTGCCTCTACCCCACTGGCCCCACAGTAGCTTCTCATGTTAAATACTATATATATAAATTAATTACATTTTTTATTGATAAATATAATTTTTTTCATATAATTATACATGTAAATAATTAATTATAGTACCGACAACATTACATTACTTGTGCCGATTTTTTTGTTTATTTTACTTTCTCTTGTTTAGAGTATGTAATTAAATAAAAATAATAAAATATTAAGGTCAAGTGGACAATATTATAAATTGCCGTCTCATGCAAGTGATCATTTTGATGGTTTCAGGTCAACTCTTTAATTATAGGACAACCGAGTATTTGCATCTTACGTTTGGTGATATAACTCGATCGGTTTAGATTGTTATCAATATTCAACTAAAATAATATCTATTCTATGCAAACTAACTTAAAATATATATTATATTATAAATAAGTTAAATAATACGAGGTTCTGAATTTATAGAACACTAACCGTAGTAAATGGTCGTTTATATAAACTAAGTTGTAAATTGTTGTTTATATAAACTAAAATGTAATTTACAGTAGTTTACAATCATTTGAACTAAGGTATTGATAACAATCTAAATTGTGTTATTAGCCATTTGAACTAAGGTATTGATAACAATCTAAATTGTATTATTAGCCATATTCATAAGGTTAGTGAGGGATTCAAAGATCAAATTTAGAGAAGGAAATATATTTCTTTAACCGGTCAAAACGGGTGAAGTAGGGCAGGGTTGACGTGCAAAGTCCTTTCTTAGGTTCGATCCGAATATAACCTTCACCTGTTTGAATTATAATCAATTTTTTTTTTTAATTTCATATTAGGTTTGTATCGTGTTATCATGTTGTATTAATTATTTGAACTCCATTATATTTGTTTGAGTTCTGAAATAAACTGTAATAACATTTAAATATCCTAAACATTATATGTACGCTTCCTAGGAGTGTTGAAATTCAAATATCTAATTTTTTTTAGATTTCCACTACAACTAAAAAATAAGAAAAGTAAAAAAATTATATTAGATATATCAACTTTAAATTATAAACACACACAACACAATATATATATATATATATATATATATATACACACACACACACACACTAGTGGAAATGCCCGCGCGTTGCGGCGGTACGGCTGTTGCGCAATCTTTTGGGAATTCGATTTCGGTATCAACTCGGTGCGTTATGACGTAAATTAAAAAATCGAAGTATAATTATTGAAAAAATTAATAAAGAAAACAATTACGTATATTACATAAGTCTTTACGACAACTATGTTATCCCAATCAGATTAGTGAAATCATGAGTGATATTTGTAGTCGAAAATCACTTATTACCTAGATTTTAAGGGGGGTTCGTTTTATGAATGTAGGTTAAAGTTTTATGGCTATCGGAGGCAGCTTTCGACGGTGATTTGCATAAATCGGAGAAATATAACGGAGAAATTGCCACCACAAATTACCATCTTGATTGTTATTGAGCTGTGAACAACCGGCAAGGGAAAAAGGAAGAGGGATAAGAGCTCAATCGTAATGAATGAATGACGTAAAAAGTAAATGGCGGTTTTGTTTCGCCACGTATATATGCTTTAGCATTTGTATTATAAATATCATATGTTATACTTTATTGTAAGGGTATACATAAAATAAAAAAAATGGTTAATCTTTTGAAATTTAAGTATGATTTTTCATATGGGTGTCTTAATTCATATGTAAAGTTATCATTCTATCCTCCTTTCACTTTTATTATAAAAGATATAGATAAATATTAAAATTATTAAAGTCACAATATGCCTCTAGAAAAATATTACTATTATAGTTATTATAAATATGAAGATATATATAATTATATACTTAAATATTTAAATAAAATAATACTTAATTTAAATATTATTTAGTTATAAAATATAAGTAGTAAATATAAATTTAATATCAATTTATAGTAATATAAATAAAATTAAATTTAATTAAGTGAATTAAATAATATCATATTTTATATAATGTATTAATAATGTTTATTAAATACATGAAAGAGACAAGAATAAAATATCAAGGTATATAAACTATAATTGATAAATTACCATATTACCCCTAAAGTGTCTTAAAATCTTAATCAATTCTTTATTCTACTATTTTTAGATGTCTTGCACTTTTTATACATGTTGTTTCAAAACTTGTATGCATGGCATAATTACATCTCTGTCAAAAGAGATGTATTATATAGTAGTATAAATATAGATATAAGTATTTAAATAAACTAATACTTAATTTAAAATGTATTTAGTTATAAAGATATTATTAGTAACTATAAATTTAAATGTCAATTTATATTATTATAAATAAAATAAAATTTAATGAAGTGAATTAAGTAATATCACATTATTAAATAATGTTTTAATAATATGTATTAGATTATACAATAATTAGAAAAAGTTAATTAAATGGGACAAAAGTAAAACTATTGTATAAAATACTTGTACTATATGCTTAAAATGTTCTATAGATATCTTATATTTTGAATGAAATTACCATCTTATCCTTATAATATGTATTATATAGTACTATAGATATATGTGGGTATGGGTGAGATCAAATAAGAACTCTTTTTTATGAGAACTCTACCAATCAATGTGAACCATTAGTTTTTAATGGTAAAATGGTAATTAACAAAAATATAATAAAAAAACTATAAAACAAAAACATAACATAAAAATAAAAACATAAAAATGTTTTCCTCGTTTCCCTCTTTCATAAAAAGGTTTATAAAAATAAAAAAATTTCTTATTTTTTTATGAAATTCGTTTTACACATGTGTAATATCGGATTTATACATGTGTAATACCGGTATTACACATATTGTAAATAACGGGTGGGCGATTTTTTAAAAAGTATATCAATATGGTAGACATTGGAAAGGTAAATACTGAAATTAATGGTAAAATTTTTTTGAAAAAATAATGTCGTGAACAAAAGTTATGAACGTTTTATAAGAAAAGGTGGAAATAACATATGATTTACATGTGACTAAAATGTATGACTCTTATTAGTTTATAAAGTTATTATAAGAACATGTGGTTCTTAAGATAACCCTATCATATATGGATAAGGTTATAATAAAAAGATATTTAATCTAAAATACCTAAAAGTATTGTGGGTTCTATACGTGTCCTATTGTTTTAAAAGAGATAACATTTTGATCATTGTGTCAAACAATTACCTCATTGTGTCTAATATGTTCATTGTATCAAATATTTGTTCATTGTGTCATTTTTTTTAATTTTGTTATATGTATTCATTATTATGTTTTACATTTTAGATTATTTTATGTTATTTTTGTTATTGCTTTATAGATTATATCAACTTTTTATTTATCATTGTGATTATAATTATATATATACAATGATGTTATTTTACTAATACATTTTTAAAACTCATATTGTTCAAGAAAACATAATATGTTGTTTTTGTCATTGTTCTTTTATAAATTATATAAACTTAGTATCTATTATTGTCTTTTATAATTACAAGCACACAATGATGTTATTTAATCAGTGTATTTTGCAAAAAACTTATAGTGTTTAATATAACACAATAACGATCAAAAACACAATGAGACATTTTATCATTGTGTTTTATTTTTATATCATTTTAGTTTATTTGTTTTTTTCGATTTGTTTCTAATATGTTGTTCACCAAGTGAACTCCAAGGCCGATGATGAGACATTGAAGTGATTTTGATTGTTTTGGCATCGTTGTTGAATCTGGTTAGTAGTCGCAACCGAATATTAATCTGAGACTGTGTTGAGCCTGAGTTATACAGTCTCAAATCGTTCCGAGTCAGACATCATGTGCAGGACGCGCATCAATGGAAAACGCTAGTTAATGTTAAATTACTAAACTGGCGGTTTAAATTAGGTTATTTATATTCAAGATTCGAAAGCTTTCAGTTGCATCATTGATTTGACCCCTCCCACTTTCTTCCCTAATCAATCTCTCAATCGCCATTGTTGTCTGCTGTTGCTCCAATGAAAATGTGACACAATGCTACTATTTTTTCACTGAAACCTGTAACTTTTAACTCTCTCTCTCTCTCTCTCTTAAATTATGCATGTCGAAGTGTTTATTTATATCTTTGCTGATCATTCACCTCACACACACACTCTCTCTCATTCACATTTAACAAATTGCTCTCTTCCTCTCGATCATTTCTTGCGTTTTCTGCTATTTCTGTTCTTAAATCGATTTGGGTCCACTCCAAATTCATGTAATTTAAAGGTTATCTAAGATTGTAAGCTCGAGTTCTTCCGTTGAAATTTCTGGGTTGATTCTTGTTTCTTGATTGTAATGTAATTTCACATAAAATTCTTCGTTTTTGGAGATACCAATTTGCTTGAATTAGTCTTAATTCTTGTTTTCGATCAATGGGGGCTCGTTAGTGTTTCGATCACTTCGTTTCTTTAGCTTCCAGCTTTTCTTTAAGTCCTCTACACAGATCTTGAAGTTTAATATCTTTTCTCAAAGTTCATAACATGTAATTGTTCTTGTGATTTCTACTGCATTCCAACTGTTTGATGAAATTCCCTTTTTTTTTATCAAGTTTAAGAGTGTAGAGAGGTGATGGATCTGTGTTTTGATCAAGTCAACCGTTAGTCGAGGGATCTTTATAGATGGAGATTACTTTGCTATCTCGTTAATTTTCATCGAATTCATTCAGTTAATGTTTTTAACACTTGCATATGGAGTTTAAATAGGGAAGAACAGCTTATGTCTGGTTAACGTTCATTTCTTGATTCTTTGATAGTTCTTAACGATATATACCGTGATTATTTACTGATCTCCTGAGATGTAATGATCAGCAACTGTGTATATTAGTATGTTCATGGATCTCATGGGGATCATTATATAACATATACAAATGATTCAACATAACTATTTCAATTATCACTCCTTTAGTGATGTGAAAATAATTCCTTAAATTTCTGCCCATTTCTACACGTATGTTCTATATGAACGTTTGAGTCGTTATTTCTTCGCCTCTCAAGCCTTTTCATCCACTTCAATTGTTGTCATAATATCCTTCATCACGTATTAAAAGACCACATAAAGGTTATATCATATATTTATGGAAGAAACATTCGTCCCCTTTCGTGGGATCAGTAATGATCTCAAAGGAAGATTACTGTGCTACAAACAGGACTGGACAGGTGGCATCCGGGCTGGTATCAGGTTTGTATTTCTATTATAGTTTGAGTTACCGTTGAGTTTTCTTAAAGAAAATAGTGTTATTATGCTTTTCGTTACAAGATTCGGTTTTTATCAGGATTCTGGCTCCAACGACATATATATTCTTTGCTTCAGCAATACCGGTTATATCTTTTGGGGAGCAGCTGGAAAGAGATACCGGTTAGAAACCTTAAAGTTTTTAAGATTCATATTCTCACTTATTATGTGAAATTTAGGCTAAATATTGACTTTAATGTTTATATTGATGCAGAGGGAAGTCTAACTGCAGTCCAAACTCTAGCCTCAACTGCACTTTGTGGCATTATTCACTCTGTAGTTGGAGGGCAGCCACTTCTTATATTAGGTGTTGCTGAGCCAACCGTGTTAATGTATACGTTTATGTTCAAGTTTGCAAAGGATCAAAAGGACTTAGGAAAACCTCTTTTCTTAGCCTGGACCGCATGGTATACGTTGTACACTCTTGGCTAGGTCAAGTAACAGGTTGGGTTGGGTCGGTTTGGGTCAACCCGAAACCTTTCTTGTCTAATTTTATAAAAAAAAGTCTTTCAAATATGATTGCAGAAAAAATATTATTCCATTTGTTTAAAGTACAATTTAGGTGACTATTGACAGGTTTTTCCTTATAAAGTAATTATCATGATATGGGTCATTTAAATGGTTAGAGATAAACATAACCCAAATCGAGTGGATCATAAGTAGGTCAAAATTGCTACCTCGACTTAAATTACTTAATTCTTGAAAGTATGGTATTAAGAAAGTTATTATTGTCTTGATGAGAACAGGGTTTGCGTGTGGACGGCTTTTCTGCTGGTCTTGCTGTCTATTTTGGGTGCCTGCTCAATCATCAATAGATTCACACGAATAGCTGGTGAATTATTTGGTCTTTTAATCGCAATGCTCTTCATGCAGCAAGCTATTAAAGTGAGTTAGATTATCTTTAATTTCAACTTAATAAAATTCACGAAGTTAATAGTGGTAGATTATTTTAATAATCAGAATCAAATAGGCATTTTTTATATTTATGTCAATAATAAGTGCTTCAACAACAATAGTTAGCTTTAAATGTACTTTCAAGTTGCAAGTTAAGGTCTTTACACCATCTTGAATCATCAAACAAGTTTCCCTTAAAATTTGGATTAAGAAATTATAGACACCTATAAATTTGGATTAAGAAACAAAAGGTTAACATTATGTTCATTCCATAGGGAGTTGTGGAGGAATTTGGTATACCAAAAGTGAAACTCCCAATCAACTTGCATTGCAATCTTCATGGCGTTTTGCAAATGGAATGTTTGCACTGGTCTTATCCTTCGGCCTTCTTCTTACTTCTTTAAAAAGTCGTAAAGCAAGATCCTGGCGTTATGGAACAGGTTAGCGTCTCACCTTTGTGCTTTGTGATTAAGGGGGTATTTGGATTAACATTCTAAAGTCATTATGAGATATCATATAATCCGAATCAATAATCAGCTTTAATATAACACGCCATAGTAGATCATGTTCAACTGTGCTTTTGTTGTTTGAAGCTGCAATAAATCAATAATTATATAAGTTGGTAGATGTTTGAGTGTTTTGGCAATATCTTGTAAAATGGGAAATATTTTATTTTATCCTTAGGTCCTCACTTTTGTGGCAGCCGGTGTCAAACGCATTATCTAAAACAGTTAGGTAATCGATAATCAGAAGGAATATATGTTTATGAGAACACTAAAAACTGATTATTGTGAGTCCAAACACCCCTTGTATCAAACACATTAATTTTAACCGATTAGGTAATCAATTATCAGAAGCAATATCTGTTTATGAGAACACTAAAAACTGATTATTGCGAGTCCAAACACCCCTCAAATGAATTTAAAAAAGTTTTGTTAGCTAATGATGTTGATGAAGGTCAAACAATTTGTTGACTTGTGAATCTTGTTTCAAGGGTGGCTAAGGGGATTTATAGCAGATTATGGTGTCCCTATTATGGTGGTTGTTTGGACTGGTGTGTCATACATACCAACTAATAGTGTACCCGAAGGAATACCCAGGCGGCTTTTTAGTCCAAACCCATGGTCTCCTGGTGCTTACACAAATTGGACTGTTGCAAAGGTGGCTTTTTAAATTTAAAAATTTCATGAATCACATGTATTTTTTTCTTAAATTTTTCAATATCTTGCAGGATATGTTGAACGTCCCACTTGTGTATATTATTGGAGCTTTTGTTCCAGCCACCATGATTGCGGTTCTATACTATTTTGATCACAGTGTTGCATCTCAACTTGCACAACAAAACGAGTTTAATTTAAAAAAACCGCCTTCATATCACTATGACCTTCTCCTTTTAGGTTTTTGGTAAATGATCATTCATTCCTTCATGAGAATTACTCCTATTTCTTTTTAGTATAGTTATTTTTTATGTATTTGTTTGGTTAACAGACCTTACTATGTGGGCTAATTGGCATTCCTCCTGCCAATGGAGTTATTCCACAATCTCCTATGCACACAAAGAGCCTAGCCACCTTGAAACATCAGGTATTTTTATTTATCAAAAAACAAATATTATATCTCTTCTAATTTATAACAGGAGGATGATGTGGTCCTCTTAAATTAAATTGCTTAATTTAGGATGATGTATGATTGACCATGACCCCCACCCCCACCCCCAAATTAAGGGGAACAATACTAATAGTCAACTTTTGATATTAATGATTCACTTTTTCAAAATATAAATTTTTTAAAGATCTACAAGACACAATTAATGTGTGTCATTTGAAATTACAACTCATGTGACACAATCTTGACTGTGTTCTTTCTTTGAGTTGGAGGTACTTTATATTATATTCATTCGTCTGTTCTTTCCAACTATTTCCTTTATCAAATGCTATAAAGTATCTAATCCTGAGGGATCGCTAATCTAGCGACTTATTCATAATTAGTAAATATGTTAAGTAATAAAAAGGTAAATTTTATTTTGGCTAGAAATTGTAATGCATAGAACATTTCTTATTCATGTTTTATCTTTGTACTATTTATCATAGCTAAAAAAGTTTTGTTCGTTTTTAAACAGCTTCTACGGAACAGACTTGTATCTACAGCTCGAAGAAGTATACGTAACAACTCAAATTTGGGTGATTTATACCGAAACATGCAACAAGCATACAATGAAATGCAGACTCCACTCGTTTACCAGAATCCATCAACTCTAGTATGTAGTTAAATCTTCAATCTGTTTAAACTTGATTTTGCTATATTTCATCTAAATAATCATCTTTAAAACTTATTTTGCTAAAATGTATCTAAAGATTATCTTTTAATCTTAATGTGTGCTGTATTTTATCTAAATAGTTATCTCTTAAACAGGGACTAAAAGAGCTGAAAGAATCAACAGTACAAGCAGCATCTGCTGGTGGTTACATTGATGCACCAGTTGATGAAACCGTGTTTGATGTTAATAAAGATGTTGATGATTTGTTGAATATCGAAGTGAAAGAACAACGGTTGAGCAATCTGTTACAAGCTTTAATGGTTGGTGGCTGTGTTGCTGCTATGCCTGTTCTTAAAAAGATTCCCACTTCGGTTCTATGGGGTTATTTTGCTTTTATGGCAATTGAAAGCTTGCCCGGTAATCAATTTTGGGAGAGAATATTATTACTTTTCACTGCTCCAAGTCGAAGATACAAGTAAGTTTTTAGCTCCACTGGCATCTTAAAGACTTAAACTAGTAACATAAGGCGGATTAGATAACAAGCCAAAACCTGTAGTCTTTTGGTGCATGCCTAAAGAGTCATCTCAGGTTGCGCCAAACCACTTTTTGTCTGAAAATATCTTTTTTATCATTTAGTGTCACATATGATTAGCAAGGCTTTTCTTGTTTCAATAACAATCTAATTTTTTAGTAAAACTATTCAGAGGTTTAGTCGTTCAGACTTTGGGCAATTTTCGACCCATTTGAACTGTTTTTCTAACTTTTTTGGTTTACGCATTTTAGCCAATAGACAAAAATAAACACTTGAAACAGGTCAGAATTGTCAAATTCGGAGTTTACAAAATCAGTTTAATCTGCTACTTTTTGTGCCCCTACTGTATATGAACCAACCAACTATTTGAGAGTATTTGTTACTTATCATTGTACTCATATTATATTTTTTTGTTACTGCCATTTTGATCAGGGTTCTGGAAGAAAATCATGCTACATTTGTTGAAACCGTGCCTTTCAAGACGATTGCCTTTTTCACCGTTTTCCAGACAGTTTACTTGCTTGCTTGTTTCGGGATAACCTGGATCCCAATCGCTAGTGTTATGTTTCCACTTTTGATCATGCTTCTTGTTCCTGCAAGACAATATTTGCTTCCCAAATTCTTTAAAGGTGCTCATCTTCAAGATTTGGATGCTGCTGAATATGAAGAAGCACCTTCCACAACCTACAATATGGCATTTGGTGTAAGACAATTCTATCTTTCTAACTATATTGAAAAAATAAAAAAATAAAATAATTAGGTAACACGGAGATGGGATACGTGGTAAGCGCCTCATGATCCTTCAAGAGGGTCTCAGGTTCAAATCAAGCTTTCACTGGTTTTGTGCATTAAACCCACTGAAAGCCGCCTATCTTATGCTGCATTTTACATGATCCCAACGTAGCAGGGCATCGGTGGGGAGTAAATAAATAGACATTGCATGCCCTTTGTGAGGAAAAATAACATGTCCATATAATCATGCAACAAGTCCTTTATAAATGACAATGTTCATATAGTGATCACCTTTCAATATATATATATTTTTTAATATTTTAGCATAAAATTATAAAATAAATAACTCCCCATCAATCCTTTATGGATTTTCTTACCATGCTATGATTCTTTCTTATGTATACATCTGCAGGATGATGATGTACGTTCAAGAACATCTCAAATTGATAGCGGAGAAGTACTTGATGGAATTATAACAAGAAGCCGAGGTGAGATTCGTCACAGTCCCAAAATCACAAGTTCAACCCAAAGCCCACGAGAAATGCAGCCTTCGTATAGCCCGCGTGTGCCACAACAGGCTTATAGTCCACATTTACACGAGCTAAGGGTCGATAGGAGGATGAGATCACCTGGAAAAGGGATAGAGATCCGGCAAACACCAAGTCCTGGTCCATCAAATCTTGGTGAAACCAGTAAAGGTTCTTCCTCATGAATCTTTTGCAGTTTCAATGGTGCTTGAGAGGTTTCTTTCATGTTTGTATGGTTTTAAAAAGTTGTATGCTTTCTGAGTGTGTTTATTTTATTGTATGTGTATGATATGGGCAGGAAAAGAATAATCAAAGTTATAATCAAATAATGTTTCCTAACCTCATTCCCGCTTGTCATTTGTGTATAAAGCCAAGGGTGAGATCTTATGTAGTTCAAGATGTTTGATAGTAGAGGAGTAAGCATGTGAAATTATTAATTGATTATGATTAATGTTAAACTAATAGACGTAAATTTGTGCATTGCAGCGGGATGTTGGTATTGCGATAAATTTGCAACGCTTGGTTTAGAATAAAATTTATGTCAAGATGTAGATAAAAGAAGAATGCTTAAATGAGAAGGATAAACTGCACCACTTTATATAAAAATTGAAACCGTGAGGTAGTTTTGACGGTTTTTACGTTTGAACTTCGACTAAAATTTATGCTTAAACGTATAATTATAGTTGTTAAAAACATTTCATAAGTAACTTATCACTAGTAGATGATTTACACACCCATTGGTGAATGGTCACCGTATCTAGTTTTTTAGTTCCGATGACTTTGATAATATTTTCCATGTAAACCTAAGTTGATTTAGAGTTGACTTTTAGACCTAAGGATGACTCCTGCTAAAGTATGTTTTTATAAATGTTTATGTGGTTCATGACTAACGCATAAGTGTTATATATGGTATGAAATGCATGATATGATAAATGAACCAATAAAAGTATTATGCATAATGAAGAGGAATGATAAATCACTATAAAAGGAAAGTGAAGGGCCCTATTCTAAAAATCTTATTATAAATAGAATGAAATGGACCTTACGCTTGTTTTGGCTAACTGGAATGGTTTTATGCACTGTGAGTCAAATGAAATGGAATGGATCTTACACTTGTGTTGGCTTAACTAGATTGGGCCTTGCACCATAGGTCAATTATTATGGGCTTAGCTAGATATGATTGTGCTCATCTTATATGTTAAGAGATTTATACGCAGTCAATATATGAAGTCTTGCTTTATGGAGAATAAATGATATGACAAGTTTAAAGATAATGAAAATGAACGAATGAAATGAACATAATAAAAAGACATGAAAGCCATGTGATATGCATGTATAGTTATTAAGTGTTAATCAATAAAGATTAAAGCTTGTTTTAATACATAAAACTAGAACTTACTCAACAACGCTCACTTTTATATGCATATTAGTGGACAAATAAGTTGCTAAGCTTATGAAAGTGGGATGCCATTTCAAGCTACTTAGGCGTTTGAGGAGTAACATCCTTGTTACGAATAACCAATGTATTTTTTGAATGACAATTATGATGTTCATTTATAAAGACAATTGTTTATTTTTAGTTTGTTATGAAAAGTTTTCCTCTGATATATTTTAATTAAATGATGTAATGTAAAATGTTTTATGCTATTAATAACCAACAATAAAATGGGTCCAAATTTTAGGCGTATCATGAAAATATGCTCTCAATTGACAAGACCTTTTGTTAAAGTTCTTAGACTTGTTGATGGAGATAAAAAAATTATGATATATATACACACACTCACACACACACACACGAGGCTATTAAAAGAGCTAAAGAAGCTATTGAGGATAATTTCAAGTTCAAAATGAAGAAGTATGCTAAAGTGTTTGAGTTTATTGGCTAAAGATGAGTTGTTCAGCTACATAGACTGTTAAATGCTTGTGGGTAACTTTAAAACTCAATTTCTATTATGAAAATCAAGATAAGGCAAAGTTTGGAGAGATCGTAGACAAAGAAAGATTAGATCTCTAGGTAAAATAATATCTTACATATTATTGGTTATAACTTTTACCAGTTACGATAACTATTACATTTTTATCTACTATTTGACTTTCAAATATTGCATTGATTGAATGCATTTGACGATTGTATCACATCCCGGCGGAAGCGTGAAATGCTTGGGTTTGACTTTTCGGTTAAAAACGCATTGATTATAATATCATACAATCCCAACAATTAACTAAACATAAAACTTCATTAATTATACCATTAGGATTACAATATACAAAATTTATCTAACAATTAGACTTTTACGTTAGTTTAGTAATCCTAAATCAAAAGAAACATCATAATCACTACATATTATCTTCCAGCTAGTAATGGGCGTGAACTTCCACAAATAGGCTGAAATCCATTAGATCTACTGTCACCCAAATGCACAGATGTCTTATGTAGCCATAACATTCATTAAACAAGTTGAACGTGTAAAAATGAAATTATAAAACATTCTGATTACCTGAAAAAGCATACTCAAACAGTCAACATAAAGTTGGTGAAAAGATAATTTTATTCAATAACATAATTTCTCTTAATTGATGCAACATAAACAGCTCACAACCAAACCACTTATATGCCAAGTGATTCATAATTGTAACAATATAAATCACAGAATCAAATAGTATCACATCACAAACCCTCATCCGGCAGATGCAGGACGATATATTGTTAAGTAGCGCTATCTATATTATCTAACGGTTCCTCATCTGAATTAAGTTTGTGTCAAAATGACAGTAACTTATAAGAATTCTCATTTATATTAGCATCAATTTTGATAACAGACAGTATGTTTTTCCCCAAAAATTTATAAACCAAAGTTGCCATGTTACTCACCTTATTTCCACCAATATGTCAAAAATTTCCTATTAAATAATTATTTGTTAGAATAAGAATTTATTTCTTTAAAATTTTCAGCATTTATATTATTAATTTGGCTTAAATTTCTAAATAGTAGCTATCGTTGTCCAAAAATTAGCAAATTTTACAAACAGTGGTATTTTGGTATCTAGAGTATCCCAAAAAAATTTAAATTAATATTTCTTTACAGGTTATTTCCTAGACTTTTTACAAATTTCACAATAGATGGAAGAAATATCTACATATCTTTAAAAATTTTAAAATATATAACTCCCTATCAATCCTTTATGGATTTTCTTACCATGTTATGATTCTTTCTTATGTATACATATGCAGGATGATGATGTACGTTCAAGAACATCTCAAATTGATAGCGGAGAAGTACTTTATGGAATTATAACAAGAAGCCAAGGTGAGATTCGTCACAGTCCTAAAATCACAAGTTCAACCCAAAGCCCACGAGAAATGCAGCCTTCGTATAGCCCGCGTGTGCCACAACAGGCTTATAGTCCACATTTACACGAGCTAAGGGTCGATAGGAGGATGAGATCACCTGGAAAAGGGATAGAGATCCGGCAAACACCAAGTCCTGGTCCATCAAATCTTGGTGAAACCAGTAAAGGTTCTTCCTCATGAATCTTTTGCAGTTTCAATGGTGCTTGAGAGGTTTCTTTCATGTTTGTATGGTTTTAAAAAGTTGTATGTTTTCTGAGTGTGTTTATTTTATTGTATGTGTATGATATGGGCAGGAAAAGAATAATCAAAGTTATAATGAAATAATGTTTCCTAACCCTCCATTCCCGCTTGTCATTTGTGTATAAAGCCAAGGGTGAGATCTTATGTAGTTCAAGATGTTTGATATTAGAGGAGTAAGTGTGTGAAATTATTAATTGATTATGATACATATTAAACTAATAGACGTAAATTTGTGCATTGCAGCGGGATGTTGATATTGTGATAAATTTGCAACATTTGTTTTAGAATAAAATTTATGTCAAGATGTAGATAAAAAAAAGAATGCTTAAATGAGAAGGATAAACTGCAGCACTTTATATAAAAAATAAAACCGTGAGGTAGTTTTGGCGGTTTTTACGTTTGAACTTCGACTAAAATTTATGTTTAAACGTATAATAATAGTTGTTAAAAACATTTCATAAGTAACTTATCACTCGTAGATGATTTACACACCCATTGGTGAATGATCACCCGCATCTAGTTTCTTAGTTTTGATGATACTGATAATATTTTCCATGTAAACCTTGACCAATAGTTGATTTAGAGTTGACTTTTAGACTAAGGATGACTCTCGTTGTAGTATGTTTTTATACATGTTTCTGTGGTTCATGACTGATGCATACGTATTATATTTGGCATGAAATGCATGATATGATAAATGAACCAATGAAAGTATTATGCATAATGAAGAGAAATGATAAATCACTATAGAAGGAAAGTGAAGTGTCCTATTCTAAAAGTCTTGCAATAAATAGAATGAAATGGACCTCAGACTTGTGTTGACTAACTCGAATGGTTTTATGAGCTGTGGGTCAAATAGATCTTACACTTATGTTGGCTTTACTAGATTGGGCATTGCACCATAGGTCAATTATTATGGGCTTAGCTAGACATGATTGTGCTCATCTTATATGGTAAGAGATTTATTGGCAGCCAATATATGAAGTATTGTTTTATGCACAGACTTAATGATATGACAAGTAAAAAGATAATGAAAATGAACGAATGAAATGAACATAATAAAAACACATGAAATCCATTTGATATATGAAGGGGTATCATCCCAAAATCCAAACAAAACCCGAGCCGATAAACGTAAGATCGAGATGATGCCCAACAAGGCCTAGTCGCGGTTCACCGGGCTGCCAAGAAGGCCGCGGGTCACCCAAGCGGTGGCCCAAACCGCGGTTCACCCGGGCTGCCAAAAAGGCGGCGGGTCACCCAAGCGGTGGCCTAAACCGCGGTTCACCCGGTGTTTCAGCTAAGCCGCGGGTCACCCAAGCGGCAGGCCAAGCCGCGGGTCACCCAAGTGGCAGGCCAAGCCACGGGTCACCAGAGCGGCAGACCAATACCGCAGGTCACCCCAGGGAGCTTAAGCCACGACCCACTCGAGCAACGAGCTTAAGCCGAGGCCCACTTAAGTGGTGACTCAAGTCACGGCCCACCTAAGTAGCAATTGAAACCACGGCCACCAGGCTGACAAGACAGGCCGCGGCTGGGAAGTTAAACCCAAGCCGCGGCATGAGTTTCCACCGCGAGACGCGGGAACACAACTTCAGTTTTCATTTTCAAACACAAAATATGATAACGAAAGTGTAAGGATTCCTGAAGTCTGATGCAACCCAAAACAGCTTAAGTGTCTCAGCAACATGCACTAAGTACTGAAGTGAAGAATGCTTCGGAAGTTTTACAAGCATTAGAAAATACTCTAAGTGTAAAATCTTCCGAAGCCAAGACCAATATCTTCCGAAGCCAAACATGAAGTCTTCCGAAGCTTCAGAGACAAAGTCTTCCGAAGCCTCATCCTATGAAGACAGATTTCTTCCGAAGACTTTTAGTACACATGCTTTATCTGATGTACTGTTCCATAAAGCACCTTTTCCGCTGCATCTCTGTAAAGTCACCAACTTACATGAGTTGGTGAAAAGGGCCTTGCTTTTGGTAACTGTACATTGAGGTCTTGAGTCTTCAACTTTCCACTTTATGTACTTTATCCTTTTTGTATTGTATAAGGATGTGAGCTATGGCATGTCATAGTCACAAGGTCAAAAGGCAGATATGCCTTTTGATCCTACAATTGATTTTGTTAGTGTCTAGTCAATTGTATCCAGCTGGCTTTCAAAGTATGGCCGGCTGTAGGTTGTAGTATAAGTATTTCAAGTTCTTGTATCTTTTCTTTATGCTTTGTAACACTTGTAAAAGAACTTGAGAAAGCAATATACTGCCTCCTTGAAACCCAACTCTCTTGTTCTGTCTCTTTACTTTACTTGTGTTCTTTGTATCACTTTGGTTACCCAGTTCACTGTTTGATTAGAGATTAGTTATTCTCCTCATTGTGTTGTTGTGTTGTAATTGTGGTTAAGCCCTTAAACGGTCCTGCAATTGGTATCAGAGCATTCCAGGCTCTTGATATAAGATCTAACCATCTTAAGATCCCTCACACACACAAAAGCTAAACTCTTCAAATGGCTGCCATCTCTAAGACTGATATGGAGACTGGAACCATGAACAAATCCCCACTGATCACTCTTGATGATTTTGACACCTGGTGCATGAGGATGGAAGGCTTCATCAGGTCTCTTGATTCAAGAATGTGGGAATCTGTTGAGAATGGACCTTTCATACCCAGCACCCCCTCTGCTACTGGTGCTGGTATGATTCCTAAAGATGTGGCCAACTACTCAGATGAAGATAGAAAAAGAGTAGAGATTGACAGGAAGGCCATGACTGCTCTTCAGACTGCTCTCCCAAACTCTGTATACAGAGGCTTAAGAAGTGCAAGACAGCCAAACAGCTGTGGGATGCACTGAAGCTGATGTATGAAGGCTCCTCTGAAGCCAAGGAGAACAAGAAAGATCTTCTGAAGCAGCAGTTTGAAAATTTCACCTTCAAAGCAGGTGAGACCATGACTCAACAATACTTCAGGTATGTTGAGATTGTGGATACCCTAGTGGATGGAGGAGTTCCTCTTGAGAACAGGGACATTGTAAGGAAGTTCATGTCCTCACTTCCTAGGCAATGGACACACTATTGTGTGGTGATCAAGAGGACTGAGAACCTTAAGACTCTTACTCTTACAGAGTTGTATGGGATTCTCAGTGGATACCAGATGGAGATGAACATGCAAGGTTCATCTGGCAACTCCAACAATCAAATGGGTTCAGCCCTTCATGTGGTTGAAAGGGACAGCATAGAACCTCAGCATCATCTCTTATGCTACCCTGACAACTCACAAAAGGGTCCTTTCATCACCTTCCCGGAGACACCAAGGGAGAACTTTACTCAAGGAAGCCCATTCCAAGAGACAAGTTCTTCTCAAGCCTTTGTGTCTGCAGATGAAAGCTGTGGGAATTATCTCTTCACTCTTGAAGACCTGGACTGTATCCATCCAGATGACCTGGAATACATGGAGATAGTTCAGCAGATGGCTCTCCTCACTCACAGAGCCAAGAAGTTCTACAAGAGGACAGGAAGAAGATTTCCAAGCAATGCTACCAGCAGTAAGTTTGGGCTGGATAAAAGCAAAGTTAAGTGTTACAACTGTAACCTTATGGGTCACTTTGCCAGGGAGTGTAAGGCACCTAAAGCAAATGGGGGCCAAACACAACCCAGACCAAACTTTACTGACAAAGCTCCTCAAGCTGAGAAGACAAAGCAACATGCTGCTGTTGCTGTTGAAGAAGGAGGCTTTGACTGGAGTTTTCAGGTGGAGGATGCTTCTCCAAACCAAGCACTGATGGCTGACCATGATGAAGCCAAGGTATTGGAACATCTTTGCTCCCCTGAATGCATTGCTAAAGTAAATAGATACAGGTCCTATAACCTAGAGATGAGATCTGATCTTGAGTCATTAAACATATTAAAATCTGATTTTAGAAAGTCTGAAAATGATTACAAGTTAAAGATAGAAGACTTGGAGAAAACCATTTCAGTACTAAAACATGAACATACAGATTTCAGAACTCAGATCCAAGATCTCATCACTAAGTTAACTGAGTGCCAGGCTGAGCTTGTGATCAGCAAAGCCAAGGCAGAGAAGAGTGTTCTTGAAGAAGAGACCTTCAAGAACATGATATCCTCATCCCTGCACAACAAGGTTTGTTATCAAAATAGACAGGGACTGGGATCAAATGAGATAGCTCCTCCACACACAATCTTGTCTGTAAGATCTCCTAGGTGTGGAACTTGTGAAGATGAGCTTCCTCTCATAGATCCTGTAAGTGAGGATGATGAAGAAGTGATAGTGAAGAATTCCTCTGAGAAGAGTGAAGAAGAGGATTCTTCCAAGGGCCACTATCCTTCTGAGGAGAAGAAATCAACTGTGATGACCAAGTCCAAAAGAAAGAACTTGATCAGAAAGAGCAAAAGAAAGGCAAAGAAGGCTCAAGAAATCAAGGCTACTTTTGATGCTAAGCAGAAACAAGTTTTTATCTCTGCAGGTTTCAAAGTAGTAAGGACTGAAGACATCAACCAAGACTCCTCAGCTAAGAGTCATGGTTCTTGTTCAAATCATCTCAGTGCCAAGAAGAAGACTGAGCTGCTGTGTACCACTGCTGCACAGCCTGGACCATCAAACTCCAAGAACAGTTCACAGCCCAAAGGAACTGTCTCAGCATCTACCAAGATGAAGGTGGAGAAGGGATGTGACCAAAGTCAGTCTTGCTCTCAAAGGGAGACTTCTTTGAAGAAGAAAATGTTATGTGTCATGTGTGAAAGTACTTCTCACATTGCTAAGGATTGCCCATACAATCCTAAAAGTACTGTCCACATGACTAAAACAAAGACTTCAAAGAGTCTCAAGAAGTCTCAAGCTTCGGAAGGAAAGTCTGTTTCCTTCGGAAGCTCCAAATCAAAGAAGAGGAGGTAAGTGGAAAATTACCTTCGGAAGCAAAGTTGGTCTCGGAAGAAAGGAGTTCTTCCGAAGCACTAAAGTCTGCTGCAGTGACTGTAGACTCTTCCGAAGGATCAGTCATCAAAACTTGTGAAGTTCCAAAAGCTTCTAAGGTTTTGAAGGTCAAGTCCAAGACTCCAAAGGTGGTGTGGAAGTCTAAGAAAGACCAAATGACTGAGGTTTCTCCATCAACAACAGCTGAAGATCCCATAGTACAACCATAGGATCTATTACTGTTGCATTACCTTCTATTACTGTTAATGAGCCCAAGACAAGTAAGGCTTGGGTTTCCAAATGTAACTAATCATTTCTCTGTGCAGGAACAGCTCAAGACCAACAGGAATGTCTGGATAATTGACAGTGGCTGTTCCAGGCACATGACAGGCAATAGGTCTCTACTCCATAATTTTGAGAGAATTGATGGAGGACCAGTTGCTTTTGGAGGAGATGAAGGTGGTTACATTTCTGGAAGGGGCAAGGTCACAAATGGTAAGCTCAGCATTGAGAAGGTAAACTTTGTTAAGGAGCTTGGGTACAATCTTCTGAGTGTATCCCAATTTTGTGATCAGAGTCATAACATGCTCTTTACTGAGCATGAGTGCATTGTTCTCAAACCTGGTGTGGTCATTCCTCATGAGCATATCCTGCTCAGAGCCCCCAGGAAAGGGAACATGTACAAGATGGATTTGCAAGAAACATCTCCCTCAGGAGAAGTTTCATGCTTTCTATCTAAAGCAAATAGTGATGAGTCTTTCCTATGGCATAAAAGAATGTGCCATGTAAACTTTAAGAACATGAATAAATTAATTAAACATGATCTGGTAACTGGAATGCCAAAGAAAGAGTTTACTAGTGATGATCATTGTGTGGCATGCCTGAAAGGGAAGCAACACAAAGTATCTCACAAGCCTAAGGAAAAGAACTCCATCACTACTCCCCTACACTTGTTACATATGGATCTCTTTGGCCCCACCAGTGTAATGAGTTTAGGAAGGACCTCTTACTGTCTGGTGATCACAGATGATTTTACAAGATTCACTTGGGTCTTCTTCCTTAGAACTAAGGATGAAACCCCTGAGATTCTGAAGAATTTCATCTTAAAAGTTGAGAATCAATGTGATCACAAGGTCAAAACCATAAGATGTGATCAAGGAACTGAATTCAAGAACCAAATCCTTGATGCATTTTGTGATGAAAAAGGTATTACAAGACAATATAGTGCTCCCAGGACTCCTCAGCAAAATGGAGTTGCTGAAAGGAGAAACAGGACACTTATTGAAGCTGCAAGAACTATGTTGTCTGACTCTAAACTGCCTATCACCTTCTGGGCAGAGGCAGTCAATACTGCTTGCTATGTGCAAAACAGAGTTTTAGTAGTTAAGACACATGGTAAGACTCCTTATGAACTTTGGCACAAGAGGAAACCTTTCATTGGTTTTCTCAGGTCATTTGGATGTCCCTGCACCATCTTGAATACCAAAGATCAAATTGCCAAGTTTGCTGAGAAATCAGATGATGGACATTTCATTGGATACTCTTCTCAAGCTAAAGCTTATAGAGTATACAATCTCAGAACTAGAATTGTTGAGGAGTCAGCCAATGTGACTTTCAATGAGCACACTCCCTGTGTGGCTGGTTCTGGTCCGGATTGGCTGTTTGATCTTGATTTAGTTACCAACTGTTTTAACAAATCTTGTGAGCATGTTTCAGGATCTGCAGAAAATTAAATACAGGTGATCCTGATCCAAGATTTGAGCTAGGAAGACCTTCAACTCATACATCTTCAGCTCCAGTTGGAACTACTTCAGCAAATGAGGTTTCTATCAGCACAACAATGACAAATTCAGCTGATACATCTGGCATGCCTTCAAATTCCAGCTCAGAGGCCTCTCAACCAGATAAAGATACCTCACTTGTAGAAGACAACAATGGTGATGGTGATAGTGATCAGGAATTCCTTGATGCTAATAACCACACCATAGATGACAACATCAATGATGTCTCACACTCATTGGATCAAGTTAATCTTGATAAGTGTGATAATGTGGAGGGTGAATCTTCAGGACCAGATTTAAATTTCTCAAATTTAGATCTTTCCCAGCAACTTGCTGTGATCCCTCAGCTAAGGATCCACAAGTCTCACCCCACCACAAACATCATTGGAGATGTTGTCACAGGGGTAAGAACAAGAGGACAAACCCATGAAGCAAATGTTTGTCTTCACTCTTGTTTCTTATCTCAGATAGAGCCCAAGAAAGTTGATGAAGCTCTAAAGGATGGAAGTTGGGTTGAAGCTATGCAACAAGAGCTGCTTCAATTCAAAAGGCAGAAAGTTTGGAACCTTTGTCCTCTTCCTCATGGGAAGACTACCATTGGAACCAAATGGGTTTTTAGAAACAAGAAGGATGATAGGGGAATCATCATCAAGAACAAGGCAAGACTAGTTGTTCAAGGATACACACAAGAAGAAGGGATTGACTACACTGATGTCTTTGCTCCTGTAGCAAGACTAGAAGCTGTTAGGATATTCCTGGCATTTGCTGCATCCAAGAACTTCAAGGTCTACCAACTTGATGTAAAGTGTGCTTTCTTATATGGAGTGATTGATGAGGAGGTTTATGTCAAACAGCCACCTGGTTTTGTAGACCCTGATCATCCTGATTATGTCTGCAAGCTTGACAAAGCTCTTTATGGGCTGCATCAGGCACCCAGGAAGTGGTATGAGACACTATCTAAGTATCTCTGCAAGCATGGATACAGAAGAGGTACTATAGATGGAACCCTCTTCATCAAAGGACAGGGAAATGACTTATTGCTGGTTCAAGTATATGTTGATGACATCATCTTTGGTTCAACTAATCCAAAGCTCTGCAAAGACTTTGAGAAGCTGATGAAAGACAGATTTGAGATGAGTTCAATGGGAGAACTCAACTTCTTTCTGGGAATTCAAGTGAAGCAGGTTGAAGATGGCATCTTCATAAGTCAGTCAAAGTATGTTCAAGACATACTCAAGAGGTTCAATATGACTGATTGTAAGATTGCTAAGACACCCATAGCCAGAAACCACTCCCTTGGTCCAGATCTTGAGGGGGAGTGTGTAGATGAGCACTTATACAGGGCTATGATTGGGTCTCTTATGTATCTTACAGCTAGCAGGCCTGATATCATGTTTGCTACATGTATTTGTGCAAGATATCAAGCCAACCCTAAGATGTCTCACTTAATCACTGTGAAAAGGATTTTAAGATACCTCAAAGGTGCTTCAACACTTGGTCTATGGTATCCAAAGAATCCAAATTTCAATCTGTATGCCTATACAGATAGTGATTATGGTGGTTGCAATATGACTGCAAAGTCTACATCTGGGGGATGTCAATTCCTTGGTGGAAGGGTGGTCTCATGGCAATGCAAGAAACAATCCTGTGTGTCTGCATCAACTGCTGAGGCTGAATACATTGCTGCTGCAAGCTGCTGTGCTCAAGTGCTTTGGATTCAAAATCAGATGCTGGACTATGGATTTAACTTCAAAGAGACTCCTATCCACATAGACAACAATAGTGCTATCTCTATCACTGAGAACCCTGTGCAGCACTCAAGGACCAAACACATCAACATCAGGTATCATTTAATAAGAGATAACTATGAAAAAGGATTAATTAAACTAGTCAAAGTTCATACAGATGAACAATATGCTGATCTGTTCACCAAAGCTTTTGATGAACAGAGATTTAAGTATCTGATATCAGCTATTGGGATGATTAACTTTGAGTAGACTTTTTATTAAAACTAATTCTAATTATTTCTTCTTAAAATATGTGTGTCCTAAGTTGTCTAGTTCATCACTTTCATAAGCTCATGTTTTCTTTGGATGTAAAATTCTTTTTGAAGACTTTCCTTAGATTCTTGAAAATTTCTGATACTTCGGAAGATAAAATTTTATCTTCGGAAGAAAAACATGTCTTTAAAATAAATAACTGTCTAAGAGATTTTACCTTCGGAAGAAGTAAAGTTCATCTTCCGAAGCTTAAAATTCTTATCTCAGACACTTATCTATTTTCAAGAACCTTTTCCTTCCGAAGCAAAATTAACCTTCGGAAGCTTTGTTTATTTTCATACAAAGCATTCAAGGGTTTATTTCTCTTCCGAAGCATAAATTATCAAGACTCTCAGGAAAATCTTCCGAAGCCATTTTAGCTTCGGAAGCTTTTTAAATCAAAACTTCCGAAGACAAATAAACTTCGGAAGCTTTTCGAATTCCAAGAAAACTACTTTTTGAGCAAAAGTAAACTACTTTTTCAGAGGTGGGACCGACTTTCGGATTTCAAAGTTTATCCTCTTTCATTAACTTTGGTTCAAATCCCTTTTCATATAAATACCCAACGGTTCCCCCTCTTTCCCACTATCTTCCTCAATTCTACTGTTTCTCTAACCTAATTCTCTAAACCGCCTTTGCTTTCTACCTTTCTTCACCCTTAAGCTTCTGAAATGGCCAACCTTAACCGCAGAAACAACCCTGATTTCTCCATGCAACTACACAGGCAACATAATCAAGTTGCTCTGTTAAGCTCTGAGAAAGATGCAAGTTTCTCAGAGATTTGCCAATTCTTGACTCTGTCAAACTACTTCACCTCCCTGACCATTGATCCTCCTCTATATGAGGATCAGTTGCTTGAATTCTGGAAGACCTGCCAAGAGGTCATTATGGATGGGGAGAAGGCACTGTCTGCCACAGTGCAAGGGAGGACAGTCTTCATCACTCCGGCCATCATTAACCAACATCTACAGCTGGATGATGAAGAAGGTGAGGTGTCCTTCCCAAAAGAAGCTGTAAATCATTCTTTTGAGCAGATGGGCTATGAGGGAGATTTCTCTGTAAAGACCTTTAGGAAAGGGAAGGTCTCATCCCAATGGAAATTCCTGCTCCATGTGGTTATCCACAGCTTGTCAAACAAGCATGGTGGATGGGACCAGATTCCTGAGGATCTCTCCTTCATAGTTCATGGAATGGTTCAAGGGGTCAAGTTCAGGTATTCACAATTTGTTTATACTAATTTACTTGCAAACTTAGACTCCTTAGAGTATTACATGTTTCCTAGATATGTTCAACACATTCTCAACTGTGAACTGGGCTCACAGTTGAGGGAAACAGGTAATATTCTTAAATTGGGACAGATGAAGCCCGGCATCTTTAAAATAATGAAGAAGCCAACTGTAGGCTTCTCTGGGGTAGAAACAGCCCTAGTCCCAAAAATGTTAGAGCTCATTGCTCAAGGTGACAACCTAGCAACACAAGCTAGTGTTGAACCCACACCTCTTTTGTCCCTACCATTAAAAAGACCAGAAATCACCCTCACCTACCAAAGAAAATCCAAACGAACCCCTGCTCAGACTATTGAGTCTGTGCAGGCCCCCAAATACTCAACCTTACAGGAAGAAGTGGACACTAGAGCTCCCACTTCTCCTGAGGAGCAAACCACTCCCATTTTCACCTATCAGGGCTGAGGTTCCTCAAGCTCACCCTGATGAGCTCAATAGCCCAACAACCTTAAGCCTTCACTCTGAGTCTCAACACTCAAGTGGACAACCTTCAGGGGACAGCTACCATCCCCAGCCTTTGGATCTCAACCAACCAATTCCCAACCTATCCTTTTACACTGATGAAGACTTAGGATTCAGTGAGTACCATGAGTCTCTCTTCTCCTCCCCTACTCAAAGAGAGATGAGTACCTCTGACTCTCCTCAGTCTATCCCCCATCAGTCACCTGTTACTGAGGTGGACACTTCTGAACCTGTTCAGGATGTCCATATGGAAGAGGCTCTCACTTTTGAAAGTGATTACATCATTAAGACCTCAACCATGGCAACTCAGCCCATTGGCATCTCAACTGAGGCTGCCAGTGAGCAGAGGAAAACCAGCAGCCAAGAAACTCAAGCTGGTGGTGAGAGAGAGGACTTTGGTCCAATCATCTCATCCCCCAATGAATCTTCTGATGAAGATGAGGGGAATTTGAGACTAAAGGTGCAAAAACTGTCAAAAACATGCACCTACTTAGTCTCTAAGGTTAGTCACTTGGAATCTCAGGTGACTACCTTACAAAACAGGGTCAATGATCAGCAACTCCAGATTTCATATCTGCAGGAAAAACTAGCTGGGAGACCTTTAAGGAGAGCTCAACCAGGAACACAAGAACCTGTGGAAGTGATTGACTTATCCTCCAGCTCACCTATGCAAGTGGGTGATGCTACCAAAAAGGGGGAGAAAGTTGTTACAACCACAGAACCTGGGAGTTCTTCAGAGAGAATGGACATAGAGGACTCACCATCCTCACTTGCTGTTGTGCATTCTCAGCAACTTCCTCAAGTTCACATTAATGTGGACTCTATAGACTCTCTCATCAGGAGTCTCTTTGAGGAAGGCATACCAAGGGCTGTCTCATCTCCACCACTGGGAACTAGCAATCAAATCATAAGGTGGAGGTATGATGATGACAGAAGAGCCCTCATACTTCAAAGAGTTCAAGGCCAACAAGAAGTTTTTCAATTCCAAAGCCTGAGCTTTTATGAAAGACTGGATTTAGTCAACCTGCCACTTGTCAATCCAAGCAATTCAAGACAAGCTGACAGGCTGGCTCAAAGAATCCAAGACAGGATCATGGCAGAGTTCTCTCTAAGAAGGAGACTTAGGGAATCAGGCAATGTCATCGGTCAACTGGATGTTGAGGTGGACCCTAAGATTAGTTTCATAGGGGAAACCTTGACTGAAGGCCCAGTGACAGAACCTGAGACCCCTGTCTCATCATCAACAACTGCTGCTGAGGTCCAAACTCCATCTGAGACACCTGCTGGTGAAGGTGTTTCTCAGCCTCTCTCTGGCCAGAGCATGGAAGCTACTCCAAGCAATGAAGGCCAAGCTTCAATCCACCCTGAGTCACAAAGGTCTGTTGGTGACAAAGGGAAAAGGATAATGACTCCTGAGGAAATTGAGGAGGAAGAGAGAGAGAGGAAAAGGAGACTAAGGGGAGAAAGTTCCACTGGGTCATCTAGCTTCATGCAAGCTGCAATCAGGGCTGCCCCCAGACCAAATACTCAGGATGATGAGTTAAGGGCAGTCAGGATTACCTACTTACAGACCAGGAACTATGACATTGATGAGATCATCTCCCTCCCCTTAGAAGAACTAAATGAACTGGCTGACAGAGAAGTGTCAAGAGAGTTGAAGGAGAAAGAGGATGCAATGATACTTCTCCAACTCAAAGAGGAGAAGAGACAGAAAAGACTTTACAAGCATGCTCCTACTCTCTCACCAGTTCAAGAAAGTCCTGCACAGGAAGATGTGGCTCCACAAGAACCTCAGGTAGATAAAGAGGAAGATAGGATCAAGATGATCAACTACCTGAGTGCCACAGGCTTCTATCAGGCAGATGCACTTCTCCCTTTGTCCTATGACTTCATTGAGTTCGAGTACTTAAAACAACTTGAGCTTGAGTTAGTCAAGGAAAGAAAGACAACCAAAAGGAAACTAAGGGAAGAAGCTGCAAAGTCAAGGGCCACCATTCAAAAGAATGCAAAGAAGTCTGCTGACAGACAAAGAATGGTGAGCTTCTTGAAGCTGTATGGATTCTCCGGAAGGAGACTTGGCCCCATGTCTCTATCCACTATGGATGAGCATATTAGGGTGATCAAGCAGAAGATTAAGAGTGGAGAACTTATTGACTTGCACTCTCTTCCAAGTCAAGTCCCACCTGAAGTGGAGGTCAAGTTTGACAACCAGAGACACCTCAACCAGCACCTCCAGCTGAGCCCCAGCAAGCTTCATCTTCTGATCCTAGGCAGGGTCAAACTCCCTCTCCTTCTGAACCTGTGAGGGAGGAACACCCAACTGAGAAAGACACTGATGATCAACATGGTGCTGCAGACCAGTCTTCTCAGTTAAAGACAACCAAGAGGAAGAAGAGGATGGCTTCTAAACCAAAGACAAAGAAGAAGAAGCCAAAGTCATCTACCTCTGCACCTCAGGCTGAATCAGATCAACCTGAGGAAGTGCATGATGAGGCAGCCCAATCAACTCCTATTCAAGTGGCTCCTCTAACTAGTGAGACACCCATCTTATCCTGGACATACTCTACCAATCCAGAGAGATGGACTGTTATCAGAGATCAAGGTGTTGAGAATGTCTACTCATGGCAAGACATAATCAACTTACCTCTGCATGATCTCTTTGAGATGAGAAGATATTATGAAAGTCTTGATGATCCTGACCATCTCATGAAGAAAGGAATGGTCCTGATTGTACTGAAGACTACCAACATTTGAAGATCTTCTAAGTGTTTTGGTAGCATCAGCCTAGGGGGAGTTTGTAAGGATTCCTGAAGTCTGATGCAACCCAAAACAGCTTAAGTGTCTCAGCAACATGCACTAAGTACTGAAGTGAAGAATGCTTCGGAAGTTTTACACAGCATTAGAAAATACTCTAAGTGTAAAATCTTCCGAAGCCAAGACCAATATCTTCCGAAGCCAAACATGAAGTCTTCCGAAGCTTCAGAGACAAAGTCTTCCGAAGCCTCATCCTATGAAGACAGATTTCTTCCGAAGACTTTTAGTACACATGCTTTATCTGATGTACTGTTCCATAAAGCACCTTTTCCGCTGCATCTTGTAAAGTCACCAACTTACATGAGTTGGTGAAAAGGGCCTTGCTTTTGGTAACTGTACATTGAGGTCTTGAGTCTTCAACTTTCCACTTTATGTACTTTATCCTTTTTGTATTGTATAAGGATGTGAGCTATGGCATGTCATAGTCACAAGGTCAAAAGGCAGATATGCCTTTTGATCCTACAATTGATTTTGTTAGTGTCTAGTCAATTGTATCCAGCTGGCTTTCAAAGTATGGCCGGCTGTAGGTTGTAGTATAAGTATTTCAAGTTCTTGTATCTTTTCTTTATGCTTTGTAACACTTGTAAAAGAACTTGAGAAAGCAATATACTGCCTCCTTGAAACCCAACTCTCTTGTTCTGTCTCTTTACTTTACTTGTGTTCTTTGTATCACTTTGGTTACCCAGTTCACTGTTTGATTAGAGATTAGTTATTCTCCTCATTGTGTTGCTGTGTTGTAATTGTGGTTAAGCCCTTAAACGGTCCTGCAGAAAGTCATTCATTGGTGATAGGAGAATAAGAGAGAAACATAAGACGACAAAACGAATAAAGCCAAAACATTGACAGAAGGTCAGAGCAGCCTACAAAATCCCCAAGTCAACTACAAAGACAAATGACATTAATTCCAAGTCAGAAACCCTTTGCATCAGAAAGGTATAAAACTTCGTGACTAGGGGATTTCAGGCTCATGTCGTTGACCACATACTTCCAAGAATAGAACCATGTCATACCTTGTTCCCATTCACAAACACTATAAATACTTCTTTCTCTCAACAGGTAGAGGACATATTTTTCTCAACACTTTCACTACCAATTAGCTACTTACTTATTCCCCCTTTCAAATTCCCTCAATACATATACTTATTCTCACGTCGGAGTGTGGTCTCGGGGAGAAAACCCCTTCTGCACGAGGCGAGGCTCACGGTGTTGTTTTTGTCTCGCAGATATTCTGCTCAGCCGAAGCCAAGCCCAGTTGCAGCACATTTCCTAACGACCTCCTGTCAGCCGAAGTCCAGACCAAGTTCCAGCATGATCCTTGGAAAAACCTCATTCTCGCACTGCTCCTAAGCCTTAATCTTTTGATTAAGATTTGTGTAGCAACAATATGTATGTATGGTTATTAAGTGTTGATGAATAAAAAATAAAGCTTGTTTTAATACATAAAACTAGAACTTACTCAACAACGCTCACTTTTGTATGCATATTAGTGGATAGATAGGTTGCTAAGCTTATGAAAATGGATGTCATTTCAAACTACTTAAGAGTTTGAGGAGTAACATCTTTGTTATGAATGACGAATGTGTTTATTTTGAATGATAATTATGATGTTCCTTTATAAAGACAATTGTTTATTTTAGTTTGTTATGAAAAGTTTTCCTCAACAATATTTTAATTAAATGATGTAATATAAAATGTTTTATGCTACTAATGACCAACAATGAGACAAATTCGAATTTTAGGCGTATCATGAAAATAGGCTCTCAAGTTGACAATACCTTTTGTTAAAGTTCTTAGACTTCTTGATGGAGATAAAAAAGATTGTGATAGGATATATATATATATATATATATATATATATATTATATATATATATATATATATATATATATACACACACACACATACACACACACGAGGCTATGAAAAGAGCTAAAGAAGCTATTGAGGATAATTTCAAGTTCAAAATGGAGAAGTATGCTAGAGCATTTGAGTTTATTGGCTAAAGATGAATTGTACAGCTACATAGACTGTTACATGCTTGTGGATATTTTAAATCTCAAATTCTATTATGAAAATCAAGATAAGGAAAAGTTTGGAGAGGTGTAGACAAAGAAAGACTAGATGTCTAGGTAAAACAATATTTTACATATTATTGGTTATAACTTATACCAGTTACTATAATTATTACATTTTATCTACTATTTGACTTTCAAATATTGCATTGGTGGAATGTATTTGACGAGGGGGGGGGCTATGTTTTTTTAGGGTGGGGTGGAGGATTTAGGTAGTCAAATCCTGGTTCTGAATAAGCAGTCCAACAAGAAACTCAATTCCTCTATAACATAACCGGGTGGGGTTGCACACGAGGCGAGTGTAGGTGCACAAGAATACTTTTGTGCTTCTTTGAGTGTTGTTGTTCGAGTAGGCGTGTAAGTTCTGCTATTATGATGAATTCCTGGGTTGTAACAACAAAGGCATTTGGTTTTTCTATACAATGGATGGTGGTACTCTTAGGGCTATATTTGATTAGGGTTGGGCCTCTTAGTGGACTTCGGCTGTAGAGGCCTCTAGCGTCGTTTTCATCAAGCTTGGTTTGAACTAAATTATTAGAATAATTACATCATCTTTTTATTGTTCAACACAAATGCACAACTAAGTAGTTCTGCGATTCCTTACTCGGTTCGCTAGGTGCCCGAGGTGGAGATGGCATCTCGTGCTCAGAAAGTTCGTTGTTAGTACGTTCTTGCTCGTCAACTTCATTTCCTAGTTTCACTCGGTCCGTTGATTATTTTCTCTTTGCCATTCACTTGTGTAGTCATCCACCCACCAGAGTCGTCAAATGTAGAAGGTGGATGAGGCTTTAAGAGTGGGTGGGGGGTTTAGGTTATTTTCTTTCTCTTATTTTTTTTTGTGTGTGTGTGTGGTGGTGGTGGTGGTGTTGGTGGTGGGGGGGGGGGGGGGAGGGTGGATTTAGGTTTGTGAGGGTGGGAGCATTCACAATAGATAGTTATCTTGATCCTTACACTTAAGTTTAAAAAAAAATCAAAAAATCATTCTAAATCATTCCCAACCCTATAGTTTTAGGACATAGTAAACCAATCCCCCATATTTGAGGTTCACTTTTCATTTCCTACTCATTTATTTTATAGCATTTGTGAGTTTATGTGAATAGTAGAAGTAAAAAAATATAATATAAAAATAATTTATTTAATTAAATAGTGATAAATACAGGGAATGAGGTAAGATATTTTTATAAATTGAAAGGTGAAAATAAAAAAATGATGCTTTTTAATTAAATTTAATGGATGAGGATGGGGAAGCCATCATTAATGCTCTAAGGGTTGCTTCGACGAGCCAGTTCCAACGCCGTTAAATGAGTTGAGTCGAAGTTTGTTTGGGGCGCTTATGAGTGTTTTAAAACTATTTTTAGGCTTTTTAAGGTTTTTTCACCCTATTAACCTACCCCGCTCCATCAAATAACATATGTAAGTAGAATATATATTTTTTAAAAACATAAGTAATTTGGTTTGCGAGACGACTTGACTTGACTTGTTTATAAACAAACCCAACCCGAACTTACAATTTAAACTCGTTAATAAAAACAGGCCAAGTCGGCTCGATTCGGTTTTTAAACAAGCCCAAACCCACGACTTCTCGTCTCGTCTAGCCCCTAACTGCAACGCTCATACGCAAAGAGTTATAGTGCATGTTTGGCAAAACTTATTAAAGTTACTTTTGATTTTTTGGAAAGATAAAAAGACTAAAATATCCTTTGAAAAAGTATTTTATCTTTTTAACCCTACAAGCTTTAATAAATTTTGACCAACATACCCAGCTTGTAAAAATATAGTATCCACATTTTCATCCACAAATAACATCAAAACTTCCACCATTCATCACAAATTTCTCTCATTTTTCATAATATACACTCGAATCGAAGCAGAAATCGCACTAATTACAGAAAAATTCATGCAGTCAGTAACCTTAAAGTTGTTTGTTGCTTTCAATTACATCGAACCTTTGCATACAACCACCAAACGTATTAGTTTCGGTGCCGGAGGTTTTTCCGTTAGGTCAAAAGCTGTAAATCAACGGAGGAATTGTACACTAGTTTCGCGTGCTTCAGAGAGAGATGCCGGCGCCGGCGCCGGCGCCGGTGACGGTGCCGGAGCGGAGGCTGGTGGAGCAGAGAGTCAGATTCAGCAGAATACGAGTTCGGTTTTCGAACGGAATCAAATTTATGCGTTGATGAAACAGCAAATGGAAATTGCTGTCATGTGTGAGGTTAGGTTTTTGTTTGGATTATGTATGCACGTAGGTGGTTTATTCACTCATTTTGTTATTTCTGCACTCAATTGGCTGTGAGTTTATGGAATTATCAATCATGTTATTGCAAAATTGTGATTGTTAGGGTTTTGGGGGGTTACTGATAATGTTATTTTAATACAATACTTCTGTAGAATTATGAAGAGGCTGCTAGGCTTCGTGATTCTTTGAAATCATTTGAAGAAGAAGAACCTGTTTTGAGGCTTCAAGGTTTGATGAAGGAAGCTGTTGCAAACGAGAGGTTTGGGGTACTAATTTCTCCCTAATTTACCCTTTGATTCACTCACAAACGCATGCATTCCTAGTGTTTAAGAATATCATTGTTCGTATTTGATCTTCCACTTTGTGGGGCATACCAATCTGGGTAAAAGTTTTCATTGGAGTCATTTTCAGTATCCTTGATTATCTGTTCAATAGACTGCATTACATGTTTCATTGTTGAGGGTTATCTGCCCATAACGCGTTTTATACCCATTGAAAAGTTTGATTCATATGCTTATTTTTTGTTCATTTTTGTTTCATTTTATGTTTTTAAGGATGCAGCTAGATACCAGAATGAGATAAAAGAGATTGCTCCTCACTATCTTCTGAAATGCTCAAGTGATGCAACAACCTTGGTATTACAGCTATCTTTCTATCTTTTTCTTAGTTCAATTCTTGTTTCATGCCAAATAGCCCCTTTCAGATATTAAAAAGTCTATAGTTTGTCTTGTTATCTGTGCATGGTATGCATGCTTATGCATTGTATTGACAGAAGTTTTTATTTTTGCTGTTCTATTGAATATAATATGTTGCAGTATTTTGAGTACTAATTTAGTTTATATACTTAATATATACATATTAACATCAACAGGTTTTAAACATATGCTCCAACTGCTATGTTGGGTGACTACTGGCTAGTGACCTGTTATCTTATTTTTATTATGAGTGGTATATCGAGAATCATTGCTTTAGAACTTCTTTTATAGATAATATGTATATTAGACCTCGCTTGGATCCTTGACTCCTTGCTCATATACTCAATGTGCAGCCTGTGGGAATGTGGTTTTATAAATGACTTGATTAGATTAAAGCTCTGCGTTCCTTTGATAGCTGTTGTACTTGTGTTTCATGGTCTCGTGTTATTCGATTCATCCAATCTTGCCCTATCAAGTTATTAGGATGTTCATTCCTACCCAAAAAGTTATTTGACGCTACTGTGGCTTATGTCTCTAAACCATTTGACCAATGATGTGAAGAATACCAATAAAGGCGTTAGAATTTTTAACTGAATCTGCATGGTATAATGTGTTTCAATGCTTGGAATTTTGGTTTCACTTACTACTGTTCTGTTCCCCTTTCCTGATGAACTTGAGTTATATATATAAATTTTTCAGTTATTAAGGATCATAGAAGTCACAACCAGTTGATGATTAATAAATTTGTTTTTTTAGGGGATCAGGGTTCAAGCTAGGAGTGTGTACATTGAAGGGCGTAGTCAGCCTTTGAGAGGCCAATATTTCTTTGCTTACCGAATAAGAATTACCAACAATTCAAACCGCCCAGTTCAACTTCTCAAGAGGCACTGGATAATTACCAATGCTAGTGAGAAATCTGAGGATGTCTGGTATGACTCTTTGCCGGCATGTAATTCCATTAACCAAATTCTTATAATACTCCTGGTTTTTTGTAAGCATAATGCATTTGATGTTTCTTTTATAGGGGTATTGGAGTTATTGGTGAGCAACCAGTTATACTTCCGAATAATAGTTTTGAATATTCGTCAGCATGCCCGTTAACCACTCCTAGTGGAAGAATGGTGAGTATATATTTACTCGTCTTTGTTTCATTTTTTATTATATTGTTTTGTTGATGATTTTAATATGTAAGTTTACTTCCCCACCCACCTAAAAGGAAAAGGATTATGCTCTTTTATCATTTCTGTTGAGAGAGTTCTTTTTAGAAATTGATATCAAGATTAGTTTGGTGCTACAAAATTACTCTTTTAAAAGATTAATTTAAGAGTCATTTTGTTAACTTGTATTTAATCATGTACAACCGCCCAAAAAGGTTGTTTTGGAATCCTTGTTAGAAACCCTTTGTGAACGGAATGTATCATGGCCAACTTATCAGAAAGAAATAGGAAAACTCAAAGACGACTTATTATTAGTATTGAAACCCATGCTAAAACTAGTTACCTCATTTGGCCGATATTTAAACTAATCAAATACTAAACCTATTTTAACCAGAAACACAATTAAACTAATTCTATAAACTCAAATACTAACTCGTAATTAGACTCAAACACCTGTTTTAATATCATATAAAAACCCAATAATTATTAGAAACCAACCCAGCAAATCTTGACCCAAACCAAATACTCCAGCCTCGTCTTTTGACTATTCCTCTTTTGCCTTTGGAATTTTTTTGATCATCACCTTCATCAATTTGTTGATTATCCACATGCGGTTCATCATGTCTTCAAAAAAGTTTATTTATTTATTTATTTTTTATTATCTATTCAAACTTATAGTGATTTCTTTTTCCTGATTATATAATTACATGCAGGAGGGTGACTTTGAAATGAAGCATATTGATATAGCAGAGTCCAAGACATTCAATGTGGCTGTTGCGCCTTTTGCTCTCTCAACACTAGGGGATGTGATCGATAATATGTGAGGTATATTTACATGATGCTTCACCACTTTCTACTTAAATCTTGCAGAAGTAAAGTCAAACTTGAGGGTAGTAAATCTCAAGTTGCAAATCTAGTTTAGGTTTTGGAGACTGTGGTTTGGTTTCAGGTTATGAAGCTTTAAACCATATAGTTTGATTTGGTTTGTGATTGCCTGTGTGTATATATACACATTTTGTTCAATTAAGATCATCTACCCTGTGAATCTGTTACATAGCTATTAATTAATCTCAACCATTTTTTGCTATACATGTATGGACCCACGCTAGTATGCGTCAGGTGTTTGTTTACATACATTTCCCTAAAGCATTCTACTTTTTCCTCTTTATACCCTTAAAACATGATGGACAAAAAAGACTTCACTCATTTCCCACCATCTAGAAACAAATTTTTACACAGATAAAAATACAAGTTCCCCAAATCAATGGTGAATTTGACAATTTATAAAATTTCACAAATACAAGCATAATAATCAAAGTAAACCGCTTGATAAGAACCCATGAGATTACCTTATCCTTGTCTTTAGCCCTCTTAAATTTGAATTTGATAGCAGCCCGAGAGTAACCTCATCGAAGACTTCAGCTTGGTATCTTGACCCAGAATGTTGGACTGACCAATACTTCGTTCGTGCTAACATCTGGGTTTTACATGTATCTGATTCCAAGATCTACACCTAAGGTACATAGCTATCTTCAAAAGATTTACTTCTTTCAACCTCACTTTCCTGTATGTACATAGTATTGATTTTTGTGTCATTAAAATCCTTAATTTTTGAAGCTTAACGATAAAGTCCCTGCACTTTACTAATAGCATAGAACTATAGAAGTCACTTTTATCAAATCCCTAGACTTGTAAAAATTTGATGAAAAGGTCATACAATCATGTTTTACATGATTAATTTACTAAACTTTATTAAAAAGTACTTTTTCCTTAGGTTTTAGAAGTCCGTGAATTTCAAAAGTAAAAATAAACTTGAAGGACATATATTTGTGTATTTTGGGAAAGTATAATTGTTTCTTTTGACAAATGACAATTGCCCATTTTATAAAAGCATTCTAATGTCTAAACACAACATATACAAATCATTAACACTAGAGTATTAGTTTTGCTAAAATTAAAGACACACCTAAAGACACATATTAACCAAACAAAGCCAACGTAAGGCTACAACTATTCCATAACCAACAAGTACAACTAAAACTCAAACTTAGATGGTGGCTACCCTAATGCCTAGGACTACTAGTCAACCTAAGTAAAAGTACATGCCAAGGTATGAAGCCCGAACAAAGACTAAATCTATAAACTCTTCTTGTTATCCTTATCATTTATCCAACGTCTTCAAAAACTCATATTATTGATCATGTCTTAGGTGATGTGTAAGTCCAACAAAATCCTACCTAATCTTCTTTCCCATGACAATTTTGGTTTGCCTTTGCTTATCTTCCCTTTTATTGTGAGGGTTTTTATGCTCCTTATTGGTGCCATCTACTGTCTTTCTTTCTGTACATGTGCTTGAACCTTCTCAATCTTATCTGAAATTCATGCTAGTGTTAATCTATCCTTAAAAGATTTATTCTATGTTTGGTCCAATCTTGTATGTTCACACATCCACCCACACACATCCTCATCTCCACTACCTCCACCTTTCAAGCTTTTGTCTTCTTGATTGAAGAATAGTTGGTTCTGTGCAACATAGATGGTCTAACTTTGAACCTATAGAAATTGTCTTTTAATCTCTCTATAAACCTCTTGTCACGCAACGCCCAAGGCTGCTCTCCGCTCACACAACTTAAATACTTAAATTTTGTTTTTGTGCGTCTTTCTTACTGTTGGTACCACCAAAGTTAGTGTGAAGGTACACGGTTTTAGATAGAAAGATGCACAAGTTTTTACGGCTACAAGACATTTCATCACTTTTCTAGTCTCTTGTTTAGGGCTTGCTTATTTGCCGCTACTAACACAATATCACGTGACCACGCGATGGCTTCCTAAATCTACTGTGAGAACTCACATGAGACTATTGTAGAAATAAATGGAGTAAACACATATCCTTGGTGCACATGAAAAAAGTCCGTATTCATCACGGACAAACACTTGACATAGCACGACCATACATATCCTTAAATATCTCTATATACTTACGAGGAATCCCTCTTCTCCCAAGGCTACTTCAAATCTCCCAACATGGCACATGATCCTGAGTCTTTTCTAGGTTGATGAACATCGTATGCAAGTCCCCGTTCTTCTTCCCATATTTTCCTTTAGAGATGTGGTAATGCATCCAAGAAATTGTTTTATTGAATGTACTCGCCTATAGATGGAGGAATATCAAGTTAAAAATTTACTTTGAATAAGTGAAGTCTTTAATGATTCCATCATCTATAATTGAGTTGCGGAAATTTCCGAATTGGTTCATTTCTTCATCATGAGAATGTGTATTACCTCCATCATCGACTGCCCTAACATTAATCCAAATTGGTTTATTGAAACTTTAGTGTTTATCGTCTCATTCTTGCTTCGATCACGCTTTCCTAAAGTTCCATAGTATCACTCAATTGCTTTATCCTTATGTAGTTTTCATTAATAACATTGGGAACCACCTTTTTTCCACAAAAGCGGGACTTAAACACTTCGCCTTTATTGCTACGCATCTTGCTGATTTTGAATGTAATATTGAACAAATCTATGTGCCATTGAACTTCTTTCATAAAATATTTCCACACCACGATAAAGGATGTTGTTTGGGCTCATCGCTTTTGCTCTTCCCATATTCTTCAAAGCTTTTTCGTGGTGATTTTACGTTCGTAACAAGTTTTCCTTTGTTTTGTTGTCTTTCAGAGTTCTCATTTTCTTATTGATGATTTCTAGCGTCGTTGAAGAGGTTATGGAAATATGTTTGCCATCTCACCTTGATGTTCTTTTCGTTCACTAAGATTGTGTCCTTCCTCATTCTTATGTACTTCATGATCCTAGATCCCGTCTCCTCTACTTTCTCTGTTTATTGCTTACTAGCTTTAGCAATCTTGAACGTGCATTCTCACCCTCTTTAGTATCCATATGCATATACATTTCGTCATAAGCAATGTCCTTTACTCAAGACACCGCCTTCTTTGCCCGTCTTTTGGACTCGTTATACCTCTCCTTCAATATCATATTCTCCACTCTATCATCGCATCCAAAGAGCCCGCTAAACCAAATCTGCTATAGAAGTTCTTAATTTTGTCTATGCTCCATTTTAGTTGTCATCAGGGGATTTTGAAATCACATAACCTTTTTAGCAAATGTTGATTAGGGAAAAGATACTTTTTCCCATTTCCTTTTTACTGATAATTAGTATGAAATGACGTGAAAATTTATTAATGCATTAATAATCTATCTTTTTGAGCAAAACGATTGAGATGGTTGTATAAATTTGAGCGATATTCTACCAGTTTACCTTGTTAATGATAAAACATAGCCAAATCAAGCCGATGTCTGTCTTCTTGTGCATTCTTGCCCTTTCAAAATGTTATACCTTCTTACCCGTCCCTGTCGACCTTACGTTGTCTTAAGATCGCAAAATCGGTAAAAAGGAAAAAAGGGATTTGTTTAACTCATTTGGTCATTTTATTCATTTGGGATTTCGTCTCCTCCAACAATGTCCATGTCCGTCTTGGAGACATAGAAGTAGTTAGGTTTCCACCTAGTAGTTAGGTTTCCACCTAGGTCTATCGACTCACGTATAAGGGATTTTCATGTGGTTAGATCTTTGATTGTAGAAAGCACGAGGTGCTAGTCAGACAATAGTGTACCGAATACTGATTAATCAGATTAATCATATTAAATTTTAAACTTTCGAATTTATATATATAGTTGAGATTATTAATGTTCAAACATAAACTTAACAAATCAAGTATATTAAACTTCAAACATTAAGTCCGCCTCTAACTCCTCGTGAACTTTCATAATCTAATAGTTCAAAATTGTCATCGTTTTGTGTGTATTGTCACCACTGACTCGTATTCAACTTCCTCATCATTCTCCAACTCAATTCTTCGTCAAAAATCTCTTGATACACTTGTCTTAGCACTTGTCCTAGCACCTTTTCGATTACACAATACTTCATCTAACACCCGTAGTTTCACTAACCAACTCTCAAGGTAGCCCTAACTTAACTTCTTCATCTACACAATCAATAACAGTTCTTTAGTCCCTCTACCATCTTGCATGGCCGTGTAATGGTTCACAACAATTTCACATTTGGAGATTATCAACTAAACACACTTATTAGATCAAATAGGAAACCAGGTCGTGAAACCAAGAATAACAAGTAAGAACACTCAAGAACACAAAGATTGGTTTTCAAAGATGATGTATATTGCTCTAAGTTTTTACAAGTGTTATAAAACTTCTTAGTACTAAAACTGATACATGAGATACTTTGTATTACATCCTACAACCAATCATACTTTGAAGGCCAGCTGGACACTAATCTAGACAACCAGATTAATGTAAAATCAAAAAACAGATTGCTTTTTGACATGTGACTATGACATTCCATAGCTCACGTCCTATTGTATTTACAATAAGTATAAAAGCATTAAAGTAAGAAGTTACAAATAAAATACTATGATGTACGGTTGATAAAAGACTATGGTGAGTATTTAGAGCTAACAACGGAAATATCTTCTGCTTTTGTCAAAGGTATGTCAGACAAACATGTCTTTTTAATTTTCGGAAGAGGTCACTTTTCAAGCTTCGAAAGATTTTGTCTTTAAGTTTCGAAAGACTTCACTTTTGGATTTGGAAAATTTCTGTCTTTGGCTTCGAAAGATTTTACACTTAGTTATTTTCTTTATACATTGTCAAATTTTCCGAAGTGCTTACTTGTACTTTAGTGCATGCTAAGAGATCTTTGGTTAAACAAGAATATTGTAATTTTTTATAAAAAAAAATTGCATTACCCGAATCAAATTTATCTTATCTCGCATCCTTTAAGTGCAATTCGACAGTCAAAATTTCCTTGCTTACGCTTGTAGATTAACAACTCAACCCACAACATTTTTTGTAGTTCATAATTTTCAGGAAATGAAACACCAACAACATCAACTATTGTATTGGCATCTAAATCATCTCGGACCTCATGATTATTATAAAAATAATATGAATTTAAACTATTGGTTGTCAAATATGGTTACCTATTAAGCCTTTACATGTTTTTTATGAGATGAATCCATATTAGGCTTGTGTGCATTTTTAGTACCGTTCAAAGCGTTAACTTTTTTTTTGCCTTTTAAAGCTCATCATATATAAAATCCATTAAGGGCTTGCAATCTACCGCGGCTATTCATATGATTTTGACTAACGATGTAAAAATTTTCAAACACGTAACATCGCTCTAAAATGAAGGAGGTATAATCGTTCCAAAGACAAATTTCTCTTTCATCGTCTTAGCAAACTTATATTTCTCTCAATTCTGACTAGAAAACATTTTCCAAAGTTTTGACAAAATTTGTAAAGTAAGAAATGCGGAAGCTAATTTTGTAGCTCTCGCTCTTACAATATTATTTTTCTTTGTATTTATTCTCATCATAGCCAATAAACACCATTAGTTTTTGTTTCTTGATCAAGAGGTTCTTATACCCTTCTTTAAAAGTTGACAAAGTTATAAATCTAAGTAGACAACTAACAACGTAACATTAGGAAGATAAACATGGTTAAACTTATTATATTTGCACATGAGATTAATGGGATACGTCCACATGATGTCCATAACATTGTTGGTATTTTCTCTTTCATCAATGTTGACGCACCGATACCATTAGATGTGTTATCAGTCACAACTTGCATGCCATTTCTCAAACCAACCTTTTCAATACATTCATCGACACATTCAGATGTTTTTAACTTATGCGCGCTTTATTCGAACATTCTTTAAAAGATAAAACAATAGCACCTAGTTTGTCACACAAATTTATTATGCTCCATCTTGTTCTATCAAACCATGCAATGCATAGAGCATCCTATAAATTTCCACCTTCTTTTTATTTTTTCGTATAGGTATTAGTCCTTTTGGCCTCATTTTTAAAAAAAGTATATCTCTATCTCATTTTTTGTAGGTCCAAATTGACCAACCGTCTTCAACAATGTTTTGATTACAAAGGCGTGAAGTGAACCTACATATAAGCTTGCATAGAAATGTATTCTATTACATGAATCATTTATCCTTTTCGACCAATATATTTAAGATTACTTTTGTTTCTATTTTCTTGGACGCCTCTGAAAGTTGTAATCTAGTCATGGGACGAAAAAGTGAGTTTTCTTTAAACCTACAAAACTATCATCGAGATCAATTGTTTCATAATGTTCACCGTTGCTCTCAAAGATTCATCATCACTATCTTATTTAGCCTTTTCTTTTGTTTTTGCTATCATTTCTCCTAATAAAAGTTTGTCACATAAATTACATTGAATTCTATATAATTAGTTGCATGTATAAACTTTCCATCTTCGTATTCGATATCATGCGAGTTTCGTTTTATATTTAACTAGCGGTTGATTCCATCATCGATGTCATCTAATACAAGTATTGCATTGTTAAACCATCAAAACTTGAACTACATAGAAAATTGATTCTTTTAATACAAAAATTCAAAAACTAATTTAGATAGTGATGATAAACAACAAACAACAAGAAGGGAGAATACCTAACCCTTTGGAAAAAAGATTAGGTATTTTGTAATAAGAAACAAGTGACAAGAAACAACCCGCAGGGTGAATGCTTACTGATACTTGATGTCTGATTGTTTGGTTTGGTCGGAGGCTCGGAGCAAGAAACAACAAACAACAAAAGAAAAACAACAAAAGAAACAAAACGCTTGTTGCAAACCTTTTAGTTTCGGGTCGATGGGTGATGTCTTGTAACCAGTGTTGCATATATTGATGCTAGTTAATTGGTAATCGACCACAAACCTGCGATTTCATATAATCGGAGGGTATATCCGTAGTCAGAAGTCGGAACTAGTCGGTGATTATTGGACCTAGTCTGACCTAAGTGGTCCTAAGACTTCCTAATCGATCAAAGACGATCTATGGATCCATGGGTTTTAATCCTTAAAATAACCCGAATGGATCCATCGATCCATGTGTTTTAATCCTTAAAAAGTAGCTAGCCATCACCTTTTTTTCTTTTATAAAAACCCATATGGCATTTAATTGTTCAAGGCTTCCAAACATCAATGATTGTTGTGTGGTCTCGGGGAGAAAACCAGAGGGTGTGCCGCGGTAGATATTCTGCTCATGACAAAGGGGTATGCCGCGGTTAAAAGCCACAACCAGAGGGTGTGCCGCGGCCAAAGCCATAACCCAAAGACATGCCGCGGCCAAAACACAACTCAAGACGTGCCGCTGTCAAAGCACAACGAATGACGTGCCGTGGTCAAAGCACAACCCAAGACTTGCCGTGACCGAAGTCACAATCTCAAAACAAGTCATGGCCAAAGTGCTAATCACAAGGCGAGTCGCGACCAGAAGACCAATAACCACAAGGAAAGCCGCGGTTGAAGCAACAGCTGCAACACGAGCCACGACCAACATTGTTTTCTCAAAGGGAGTAAAAACACGCACGAAACCAAGTTACAAGTCGAACAAACCAAATAACCAACCACAGTTTACAAACATACATATAGGGTGCCAAAGTCTAATACCATTACAAAAGAAAACAACATAGAGCCAAATACACGTTTAGAAACATTACACAAACACAAAAGGAGAAAAGACACCCAAAGATGAACTAGCTAAACACGAGCAGGGTCCTCAGCTGGAGGGGCCAGGAACGACTTGATTTCCTCAATGCTCGAGTCACACATAGCAGCAATAGTCTCAGCCATGGGAAAAACAACTTTATCAAAACAGTCAGATTCAGCTCGTAGTTTTTTCAAGGCATTTTTGTCAAAGTTCTTGGCTTCCTCGGGTTTCTTGCCCTCCGCAGCAAGGCGAACTCCATCCAACAAACCCGCATTGTACCCCACCTTGTCTGAAAGGCTATTGATCCTGGCCAAAGCATCAAGAAACTCGTCACTATCACGTATCTTATTAAAAGCCAAACCGACACCATCTGAGATGATCCACTTCTTCTCAGACGTGAGATGCGCCACTTGTTCCTCAAGGCTAGCAATACAACTTTCAGAAGCTATTTTATTATCCTTCAAATCCGAAGATAGTTTTTTCACTGCAGCATGTTGAATACAAAGCTCCTCGTGGACACCGCTGAGATCTTGGGTAAGTTTTTCTTTAGCAAGCTCAGACACATCACAACGAGACTTGAGAGACGCGTTCTCAGCCTCCAACTTTGACACTTGCTTATTGAGATCACGAATCTCATTGACACTATCAACCCTACGACCATGAATCTCAACAAACGAAAACACGCCATTCACTACAGCCAAACAACCAGCGTTCGATAATTCTCTGTTTTTCCGACCTTCCCTACGGTAAAACTCAGCAGGCGTGCGAGATGCGAACATAAAGTCCCTACACGACTCCGGAGTTTCAAAGGTAGTTCCATTAGTCAAATCCCAGTCAAGAACAAATTTCTCTTCCGTATTCAGGTCAATGTCTTCAGAAGAAGCAGCCATCTTTCCTTTGCCGGAGCCACCAACAGACTGGTCATCAGAAGACAAGGGCGCAGAACTAGCACTGCCCGACTCTGAGTCGGAAGACACCCCAGCCGCGGCTGAGGGACCTTCCCTGCGAGCCGCGGCAGATGCAAGGGGGGGGGGGACGATCGCGGGGCATATTCTGAAAGTCGTATTGCTAGCCTTGAGGAACACGTGGCGCATCTCACGTTTGAGAAGAAGTGGATTATCTCAGATGGTGTCGGTTTGGCTTTTAATAAGATACGTGATAGTGACGAGTTTCTTGATGCTTTGGTCAGGATCAATAGTCTTTCAGATAAGGTGGGGTACAATGCGGGTTTGTTGGATGGAGTTCGCCTTGCTCCGGAGGGCAAGAAACCCGAGGAAGCCAAGAATTTTGACAAAAATGCCTTGAAAAAACTACGAGCTGAATCTGACTGTTTTGATAAAGCTGCTTTTCCCATGGCTGAGACTATTGCTGCTATGTGTGACTCAAGCATTGAGGAGAGCAAGTCGTTCCTGGCCCCTCCAGCTGAGGACCATGCTCGTGTTTAGCTAGTTCATCGTTGGGTGTATTTTCTCCTTTTGTGTTTGTGTAATGTTTCTAAACATGTATTTGGCTCTATGTTGTTTCCTTTTGTAGTGGTATTAGAATTTAGCACCCTATATGTATGTTTGTAAATTGTGGTTGGTTATTTGGTTTGTTCGACTTTCTTGATTGCAACTTGGTTTCGTGCATGTTTTTGACTCCCTTAGAAAACAATGCTGGCCGTGGCTCGTGTTGCAGCTGTTGCTTCAACCGCGGCTTTCCTTGTTGTTATTGGTCTTCTGGTCGCGACTCGCCTTGTGATTAGCACTTTGGCCACGACTTGTTTTGAGATTATGACTTCGGCCGCTGCAAGTCTTGGGTTGTGCTTTGACCGCGACACGTCTTGAGTTGTGCTTTGACCGCGGCACGTCTTGAGTTGTGTTTTGGCCGCGGCATGTCTTTGGGTTATGGCTTTGGCCTTGTGGCTTTTAGCCACGACATGACCCTGGTCGCGACTTGCCCTTTGGTTGTGGCTTTTGGCCGCGACACGCCCCTTACTCATGACCTTGGTCGCGGCTTGCCCTTTGGTTGTGGCTTTTGGCCGCGACTTGTCCTTTAGTTATAATTTTGGCTACGACTTGGAATGGTTACTAAAGTATTTCTTGGTTATGACTGCTACTACTTTGTATAGATGCTATTTGGCCTTAATGTTTTGTTGGCAGTGCCGAATCTCGGCCGTGTCTGCCATCGTTGGTTTCAGCCACAGGGTGGTCTATATTTTTAAAATTGGTAACCTTCTCACTCATTTTGATTTTGATTTATTTGTTTTTCTGGCCTTGGTTATTAGCCAAATGGAAATATACATTTTGGAGTGGCACTAATTGTTTGCCAGAGTGTAGCCATATGTTTGAAGTGACGTATTTGGTTTTCTTCGAAATCTGGTTACGAGTAACGAGTTTTACTATCAAACTTTAAGAATGACCCGCACTTGCTTCCTTGTTTGCCTGTGGCATTACTTTTCGTGGTTTAAGCAAACGTTAGATTGTTTGGTTATTTATCGTACTGCTCACAAACGTCGCTTGAATAATTGCATCGGTATCTCACTTTTCTTTCTTTGCTCACGCGTCATTGTGGTTTCATGACTTGTTATGACACTGGTTATATAAAAAGATTCATTGATCTGTTGTAACTACTAGTGCTCGCATGCACCTTTTTAAGGAAAAACGAGTTACAACGTTAAGATCCTACTGCCAATTACATGTAGCATCGCCGGAGCTGAGCTCCATTCCAAGTTTGTGGAATGGGTGTCCCGTCTAACTTCCCTATTTTGTAAGCCCCATTCATCCCCGTTTCGATTATCTAATATGGGCCCTCCCAACGAGGTCTGAGCTTTCCTTGGCTTTCAATTCGACTTGCTTCATTGCTTCGCAAGACGTAGTCTCCCGGCTTGAAAGATTGCTTCTTCACCCTTGAATTGTAATATCTTTCTACTTCCTTGTTGTGCCTTGTCTCACGGATAGCTGCTATCATCCTTCGTTCTTCGAGTAAGTCCAAATTTAACCGAAGTTCTTCCTCATTGTTGGTTCGTGAAACTTGTAAGACACGGGCTGACGACATCCCGGTCTTAGCAGGTATCATGGCCTCCGATCCATAGGTCAAACTGAAAGGTGTTTCTCCATGACTCGTCTTTGGCATGGTTCTATGGGCCCAGAGGACACTTGGTAATTCTTCGAGCCAGCTCTTGCCTTCTAAGCCCAGACGCGTCTTGATCCCTTCTACGATACTTCTGTTCACTCTTTCAACCTAGCCATTGCCTTGGGGATGGGCTACCGAAGTTAGAATCTGCTGGATCTTCAAATCTTCGCACCATGACTTGAAAGGATTTTCAACGAATTGCTTGCCATTATCTGTTACGGTGAACAACGGAAGGCCAAAACGACATATGATGTTTTCCCAAACAAATTTCTTAACCTGCTGCCCCGTAATTGTTGCGAGCGCTATGGCTTCTACCCACTTTGTGAAGTAGTCGACTGCTACTAGTAGGAATTCAACACTTCCAGCCGCTTCTGGAAATGGACCAACGATGTCCATTGCCCATTTTTGAAAAGGCCAAGCAGCACTAACAGGGACCATATCGTTTTTCGGATGGTGACACATGGGGGCGTGCTTCTGACAACTTTCACACCTTTGGATCTCGGTAACGACACTCTAATGCATACCCGACCAGTAGTATCCTGCTCCCATTGCCTTAGCTACCACCATCCTTGGGCCTGCATGGATTCCACATATGCACTCATGTATCTCCCTGGTGACATAGTTGGCTTCATCTGGTATGAGACAACGCAGTAGTGGTCCCATATATGACCTACGATATAGGACTCCTTGGTGTAATTCGTAATGCAGGGATTTTGCTTGCGTGCTTCTCCCCTTTCTTCCGGCAGGTCCCCTTTTACTTGAAATCTGACAATCGGGCTCATCCAGCATTCCTTCGATACACCTTCTATGGAGGCTATATCATTTTCTTCGATTGACGGTGCCTGCAATACTTCGACTTTCACTTCCCCAGCAAGGTGCCCAAAGGCGACGGAAGCTAGTTTGCTGAGGGCATCTGCTTTCTTGTTCTTGCTTCGCGGGACGTGTGAGACGCGACATTCTTTGAAACTGCTGATCATGCTCTTTGCTTTCCCTAGGTAAAGTTTCATTGTTTTTTCTTTTGCGTCATAAGACCCGTTAATCTGGTTTGCAACCAGCAGCGAGTCTACATGGGCATGGAGCTTTTGAATTCCCATCTGCTTAGCCAGCCTTAGCCAGCCAATAACGCCTCATACTCTGCTTCGTTGTTGGAGCTCTTAATGTCTAACCTCAAAGCATAGGTTATTTCCTCTTGCTCAGGTCCCACCAAGATCATTCCGGCGCCCGACCTTTCCATCATTCGAGGCGCCATCAGTGTGCAAGCATCGTTCCTTGTCATCCTGACTCATGGCTTTCTCGTTGGCATTGTGACTCTCTTTCTCTTGCGGCATCTCTGTCAAAAAGTCAGCTACGACCTGCCCCCTGATTGCAATTCTTGGCTTGTACTCCATCTTGAAAACTCCCAACTCGATAGCCCATTTTGCTAACCTTCCCGATATCTCTGGCCTTCTCAGTATTTGTTGTATGGGTTGGCTAGTCCAGACCTCAATTATATGGGCCTGGAGATACCTTCGCAATCTCCTGGAAGCATACACTAAAGCAAGAGTTAGTTTTTCTATAGGTGAATGCCTGGTTTCCGGGTCTTTGAGAGCTCTGCTGATGATATAGATTGGGGTCTGTACTCCATCTCTGTTTGTCATTAATACTGCGCTCTCAGCTTCTTCTCCCGCAGACAAGTATACTACTAGTCGTTCCTTAGGGAAATGAGCCACTAGCCTGGGCAGGTTGCTTAAGTATACTTTCATTTGCTGAAACACTGCTTCTGCTTCCTTTGTCCATACGAAATCCTTCTTGCTCAAACAGTTGTGTAAAGTGGCCATGTAAGGTAAAGCGCGTTCAGCATGCTTTGACAGGAACCTGTTCAGAGCTACCAGGCGTCCATTAAGTGTCTTCACATCCTTAACAGATTTGGGTGATGGCATGTTGAGGACAGCTGCCACCTTCTCAGGGTTAGCTTCCAACCCCTTCTTTATCACAATCACCCTTAGAAACTTTCCCTCTTCTACTCCAAATGAACATTTTTTGGGGTTTAACTTCATGTTGATTGTCTTCATAGTTTGAAAAGTTTCGGCGATATCTGCGAGCAGGGCTTCCTCGTCGTGACTTTTTATCACCACATCATCCACATAGATTTCGATGTTTCTTCCCGTCTGTGGTAAAAAAGCTTTATCCATCAATCGTTGATACGTTGCCCCTGCATTCTTCAAGCCAAATGGCATCTTTGTGAAACAAAAGATGCCAACATCTGTGTAAAAGGCAGTCTTGTCCTCGTCCTCAGGTGCCATTTGCACTTGGTGGTATCCCTTGTAGGCATCCAGAAAACATTTCAGTAGAAAACTTGCCAAGGAATCCACCTTCAGATCAATATCTAGGAGGGGATAGCAATCCTTAAAGTCGATACACATCCTCCACGTGTTATCGCTTTTCTTTACCATCACTGGGTTAGCCACCCAGGTTTGATAGCGCACCTCTCTGATAATGCCGGCCTCCAGCAGCTTCTTGATTTCTTTAACCACAGCTTGACTTCGCTCTAGGCTCATGTGTCGACGCTTCTAGGCGACTGACTCTTTCGACGACCGTGTGCTCAGCCTATGCTCTGCCGTATTACGAGGGACACCCTTCATGTCGGCGGGTTGCCATGCGAAAACATCCAAGTTGTTTTGTAGCAGATGACGAAGTCGTTCTTTAGTGACATCTCCTAATTGCCCCCCAATGGTGATTTTCTGCTCCGGGAAGAGAGGGTTAATCACCCACTTTCCAATGTCCGGCATACTGGCTCGTCTTCTCCGGCTGCTGTTCTTGGGGCGATTGCCTTTACGTCCTTGCACTCTTTGCTGGAATACACAGTGACAACCCCGGTTGGAGTGAGGAACTTAATAGCGGCGTGGACTATGGAGATGACCACTCCAAGCACAACCAAGAAGGTCATGGTAACCTCCCGCCATCCTGCGTTGTTACCTATTGCGACTGGCAGTTGTATCTGGTCTAGGGTCTGTACTACCTCTCCTGCAAAACCGGTGAGTAGGTGTGTCCTTGTATCCAGGTTTCTTTTAATTTTCTCATCGAGCTGTAGAAAACAGTGTTCATACATAATTTCTGAACTACTCCCGCAATCTACATATATTCTGTGTACCTGATGGCCTGCGATGACGTCCGAAATTGTAAGAGGGCCGTTGGCAAAGCTCCTGCCATGTATTGGAGGGAATGAAATTTCTTGCGCCATCCAAGGCTCCATGTGGTCAGAATGACGCTTGACGCTTGACGCTACACTCTGCGACCGTCATCATGAATATCTCCTTCCTTTTATCTCCCGTTTGAGGTGCTTTCTTTAACTCTCTTAACAGGTGTGCAAGCTTTCCGGTTTTTATCACCAGCTCGATCTGTCGTTTTAACGAGAAACAGTCATCTGTCGCATGCTCGTTTTCTTTGTGGAATTCACAGTACTTGCTCGTGTCTCTTTTTACTCATGGCTTCAATGGTGTGGGGTTGGTGAAGTTGATGTTTTCTGTAGCTAGGATTTCGCTTGGGGTTTTAGCAAAGGTGGGAAGGTCACATTGGGACCCTGCGAGTTCCAGATTGGGGGTGTGAAGCGAGGTTGAAAAGATGGGTATCGCTGGGGGTATCCCGGCTGGAAACGTGGCTTCTCCTATGACCTCGAACCTCTCGGTCTCTTCTACGGGTCCCACACAGGGGACACTAGTTTCTTTGGCGTCCTATCTTTCAATTGCTCGCACGCCTTCTTTCCCCTGACAAATGGCTTGGCTCTCTCCAACATCTCGTCCACCGTCTTTGGAAGATGTTCATGGAATCTTTCCACTAACTGGTCGTTCCTTACTCCGTGCATGAAGGCCGAGATTCGAATCGTTTTCCTGGCTCCTCGTACCTGCATGCTTTCTTTTGAATATCTTGTGATAAAGTTTTCGATGGACTCACCATCGCCTCTCTTGATGTTATGCAACTCTATCGGGTCTTTGGCGGATAACCTTTGTTGACTGAAATTCCTTAGAAAATCCTCCTCCAACTCCTCAAAGCTTCCGATCCCTCCGACTGGAAGGCTGTCAAACCATACCCTAGCTGCACCAGTCAGGGTCTGAGCAAACATGTGACACCATACAGGGATTGACCACTGCTCTACCTTAGCGGGGCCTATGAAGATTGCAAGATGATCGTCCGGGTCTCCCATGCCGTTGTACTTCCCCACATTGGATGGCATCTTGAGTTTTGGAGGGAAGGTGAATTCCGCTATTATTGGTATAAACTTGGACCTGGCTCGCATCGTTGATGAGCGGTATGGCTTGCTGAAGTCATCGTCAGCTCCTATCTTTCCTTCGATTATGGTGGCGTCTTGACTCATCTTTGCTTTTGGATCGTCTTCAGCATTCTTTACCTTGTCTCCTCGATTATCCTCTCCCTTCTCACGGTTCCTTTCCTCTAGGGTCTCTTCGTATTCTAGACGTGTTCGGATTTCTCTAAGGCGTTGTTCCCTTTCTTCTTGTCCCAGCATGGAGAGGATTTGCGCTCGGTTTTGTTGATGAACTCTAGGGTGATGACACTACCACCGTTATTGCCATCCCCTGTGGTGGTTTCCAACGGGAAGGTGGTGGTGCGTGGATTTTCGGTATCGCTAGCATTCTTGTGGTGAGGAGTTCCTTGACCTGAATCCATGGTAGTTTTTTGGGTAACGTCTGGGTCCCACGGATGGCGCCAAATATTGCTACACAAATCTTAATCAAGAGATTAAAGCTTGGGAGCAATGCGAGAATAAGGTTTTTACCAAGGATCCTGGAACTTGATCTGAACTTCAGCTGACGGGAGGTCGTCAGGAAATGGGCTGCAGCTGGGCTTGGCTTCGACTGAGCAGAATATCTGTGAGACAAAAACAACACCGTGAGTCTCGCCTCGGGCAGAAGGGGTTTTCTCCCCGAGACCACACTTCGGCGTGAGAATAAGTATATGTATTGAGAGAGAATTTGAACGGGAAGATTAATAAGTGATTGGTTTGTAAAGAAGTGTTCTGAGAATGTGTGTCCTCTACCTGTGGAATGGGAGAGGTATTTATAGTGTTTGTAGATGGAAACAAAACATGAAATGGTTCTATTTTTGGAAGTCTGTAGTCAAAGACATGAGCCTGAAATCCCCTAGTCAGGGATCTTATACCTTTCTGGTGCAAAGGGTTTCTGAATAGAATTAATATCATTTGTCTTTGTAGTTGACTTGGGGATTTTGTGGGCTACTCTGAACCTCTACCTGAGTCAGGTTTTTGGCTTTGTGTGTTTTGTCATTATGTGTCCCTTTTGTAACGTTCTTCCGTTACCATACCTCCATGAAGATTTTCTAAGTGTTAGACATGAGGTCTCAGGTTGCATTGTGTTTCGGTCTTGATCCTTAGCCGCGGCTTTGGGCTTATCCTCCCAGCCGCGGTATGGGCTTTTTGATAGTAGAAGCTGTGGTTTGGGCTTTTGCTCCTTGACCTTTGGTTTGGGCTTTTGCCCCCCTAAGCCGCGGTTCGGGCTTTTGCCCCGTGGTTAGGGCTTTTGCACCCCTAAGCCGCGGTTCGGGCTTTTGCACCCCTAAGCCGTGGTTCAGGCTTTTGCCCCCCTAAGCCGTGGTTCAGGCTTTTGCCCCTTAAGCCGCGGTTCGGGCTTTTGCCCCTTAAGCCGCGGTTTGGGCTTTTGCGCCCCTAAGCTGTGGTTCGGGCTTTTGCCCCCTAAGCCGCGGTTCGGACATTTGCCCCCTAAGCCACGGTTCGTTCTTGTTGTGCCCGGGCGGATCCTTTGAGCCGCGACTGAGGGTGTAACCTTGTTCTCATTGCTCCTGTTCCGTTAGCTTTGGGGTGATACCCCTTCATTTGTTGTTAAAAGAAATCGACCATTGACCTACAATTACAAGGCTCCGACCTGCAACTATAATGATTAAGGATTGAAATATCTTTTTGTTTGTTGATTGTTGTACGTAATTTCTTGCTCCGAGCCTTCAACCAATCTAGACAATATGACATTAGCGATTATCGATAAGCGCCCACCCTCGTTGTTTGCTGTTCCAAAATCTCTTTTTCTTCTTCAAATCGGTAAGTATTAACCCTTCTTTTTGTTTGTTATTTATCATCACTATATATATTAGTTTTCTTTCATGTATTATAAAAATCATGTTTTTTGTGTTGTTTAAGTTGTATAATTTAACAATATAATTTATATGTTAGATGACATCATGGAATCAATCACTTATCAACGTATGAAACGAAACTCGTATGATATTGGATGAGAATATGAATAGTTGGTGGATGCAAGTAGTTTAAGTTCAATGTAATTTATGTGACGATGTTATGTCTGGAGGAGTTTATAGATTGAATAACATATTGTGGGCATATGAGGAAATGTTGTAGGCTTAAAAAAGCAATAAAAGATGATGATCAAAATAGGTTCGAAATACTCTCAGTGAGAGCAAAAACAAAACAAAGACTACATCTATGAGTGATGAGTTGGCCATTTTTAATATGAAGATTTATAGGATGTTTTATTATGGCTGATGCATGGAGTTGTATTGAGAAGAAACATCATGAATTTGTGTATTAATTTGAAGTTAGGTACTATTTTTTGTGGTTCTTAAAAATGTTCGGATGAAACACACACAAGTGAAAACATATTTGACCATGTAGATAAATACATTGAAAATGTTGGTTTTAAAAATATTGTTCAAGTTATGACAGCTAATGTATTTAACAGTATCAATGCGTAAAAATTGGTGAAGGAGAAAAAACCGACAATCTTTGTGCGACACGTACCATTAAAATGCTTGAAGGTTATAAGTTTAACCACATTTATTTTTACAAATTTTATTATATATTGTATTTTTGTTAGGTGTAAACTTATAAGAAAAAACCGCAAATTTTGCGACACCAAGGTATAAGAAAACTCTTGATCAAGCAAAACAAAAAAAAAAACTAGTGAGGTTTTATTTATTATAACTACAAAATTTGGTTTTATATTTCTTACTTTACAAAGAAAAGGAATATTGCGAGACCAGAAGTTACAAGCAGGCCGGTCCTGAGGATTTTAATGCCCTGGACGAGCCGGAAAAAAGGTTCAGGCCCTAACGATTTAAATTATATAAACTAATTTTTTAATAAAAAGAACTGTTTTAGCAATAAACATAGCAATATTGTAAGGATTCCTATAAGTCTGATGCAGTCAAACATTCAAAGTCTCTCTGCATGCATGCAAAGACATGCAGAGGTAGGTTGAATAAGTCTTGCCATGTGTAGACATTCTCAACACCTTGATCTCTGATCACATGCCATCTTTCTGGATTAGTTGTGAAGGTCCAGGATAAGATGAGTCTCTCAGCTGCAAGAGAAGCCACTTGAATTGGAGTTGATTGGGCTGCCTTTTCATGCATTTTTTCAGGTTGATCTGACTCGGCCTGAGGTGTAGAGGTGGATGATTCAGGCTTCTTCTTTTTCTTTGACTTTGGTTTGGAAGCCATCCTCTTCTTCCTCTTAGATGACTTTAACTGAGAAGACTGGTCTGCAGCACCTTGTTGATCAGTCTTGTCTTACTCAGTTGGGTGTTCATCCCTCACAAGTTCAGAAGGAGAGGGAGTTTGACTCTGCTGTGGATCAGAAGATGAAGCTTGCTGAGGCACAGCAGAAGGTCCAGGTTGTGTTGTCTCAGATTGTTCAACATTAACCTCCACTTCAGGTGGAGCTTGACTTGGAGGGGAGTGTAAGTCCATTAGCTCTCCACTCGTGATCTTCTGCTTGATTACCCTGATATGCTCATCCATTGTGGATAGAGACATAGAGCCAAGTCTCCTTCCGGAGAATCCATACAACTTCCAGAAGCTCATCATCCTTTGTCTGTCTGCAGACTTCTTCATACTCTTTTGGATGATGGCTCTTAACTTTGCAGCATCTTCCCTCATCTTTCTCTTTGTTGCCTTTTGTTCTTTGAGCACTTGAAGTTCAAGCTGTTTAAAATACTTAAACTCAATGTACTCAAAGGACAAGGGAAGAAGTGCAGATGCCTGGTAGAGACGTGTGGCACTCAGGTAGTTGATCATGTTTTACTTATCTGTTTCCTTGTCTACCTGAGGTTCTTATGTAGTTGCCACAGCCTCTTGCACAGGGCTTTCTTGAACTGGGGAGAGAGTAGGAACATGCTTGTATAACCTTTTCTGTCTCTTCTTCTCTTTGAATTGGAGAAGTATCCTTGCATCCTCTGCTTCCTTCATCTCTATTGACACTTCCATGTCAGCCAGTTTATTTAATTCTCTAAGAGGAGAGATATAATCTCATCTATGTCATAGTTCCTGGTCTGCAGGTAAGTAATCCTGACTGCTCTCAACTCATCATCTTGAGTGTTTGGTCTGGGGGCAGCCCTGATTGCAGCTTGCATAAATCCTGAAGACCTAGAGGAACTTTCTACCCTTAGCTTCCTCTTCCTTTCTCTCTCCTCCTCCTCAATTTTCTCAGGAGTTAGAACCATTTTTCCTTTGTTACCCACAGACCTTTGTGACACGGGGTAGAGAGAGCTTTGGCCTTCATTGCTTGGTGTAGCATCCAAGCTCTGGCCAGAGAGAGGTTGTGAGACACCTTCACCAGCAGGTGTTTCACTGAGGGAATGAATTTCTGAAGCAGTTGTTGGTGTGACAGGGCTCTCAGGCTCTATCACTGGGCCTTCAGCCAAGATTTTTCCTTTGAAGCTAATCTCAGGGTCTGTCTCAACATCCAGTTGACCAATGACATTACCCGATTGCCTTTGTCTCCTTCTAAGGCTGAACTCTTTAGTAATTTTGTCTTGAATCCTGAGTGCCAACCTGTCAGCTTGTCTTGATTGACTTGGGTTGACAAGTGGTATGTTGATTAGGTCAAGACCTTCATAGTTGTTTAAGGTCTGAAAATTAAATACTTCTTGCTGCCCTTGAACTCTGTGAAGAATGAGGGCTCTTCTATCAGCATCATACCTCTATCCAATAATGTAGTTTGAAGTTCCTTGAGGTGGGGATGACATAGCCCTTGGAATGCCTTCCTTAAGAGAGTCCTAATGACAGAGTATAATGTCCACATCAATGTGAACTTGAGAAAGTTGCTGAGTACGCACAATTGCAAGTGAGATGGTGAGACCTTAATGTCCATACTCCCTGAAGAACTCCCAGGTTCTGTGACTGTAATGACTTTCTCCACCTTTTTGGTAGCATCACCCTCTTGCATAGGTGAGCTATGGGTTAGGTCAATCACATCCACAGGTTCTTGTGTTCCTGGTTGAGCTCCCCTTAAAGTTGTCCCAACTAGTTTTTCCCCTGAGATAAGATATCTCAAGTTGCTGATCATTGACCCTATTTTGCAAGGTAGTCACCTGAGATTCAAGGTGACTAACCTTAGAGACTAAATAGGAGCATGTTTTTGACAGTTTTTGCACCTTTAGTCTTAGATTCCCCTCATCTTCATCAAAAGAATCATTGGTGGATGAGATGATTGGACCAAGGTCCTCTCTCTCACCACCAGCTTTAGGTTCTTGGCTGTTGGATTTCCTCTGCACATTGATAGACTCAGTTGAAGTGTCAATGGGCTGAGTTGCCATGGTTGAGGTCTTAATAATGTAATCACTTGCAGAAGTGAGAGCCTCTTCCATATGGATATCCTGAACAGGTTCAGAAGTATCCACCTCAGTGATGGGTGACTGATATGGGCTAGACAAAGGAGACTTAGGAGTACTCATCTCTCTTTGAGTAGGGGAATAGTAGAGAGACTCATGGTACCTACTGAAACCTAAGTCTTCATCAGTATAGAATGAGAGGTTGGGAATGGGTAGATTTAATTCTAGAGGCTGGGGATGGTAATTGTCCCCTGAAGGTTGTTCACTTGATTGTTGAGACTCAGAGTGAAGGCTTAAGTCAGTTGGGCTTGTGAGCTCATGAGGGTGAGCATGAGGAACCTCACCACTGATTCTTGAAGAGATGGGAGTGGTTTGCTCCTCAGGGGAAGTGAGAGCTCTAGTGTCAACTTCCTCCTGTATAGGTGAGTGTATGGAAGCCTCAATCAATTGGTATTCAACTATTAGTCTCAACACTCAGAGGAGCAAACTACTCCCATCTCTTCAAGAATCAGTGGTGAGGTTCATCATGCTCACTCTGATGAGCTCACAAGCCCAACTGACTTAAGCCTTCACTCTGAGTCTCAACACTCAAGTGAACAACCTTCAGGGGACAGTTACCATCCCCAGCCTTTAGACTTAAATCAACCCATTCCCAATATCTCATTCTATACTGATGAAGACTTAGGTTTCAGTGGGTACCATGAGTTTCTCTACTCTTCATCTACTCAAAGAGAGATGAGTACTCCTAAGTCTCCTTTGTCTAGCCCACATCAGTCACCTATCATTGAGGTGGATACTTCTGAACCTGTTCAATATATCCATATGGATAAAGCTCTTACTTCTGCAAGTGATTGCATTATTAAGACCTCAATCATGGCAACTCAGCCCATTGACACTTCAACTGAGGCTGTCAATGTGCAGAGGAAATCCTGCAGCCAAGAACCTAAAACTGGTGGTGAGAGAGAGGATTTTGGTCTAATCATCTCATCCCCCAATGATTCTTCTGATGAAGATGAGGGGAATCTAAGACTAAAGGTACAAAAACTGTCAAAAACATGCTCTTATTTAGTCTCTAAGGTTAGTCACCTTGAATCTCAGGTGACTACCCTGCAAAATAGGGTCAATGATCAGCAACTTGAGATATCTTATCTCAGGTTAAAACTAGCTGGGAGACCTTTAAGGGGAGCTCAACCAGGAACACAAGAACATGTGGATGTGATTGACCTAACTTCTAGCTCACCTATGCAAGAGGGTGATGCTACCAAAAAGGGGGAGAAAGTCATTACAGTCACAGAACCTGGGAGTTCTTCAGGGAGTATGGACATTGAGGACTCACCATCTCACTTGCAATTATGCATACTCAGTAACTTCCTCAAGTTCATATTGATGTGGACATTATAGACTCTATCATTAGGAGTCTCTTGAGGAAGGCATTCCAAGGGCTATGTCATCCCCACCTCAAAGAACTTCAAACTACATTCTTGGGTGGAGGTATGATGCTGATAGAAGAGCCCTCATTCTTTACAGAGTTTAAGGACAGCAAGAAGTGTTTAATTTTCAGACCTTGAACTATTATGAAGGTCTTGACCTGATCAACATGCCACTTGTCAACCCAAGTCAATCAAGACAAGCTGACAGGTTAGCACTCATGATTCAAGACAGAATTACTGAAGAGTTCAGCCTTAGGAGGAGACAAAGGCAATCAGGTAATGTCATTGGTCAACTGGATGTTAAGGTAGACCCTGAGATTAGCTTCAAAGGGAAAATCTTGGCTGAAGGCCCAATGATAGAGCCTGAGAGCCCTATCACACCAACAACTGCTTCAAAAATTCATTCCCTCAGTGAAACACCTGCTGGTGAAGGTGTCTCGCAACCTCTCTCTGGCCAGAGCTTGGATGCTACACCAAGCAATGAAGGCCAAAGCTCTCTCTACCCCGTGTCACAAAGGTCTGTGGGTAACAAAGGGAAAATGGTTCTAACTCCTGAGGAAATTGAGGAGGAGGAGAGAGAGAGAGGAAGAGGAAGCTAAGGGAAGAAAGTTCCTCTGGGTCTTCAGGATTTATGTAAGATGCAATCAGGGCTGCCTCAGACCAAACACTCAAGATGATGAGTTGAGGGCAGTCAGGATGAGATTATATCTCTCCTCTTAGAGAATTAAATAAACTGGCTGACATGGAAGTGTCAAGAGAGATGAAGGAAGCAGAGGATGCAATGATACTTCTCCAATTCAAAGAGGAGAAGAGACAGAAAGGGTTATACAAGCATGTTCCTACTCTCTCCCCAGTTCAAAAAAGCCCTGTGCAAGAGGCTGTGGCAACTACACAAGAACCTCAGGTAGACAAGGAAACAGATAAGCAAAACATGATCAACTACCTGAGTGCCACAGGTCTCTACCAGGCATCTGCACTTCTTCCCTTGTCCTTTGAGTACATTGAGTTTGAGTATCTTAAACAGCTTGAACTTCAAGTGCTCAAAGAATAAAAGGCAACAAAGAGAAAGATAAGGGAAGATGCTGCAAAGTCAAGAGCTATCATCCAAAAGAGTATGAAGAAGTCTGCAGACAGACAAAGGATGATGAGCTTCTTGAAGTTGTGTGGATTCTCCGGAAGGAGACTTGGCCCTATGTCTCTATCCACAATGGATGAGCATATCAGGGTATCAAGCAGAAGATCAAGAGTGGAGAGCTAATGGACTTACACTCCCCTCCAAGTCAAGCTCCACCTGAAGTGGAGGTTAAGGTTGAACAACCTGAGACAACACAACCTGGACCTTCTGCTAAGCCTCAGCAAGCTTCATCTTCTGATCCACAGCAGGGTCAAACTCCCTCTCCTTCTGAACCTGTGAGGGATGAACACCCAAATGAGCAAGACAAGACTGATCAACGATGTGCTGCAGACCAGTCTTCTCAGTTAAAGTCATCTAAGAGGAAGAAGAGGATGGCTTCCAAACCAAAGTCAAAGAAAAAGAAGAAGCCTGAATCATCCACCTCTACACCTCAGGCTGAGTCAGATCAACCTGAAAAAGTGCATGAAGAGGCAGCCTAATCAACTCCAATTCAAGTGGTTCCTCTTGCAGCTGAGAGACTCATCTTATCCTGGACCTTCACAACTAATCCAGAAAGATGGCATGTGATCATAGATCAAGGTGTTGAGAATGTCTACACATGGCAAGACTTATTCAACCTACCTCTGGATGATCTCTTTGAGATGAGAAGATATTATGAGAGTCCGAGTGATCCTGACCAACTGATGAAAAAAGGCATGGTCATCATCATGAGGACTGTCAACAACTGAAGATCTTCAAATGTTTTGTTAGCATCAGCCTAGGGGGAGTTTGTAAGGATTCCTATAAGTCTGATGCAGCCAAAACATTCAAAGTCTCTCTGCATGCATGCACTGAAGAACAGAAGTAGAAATGCTTCGAAAGTTTTACATCAAGCACTAGAAATATTCTAAGTGTAAAATCTTCCGAAGCCAAGACCAACATCTTCCGAAGCCAAAAGTGAAGTCTTCCGAAGCTTCAAAGACAAAGTCTTTCGAAGCCAAAGATTGAAGACAGATTTCTTCCGAAGACTTTTAGAGGCATGGTTTTATCTGATGTATTTTACCATAAAGCTGGACCACTTTTCTGCTGCAACTCTGTAAAGTCACCAACTTACATGAGTTGGTGAAAAGGTCCATGCTTTTAGTAACTGTACATTGAGGTCTTGAGTCTGTGCTTTCTACTTTATGTACTTTTATCCTTTTTGTAATATATTAGGATGTGATCTATGGCATGATAGTCACTAGTCACAAGGCAAATCTGTCTTTTGACTCTACATTTGATTTTGTAGTTGTCTAGTCAATTGTATCCAGCTGGCTTCCAAAGTATGGCCGGCTATAGGATGTAGTATAAAGTATCTCAAGTACTTGTAACTTTTATCGTATGCTTTGTAACATTTGTAATAGAACTTGAGAAGCAATATACAACATTCTTGAAAACCAATTACTTATGTTGTTTGTCATCTTGTTCTGTCTCATATTTACTTGTGTTCTTAGCATATTTCACTAAAAGTTAACCAGTTCTCTATTTGATATGTATGTGTTCTAAGTTACTTTCCTCATTGTGTTGTTATGTTGTAAGTGCATAGCTTTCACCGGTCCTGCAAATATCATAGTATTACAATGACATACCGTAATAGCTAACCAATAATTCGTAAATCTCTCCTAGCATTCTTGATAGCAAATTGGTTTGTAACATATTCGTAGTTTATAGTCTAATATTTTGCTTTCGATAGCTATTATCGCCAAACCGCTAAGTCTTTCTTGGGACACCGTGATCGTAGGTAAGATTTCAAGTTTGAATAGAACAAAATTTGTGGTATAAATTAGTTTGTGGACTTTATTTACAATCAAAATTTAAATATTTTAGTGGGCTATTAGTTGAGTAATTTGGTTAAAAAAATGGGCTCAAAAAATTTGGTTTAAAACATAATTGGGTTAAGTTTTTAGTTGATTATACCTTATAATTATATTTTTTATAATTATATATATAAAAAAATTGAAAAATTTTGTGCCCCCTGAGCGAGTGGGCCCTGAACGGGGGTCCATTCCGCCCCTTCTCAGGGCCGGCAGTGGTTACAAGATTTGCTTTCGCATATCTTACTTTACAAAGTTTGTTGGACACGAAGTCTCAAACTTAGGCAAATGTTTTCTAGTGAACATTGGAAGAAATGCAAGTTTGCTAAGATGGTTAAAAAGAAATTAGCTTTTACATTAATTAAATCTCCCACTTTTAAGAGCTGGGTTATAATGTGTTTGAAAGTTTTTACAGCATTAGTCAGTCCTAATAATCGATGCAGATTAAAAGCCTTCAATGAATTTTATATATGGTGAGTTTAAAATGCACAAAAAAATTATCAATGCTTTCAACAGCAATAAAAGTGCATACAAGTCTATAATGGATGAGTAATCGAGAAGGCTTAGATACATGCTTACATTTGACAACCTGTATTTTAAACTCATCTTGTAATAATCCAGAGGTTTGACATGTTAGATGTAAATGATGCAGTAGTTGATTTTGTTTATATACCTAAGATTATGAAATGCAAAACACCAGTATTTATGGTTGAGTTGTTAATCTACAAGCATAAGTAAGGAAAATTAGACCGTCCAATCTCACTTAAGCATGTAGGGTTAGCATCAATAAATTTGATTTGCGTAATGCGAAATTGAAAAATAACAACATTTGAAGGTTTCAGCGAGTCTAAAATGTAAAACAATTTAACTTAATAAATAATAAGTATATTTATAATTAGGGTTATTTTTTAATAATCCCAAGTTTCATTTATTGGCCGAGATTAATCACAACTCGGTAAATGTTTACAGATACTCCCAACTTTGAGTATTTTTTCCTCCAACGATCTTTTACTAACTAAGAGTTAACCCCGTTAGTTTTTTGATGGCGTGGACTGTTTTTGTGGCCAAAACACTAAACAGAAAGTTGAAATCTATCATCAAGTCCGTAAAATTAAAACTTCCGCACCCAAAACCCCGTCAATCTCCACCTCCTTATTTGAATCATCGAACTCGTTGGAGGTAGATTTAAGGTGATGATGAAGGTTAGACAATAGAAAACGGACCTAACTGAGACTATGCGGTGTTAAAGTTGAAAAATGGCTCAAAATTGGCATCATTTCATCAAAAAAAACTAACGATGGTTAACTCTAGGTTAATAAGGAAACATAGAAGGAAAATAAGTTCAAAGTTAGGAGTGTCGGCAAACATTTTCTGAGTTGGGTTTAATACCGGCCAATAAATGAAAGTTGGGATTATTAAATCCAATAACCCTTATAATTACTTAAACTTATTATTGAATCATGTTTATTTTGAACTTAGGTACGTAAAAAGTAATAATAATAAAGTAAAGATAACTAAAATAAATGTTTGATAAAGAAAAATAAGCCAAGCACTCTGGAGACCGATCACTAACCCAGAGTGCATGCTCACGCAAAGAAAGACAAGTGCTCCGAAAAAAATGTTAAGACATCATGGAATACTTATATCGACTGATGGTAGAAGGGCTAAAGATCGGATTATTAATGGTGAAGATGAAGAACTTAAGTCGGGACTACCTTAGGGGGTGGCTAGTGAAGCTGTTGGTGTTGAATAAGTATTGTGTAATTGAACAAATGCTAGGACAAGTGTATCGAGAAAACTCTTTGACGATGATTTTGAGTTGGAGGATGAGGAGGACGCAATGGTGAAGGTTGAATAAGAGACAGTTGGTGTTCAAATCATTAATGATGAATTTTGAATTAATTTGTTTTTAAAAATAATTGAACTAATATGTTAATTTTGAATTTTTAAATACTTGATTTGTTATGTTCAATTGTTTTGCATGTTTTAAAAATTACATTTTAGAATTTCACTCTGACTATTCGCTAGTTGGTTTCCCACTGCGCTACTAGCGGTTAACGATTTCTAGCAACAAACAAAAGAACCAACAATGATAGTCGTCTGGAAGCCTTTGACTGATTAGGTATATTTAAGGATTAAAACCCATGGATTGGGTCTCGTTATTTTAAGGATTAAAACCCATGATCCAGTGATCGCTTTTGACTGATTAGATTTTACCAGGACAACCTACTGATTATAAGCTCTGCAATGTGAAACCACCATGGTTGGTGGCAGATTTTAATTACTCCCTAACTAATCACCAACTAGTATCGATTTTTGCAACACTACTAACAAATTTACAAGTAAATAACATTTTGTGATTTATGGTTCCAACTTAGAAATGTTAGGATATACTTAACAAATTAACATGAAACCAAGTTCCACAAGTATGTATGTCTTGGTCACTATCTTTTGATCACTGTTTGCTATAAAAGAAAAAAATAAAAAAAACATAAACCATATGAACACGTATCTCTTGGATCCAACTTCCTTGTATATGGACCTATGAAATAGGATATGGAAGCATGGTTGGTTGGTAACATCAATCATGAGAATGATGTTGTACAACGGTTCCAACTTATTGGAAGATTTGGTTATTTGTTATTAGTTGCAAGCGTTCATGACACCTTGTGGAAAAGGTCGGCCCTTTGTCTAGTTTGGTGCCCGTTTACAAAGGTTGATTTGTCTTGTGCTTTTGTACTGAAGTTCTATTGTGTTGTGCGAGTTTAAGGTTTATATATCTCGTATGTCTCTTAACCACTACATACAAAGAGAACATAAAGTGTATACTATGATGACTTGTGGCCAAACGTTGTGTTTACACTTCTTCATGGCGATGACAAAGTGACAACACACTAATCTAACCATCATATATTTCTTAAGATTTGAACCTTTCTGGACTTTAGTTATACATGTTATTGTTTATAAAGTCTCGCGTCAGGGTAAGCTGATAGTGTCTAGAAGTTGTTTTCACTTCTTTAATTTAATGACAAAATGTTAATAATAAAACACGATATGGGACTTATAACAAACACCTAATAAAGTACTTAGTGAAGCCATCTTTTGTTAAATCTGGTTTTTAAACTGATAAGGTAATGTCAACTTCTAGACGACATCAGATGACAATAGCAAAAGGATTTTTGGTCGTTAGCAACATGCTTAACATAAGTTGTTCATGTTTGCTTTAAACTTGGAATTGTGATTACAGCTAGAATTTATGTTGAAAAAATTATGTTAATGTAATGGTTGATAGTTCTCATTCCCCCAACATTGTATTGTTAGAACGTATTGTAATTTTCATACCTCTAACAATCTATTATATAGGTATTAATGAAATACGTTACCGGCCGCAGCGGTATAATGATCAATTTAAAAAAGTATAATAATTAAAGACCATGCACTCCAAAGACCATGAGTAGTATAATTTGTCAAACAGTTAGAACTCATGTTGTATTTTTTTTAAATTCTGTGACTAAATGTGTATATGCATTAGACAATAAAAAAGGTCTAATGAAAATAGGTATACATGTGTGACGTGCATATTCATTATTGTTTTAATAAAAGAAGAATTTTAATTGTATCCTTAATTAAAATATCATACATATTTAGAGGAAAGTTATACTAGGAATTAATTTTTGTAACTAGAGGAAAGTTACACTAGGAATTAACTTTTGCCTACGAAAGCTATGAGCGTGTTATTATTTTTTATTGTATTGTTTGTTTTAAATTTTGTGTTGTCTAATTTAATTTTGTAATTTTTGCCTAAGAAAGCTACGAACGATAATAGATCCAACTATAGGACGAGCGGATTCCAACGCCTCCGGAATGAGTTCAACTAGAGTTCATTTGCGTCGTTTACAAGGTGGAAAATTTCTTCTTGTGATACTTAGGTAAAATATAGTTCTTATCTGAACCTTCCACTATATATTTAAACTTGTAAATACATATCTTTATTTTTTTAACTTCTTTGACTTGGACGACTTCACCCTTATCAATGAACAACTCTTCGTTTCAATATGAATATTATTCTCTAAAACCATCTTAATCCAGGTGCCATCAATTAACCTATTCCTGAAACAAATCGATCAATAATATATATTCAAATAAATCATTGGTTTGTAATCCAATCCGAAATCATTCGATTCTGATATCAGTCATCACTAAAGTCTCAAAAGCTTGAAATTGTGGTTTCTTTGCAAAAATTCCAAAACTCTGGTCGTTTTTTGTGTTTTAGATGGGAAAGTATCAAATCGCATAATCGGCTGTTGAAAGTGGTGTTAGTCTTCTACAAAAATCAAATAATCTTCCATCAACTACAATTAATTGTGGTGTCAATTCTGATTTAGGTAGTTTGCTTACATTATAATACAAGGATAATAATAATCCTAACGGTAAATACAATGATCCAAATGATTAATCAACTTTCAATTTCAATTGCAAGTTTGTGAACAAACGGATAATTTTGATATGATAAATTAGGGAAATCAATAAGAAATTTTTATATGTTACCTTAAAAGATATTTTTGTCCTACTATAGTAACGAAATAAAGTGTCTTGTCTTGAAGTTCATGGAGCTTGGAAGCAAATTAAAAGGGTTTCAACAAATTTTAGCTTTTTTTAGAAAGTTCAAAACATCTATGTTTTTGAAGAGAGTGAATTGGGGATGTAGACATGAATTTATTTCCTTGTAACAAAAGGAGATTTGAGCCTTTTCAAACCATCAATTTCTAAAGGTATTGGACCATTAAGGAGATTGTTGTTGATATCAATCTTAAGGTTAAACTAGTAATTTTCCATCTCCCATGTTGCGCGAGTGTTGCTTTGTTGTTCGGTGCGGTGCGTTTAATTTTTGGTATCTACGAACCACTTTTATGCACGTGTTGTTGCCTACACCAAAAGTTATTGACACATATGTATCTGGATGTTCTATTTTTTAGTTTATATGAAACTGTTTTAGTATGTCCAATACAAAAGACAGTTCAGAACATCAAAAGCAAAAAACATAAAGTTGTTTTAAGTGAAGTCAGCTCTGGTCTTGACATCTTGTTTGTGTGGGTTTATCACCTGCATATGAGGTGCTGTTAGTTGTCTATTATTGCATCCGAGTAGGAATTTGGTGGCACGGTTGTTGTAAATTTTCTAAAACTTTTATAAGTATATTGTTATAAAAATTTTTCTTTTATTTACTTTTCATGTTTTTTATTTTTAAGTAAAATTCAAGTAGAATTCTTAAGATATAATGTACACACAAACAGACATACATAGAAAAACTCAAACGCTCTTGCTTGAAGTAATATATTATCAAATACAATTTTATTTTGCATATAAATATAAAATTTAAATATTTGACATATACATAACATGAAGAAAAACCTAGATTGACATGAGATCACTCTTTTAGATTTTTGTTATAGTGGCAATACAGCTGACACATTCAAGTGGCTGCCTATATTTTACAAAAGGCAAAGCCTCTACGGGCACCATTATTTAAAAAGTTTGAAGTTCAATTATTGGCAAGTGTAATGTATGTGGGTGCGTAGAATTAGAATATGTTTGCTAGTAAAAAAACATTTAGGCGGCTGCGTACTCACATAATCAACTCAAGTATCACCTTCTGATTGATGACTTAACACATGTTGTATTTCTAGACACCATTACTATTAGAGAGCCTACAGTTGTTATGCACCGGTGAGAATGTGTCATCAATAATAGTACTATTCATTTCACTTGAACTTTAATTGTAAGGTAATTATTGTTGAGAAGAATACTTATAAGTAAAAATGAATTTTTATGGTTAAAAAGACAAACATGGTTTAAAGTTTTTAGAAAAATAGGGGGCAGAATGGTCATATTTTGAAAATTATCTAATAAAATAGGTAAATATGATAATTTAACTCGTTTGTAAGGATATATACAAAACTAGTTAAGAACTAGTGTATTATAGGTGTTAAATGAAAATATTAAATTAACAGTTAATAATTAATATTTAGATAAAATATGATTGAAATTACATATAATTAACTAATTTAAGTAATAAAACAATAACAATACTTTTTCAAACTTGTGTATTTAAAAATCTTTACTTCATAAAAAATTACTCTTCAAAATTTTTTATTTTTTTGTGAAAAAGTTGATTTTTAAACAATTTCTTTTTGGACAAAGTTCATTGTACTAAAAAACTTCATTTCATAAAAACTGTTTCTTTAAAATATTTTTACGTTTTTAACAAAAAAACATATGTTTTAGTTCATTTAAATAAGTCTTTTATATTTTGATAAAGATATTAATAATATCATAACCATTATATATGATCATTATATAGTTAAATTACTATGCTAGTGACATATAACAAAATGGTTATGAGAAGATAACATGTCACATATAGACATTTTATTTTATTAGGATAGACTTTAAGTGTTAATCTGTCGTATATGATATTTTTTAAGTTTATGCTCATAACACACGTATCAATAGCATTTTAATATGTTGCCTTAACTAGTGCACTACTGTTCTATAAAATTGGGTTCTATGAGTTAAAAAATACTTATCCAACAAACACTGACCCGTTGTAGTCATGTAAACTAGTAGCAAAAGCATATTCGAGTGTACCATACATAGGGGCACAAAAGAACAAAACATTCGGGAACCGAAACCGACGAACTAAACTTAACCGGTTCCCATCAGTTAGAGTCTCATGTCACTCTTGGTTCCCAAACAAAATCGGTTTCAAACAAGAACTAGTTTTAACAACATTGACCTCAAACCAAACTGGTTTATGAGCCCAAACCACTTTGTGCACTGTAAACTACTACAATAGCATCAAATTACAACATATGCTTAAAGAGTATATTAAAGTAAAGCCACAAAAGCCGAACCAAAAACCCATAAACAATTCACCAAGATTCTTCAATAAAGTCTAAAGCATACCACTTTAGACCATCACAAGCAAAGTATCCCCACACAATCACTACTTCAGTTCCAAACCCATACTCCCTCATTGAGTCCAATTTACCTTGTTAACATCCCTCACCATGTCTAGTCTTGTTATGTTCATCTTATTACAAGTCTTTTTTGTCCCACTAGTGTATGCATCTCATGTATGTCGGTCTTATTGCGGCAACATAACTATAGATTACCCGTTTGCTCTTCAACCAGGATGTGGTCACTCGGGCTTTAGAGACCTCTTGTTTTGCATCAACGATGTCCTTATGTTTCATATAAGCTCAGGCTCGTATAGGGTTCTAAGCATAGACTATGCTTATCGGTCAATGACATTACACGACCCTCATTTGTCCACTTGTGACTCCATCGTGCTAGGAGGTAGAGGAAATGGGTTCGTCGTGGAGCATTGGCGGGCCCCATATTTGAACCCAAGTGCGGATAACATCTTTATGTTATTGGGTTGTTCAACCCAATCACCGTTATTCCAAGGCTTTCCAACTGGGAACCATGTGCCATGTAGAAATGTTTCGGGTATGGGTTGTGAAGAGTATTATGGTTGTCAGGGTTGGATGGATCTTGGGCTAGCACGTATGGGCTTAGCTTATGGGACGGGCCCACCTGTTTGTTGTGCTCTGCCTTTTGATTCGATCAAGAGCGTGAATCTTAGCAAACTGGAGTGCCAAGGGTATAGTAGTGCCTATACCCTCGCACCCCTACGAGTGAGTGGGCCATCTGAGTGGACTTATGGGATACGAGTCAAGTATAATGTGGAGGCAAGTAATGATTCTTTTTGTAAAGCGTGTGAGGCGACGGGTGGATCGTGTGGGCACGACGTGGAACGGTTAGGGCAGCTATGTATGTGTGGAAGTTGGAACTCTACCTCAAATTGTGATTCAAGTAAGTGTTTTTCATTTCATGTCATGTTTTAAATACCACTTGGTAAAAAACCCTATAAAAGTTATTAATTTTGTTATACAATAAAATTCCCTTTATCAAACTTAACGAATAATAGCATATTTGATGTTTCTTGTAGTTGTCAAATTATCAGTTCGAGGGGTTGCGTCATCAATTGACAAGTTACCAGGTAATTATAACGGTTTTATATCTAATATTGTGACCATAACGCTACAAGATCGACTTGAACCCATATATAATACTTTTGTCGACTTTCATGATATGTAGGATATGTAGGATCACTTGCTACTGTAATTGCGTTCTCGTTGATGTCATTTCGAATATGAATCGTCTTTGGAGAAAGAAGCAACTAAATGCACACCAAACATGAAGAATACCAAATGTTGTACTAGCCGATATTCATTGTTTGAAGTGAGGCATATTTGTAAGCCAGACTTACAAAAAGAAAGCCTTACCTAATTGAGTGGGAGTTTCTTATAAGTTCAAATTTTGTTTGCTTTTAACCTTTTCACTGGTCATGTTTTTTATAGGAAACATATGAATGTTTTTATAAATACAACATACTAACATATTTAGACGTGGCAATGTATTAAAATTTATCGCGACCCGTAAAAAGACGCTCTAGTTTTTGTTGAGCGTACGTTCTCCATGTAATTCTTAATACATAAATGTTTGAGTGTACGACTCTAGTTCCAGATGAAAAAAGAATAGGTGAGTCAGATTAAAATAACATCTATCAGGCTATCATCTGAGGCATGGTCTTACATTTGTCGTTCAAAAAAAACTAACCAAAATTAGATTCTAAAATTTAGTTGATTACGGTAGTTGAAAGTTAGACGATCTTATATTTATACTTACACTACGTTAGAAAGCGTGTATTACACAGACTGAATAAATAAAATATTAATCAAATAGTTAATAATTAAGAATTATGATTGTAAAACGATATTTTATGATATTATATAACTGAAATTTCATATAAGTAATTTAAATAATAACCAATAATACTAAAAATAAAAACGTTTTTTAACTAAATGGAACTAAAAGAGTCCGTTGCATTAGAAGAAATAAATAATATAATTTGATAGAATAATATGACTTGATGTAATATAAGATTTGATAACATAATAGTCAACATTTATTTAATCATCACTATTAAGAATAACTTGAAATAGTTGTATATATTATAAACTTATTTTCTAATGCTATAAAAAGAAGTCATATTTACTATCATATTTTCTTGTAATATGGATAAGAATTCATTCTATTAATTTAAATGATGCATAGCGAATTGCTCACTTTAATAATTTAAAACAAATAATGTTAATGAATGAATCTCCCACAAGTTATTATTTAACTGTGAGTACATATTTTAGTTGCAATAACAAAATGTATATGTAAATGTAGATTTCCCAGTAAAAGAAATATAATTATGGACGTTAACCGATTACTGTGTGTGTATGTAGCTTTGGAATTAATTAAGTTTATAACTTGTAAATAACTATCAAGTTTTATAAGATTAAGGATGTACATTTGCGCATCATGACAAAAGTTTATGCATATGTTTGAGTGATTTTTTACAAACATTTAAGTTATTTATTCAACTGCTTTTGTTTTAGACATCTAGTAAAAGATTGTGTAAAATTACAGGGTCAAGTTTTATTTCAAACATCGAGTTGGGGTTTTACGGATAAACACTAAATAGCTTTTAAAAACATTTTAGAACATAAATATGTAAACTTATTACATCTAAAAAAATGAAAAATAAAACTAAAGAAGAATATATAATAAAAATATGTATATTTTAAAAAAAATTAGTTAAAAAAGTCAAAATAATTGTTTTTGTGATTTTCGTATTCAATAAGAGAGAGATGCAAGAAAATGGTTTTTTTGATGTGCTAAAATAGTGATATGTGTTCTTCTAACTCATTCTAATCCTAACTTTCGTTTTTATTGCCAATGACAATACGCGACTCTCTTTGCCATCTTCTAAAGGATATTCATCTGTTTCAGAATACGATCACAAGCTCAAAACCATTTGCCTCGCGTGTCGGGCTTTCTATGATTAAATAATAGATCTAAGAAACAAGGTTTAGAATGGTTTGATTTGTGATATGTAATTTTATAACAACTAATTAAGGTGACAGTTTTAATAGTTATTATATATATACTAATTACTAACTTTCTTTTGTATTATGAGTTGTACAACATGTTTTAGGGGTTGTACTCACCTTTTGTTTTATTTCTTTTTAATTTTTTATTTTTTATTTAACCTAATACTTTTACATATTTTACAATATAGCTCAAACATTATTTTACTTTTAAATATGGTCCCTATATTTTTTATATTTTATAAAAATTTGTGTTTTATCGTTTGGTTTATGTTTTGCGAGTTAACACACCGCAACACGCGTGAGTGGTTTAGCGTTTTTACGCTTATTTTTTTCCAATTTATCGTCCTATTGCAACGCGTTGGTCTAAGATCGACTTATTTGTTGTTTTATATGTTTTACATTTCGCCTAACAGTGGTGTGTCCTTAGTACTACGTTTTGGTCGAAGATCTGTTTTATTTTTTTCAGCTTCTTATACGAGTTTATGGTAGTTAACGGTGGTGTGTTCTTGGTGTTACTTGACATGGTTATACCCTTCACGGGCAACGCGAGGAGCTTAATCCTAGTTGTATATATATGCCACTTTGAATGAGCATCGTGATATGATAGTGGGTATGCGATGTGAAGGGGGTGTTTTGATCTTTATTTAGACAACATATAAGCAGAAGTTGCATAATCTCGAAAAAAAAACTTATTTCAACCCAAGAGTACACTTGTATAATTTTAATTTTTGAATTAAAAATAATTAATTGGAAAGTAATATCTAGAATTGTTTAATGATAACAACTTATTAGTAAGCAGAAAAGGAGAAGCACTTTCTTTGTTAGAACACTCAAAAGCAAACACAATGGGGACAAACGTTGTTTAAATGAGAAATCCCAAGCACCCCTACATAATCAAAATTAGGATTAGATAATAAAAAAATTGTGTTAAAGAAATTGCTAGAATTAACAATTTTTAACGTGTGTGATTAAACTTGTTGCTAATTAACGCCTATGAACTCTAGCTGTATCTCCATTCACGGAACATAATTCCTTAGATGACTGGAAGAAGAAAAAAATTACGAAAATAATAAATGGATATAAGAAATTATTTTACTATTACCTATTAATTAAACAAGGGTTATTAGATTTTAATAACCCCAACTTTGTATATATTTAATCCCAACGCAGCAAATGTTTACGAACACTCTCAACTTTAAGCTTATTTTTCTGCAACGATTTCTTACTAACTGAGAGTTAACACCGTTAGTTGTTTTTTGATAACGTGGACTACTTATATGGCCAAAACACTAAAAAAAAGTTGAAATCAACTGTCGGGGCCGTCAATCTGAAACTTCTGCAACCTAAAACTCGTCAATCTTCAACTTCTGATTTGAACAACTTTACTCGTTAAATGTAGATTTTAAGTGATGATGGATGCTAGACACTGAAAAAAGAACCTAATAGAGGTTGGCCGGCGGCGGAATTAAAAAATGGCTCAAAGTTAACCTTATTTAATCAAAAAAACTAACGAGCGTTAACTCTCAGTTAGTAAGGGATTGTTAAAAGAAAATAAGCTCAAAATTAGGAGTGTCTATAAACATTTTCTGAGTTGGAATTAATCTCGGCCAATAAATAAAAGTTAGGATTATTAAAATCTAATAACCGACTAAACAAATCCCAACAAGTTATACCTTGGTACATCATAATCAATCACAAGATCAACCGTAGAAATATAGTAGCAACATCAGTTCCAAGCAAAATAACTTTTTCAGATTATTTTATTAAAAGCAGATAGCCTAAAAGATTGTGACTTATACGAATGCACTTATGCTACATAATGATCAAGTGTTTCCACTAATAATCTCACAAGATGGCAAGGTCTGCTTACTAAAAATTAATCATAAAAATATTATTTTGTAAAAATGGTATAACAATTAACAAGTTAAACTCTTGCACACATTTAAGTGACAAACACCAATAGCTTGTACAAGGAAATTTGACAACATCAATTAGGGAGCTTTAATGTCCAATTCCGAACCCTAAATTACGACTACCTAGATTTGAAGTTTTGATTCCAAGGCGGTGGGAACAAAAACTAATAGCTAAAACTACAAGTAAATCAACATACTCGATATGAATCTCAAAATCGAAAGGAAAAACTACGAATCAAATAGATTAGAATTTGTATGTTTATCTTAAATAAATAATTATGAGTGCCCTGAATCTAGCAAACGTTAGTGTATTAAACAATCCAACTCTCTTTCTTCATCCCCCTACAGTTTGAAATCTCGTACGAGTGCTTGCCTTGCTTCCCTTAAAGAGCGGCAACTTTGTATCCATCCACGCAACTAATCAAAAGTTCAAAGACCCCTCTACAATTTTCATCAGCTACTCATTTCACGTTGTTTTTCAATACTCTAAAAAAATTACCTTGGTGACAAGCCCATAGAGACCCAATACTTGTTGATTTTTTAAAAAAAAATGTTGTGCTAAGTTTTTGAAAACCCCAAACCTTTAGACCATATGTAATGGGACGTTAAACCCATACATAACGCCACATAATGCCCCCATCACCACTAAGGTAGGACGTTATGTTTAAAGAGATATTATTATTATAACGTCCCAAATCATCAAATCCATAATGATGAAGGGGCGTTATAGGGGCATCAACCATTACTTATGATTTTAACAAAAAGATAATAGTGACTTGGCGATGATATGACAGAAAATACCCCTTAACGAGCATTAGTCATTACTCATGGTCTTAAAAGTACGATCCAATTGTGAGTCAAAATAATTTGCTAATACTTTTACCAATTACCATCGTTGACCCTTGTCTACTAATCCTAAGCTCACGTCATCATCGGCACAATGCGCGTAGACGGCGCTGTTTAGCCCACATCAACATATTCCAGAATCAAGAACAAGACGACAAAAAACACATTCGTGGCCTATGAGAATCTAAACTACATTTTCGAAATAATCGAATGGATAAGAACAATAACACTAATAATAAGCACTTTCATCAACACCATTTCCCACAAATCCATTTCAATCCTTCGCCGGCGCCGGAGATTCCATGAGTTTTCCGGCAGCCCCACCTCTCCAATGGAAGCTTTCTCAGGTCTTCGGCGAACGTAGCCCCGGTGAAGACGTTGAAAACAGTACAATTTTCACTCTTTTTCATGTGTTTGATTTCAAAGATTTTGTAGAACAATGGGTTTTGATGAGAATTTGTGCTTGATTTTGATCATTGGAGTAAGTTGGTTTTAAAGATTGTTTAGGGTTTGTGTAGCACTGATGAACATTTATGTTTTTAGATTGATTATCTGAATTCCCCCCTTTTTACCAAAAGTAATGGGGGCATTAAGATAGCATCTTAAAACGACGTTACATCTGCGAATATAACATGGGTTATAGACTTTAGGTGGATGCGTTTTTTTCATAATACCATAACTTATTATAATTTGGTAATGCATTAAAAGACATTAACCATAACATATATTTTTAACATAAAAAGTGATATTGAGTTGACGCTGATGTAACTTAAAATCTCCCTTAAGAGACATTAACCATTACATTGTGCATCACGCATCGCACATTGGGATTTAGGATCAAAACGCATCAGAGCGTATCATGTGATTAAAACCTAGGACGCAGCAACCCTTAAGGTAGTTTTGAGTCAAATAAGGTGTCATGATATAATTGGATGGTGCCTATCTGGCTATGGTAGTTTTGAGTGGCACTTAGTATAAAGCTTGATTGAATTGAATTGATTGAATAACTTGATACAGGGAATTCGAATTATATAATATACAACATGAACTAACAATGCTAACTACTAGGAGTAGATTAATACAATAACAACTCAATACATAGAACACTTTGATTTCAAACTATCCTAGTATTTTGATCTGAATTTTGTCATTGTTCTTCAGTTGATATCATATCCGCAATTGAATTTGACAAGAATGGAGATTATCTTGCTGTTGGTGATCGAGGAGGGCGTGTTGTCATCTTCGAAAACAAGGCTGGCATAGATGTGCGAACCAAATTCTTATAAATTTTGTTTCTTTCATTTTAGTGGGTATTTGGATGTGGGTTTTAAGGCTTATATAACCAGAATTAGCTCAATCATCAGTACTAAAGTGGGTAGTATGCTATTATATATTCAATCTGTTAATCACTTATGTTGCAGCTGGTATAAAATTGATTATCCAAGTGTTAATAAATAGTTATTGTCACCTGAAGTTGCAATAATCAGATATTCGTTGGTCACAAAATGTGTATCTAAACAACTGCTTAATGTGCTATTGTGCTTGGCTCCTGTTTTGATCTTATTGCTTATGTGATTACGTGTGTAGGTGACAAGTAAGCGGCCTGAGTATGGATACAAGACCGAATTCCAGAGTCATGAGCCTGAGGTGTGATACTATTACATGTATGAAATTGACAACTTACATATGTTTGATTTTGAAACAATTCTGTTACATGTTTCACAGTTTGATTATTTAAAAAGTGTTGAAATTGAAGAGAAGATTAACAAGATGAAATGGTGCACATCGTTGAATGGATCCCTCTTCCTACTTTCAACAAACAACAAAACCATTAAACTTTGGAAGGTATAATTTTCTTAAGATTTAACTTTTATGTAATACAAACCCAGATCCTAATTGGGTGGGTTGGTGGGCCTTGGTACCGGGTCAAAGGGGCAGCAGCCTAGTGGGTTAGTGGAAGAATGGTTAGCTATTGTTTAGGGAGTAATTTGCAGCCTAACTACCCTAGTCAGCTAATGTTTAGGGAGTAATGCAGACCTAAGGTTTAGGGAATAACTGCAGCCGAATTGCCTCTATTCTTCCTATTTTTATGTTACTTCTTAGGATGTCTGGGGAGTCTTTGTTTAGTTTATCAAAAGTAGGGTTTCTAAACCTTGTAATCGGAGATCACCCTTCTCGAACAGGGCTCTGTCTGTACTTTTTATTTGAAGTTAATCAAGCTGACTTTTGGGTTCTATCATTTGGTTCCATTGCCGGGAAATCAAATGGCACCTGTAACCCGGAACTTGGCAGATCAACTAGCAACCATTGCAGCAAAACTAGATGTCATTCTTGCATCTTTGAGGGACGATGTTGAAGAAATCAAAGTTCAAGTGAACATAGATTGTTGTAAAAGTGAAGAATCAGAGGATAATTTGAAGAACACAGTGGTTGAGGAGCTGCAGGGGTCTGAGCATGACCCTCTTCAGCCACTTAGATTCAGCATTGGTGGCAGATTCACTGATTAAAGCGACATAAGCGGTGATGGGATTGAGGGCACCAATGAAATGGATGACGGAATGCACGCCGAAAAAATTGATGGCACCGCAATTGAAGCTTGGGCACCGGCAAAGAAATTAACAGCAAAAGGCAGCCATGATCGGAAGAGGAGAGGAAAAATTAGTGAAATAAGAGGCTTGCTCAAAGATATTGACCCACTGATCTCGTTAGCTGCAAGGCGTCAAGGAAATAAAAGCGTGTTAATTTCTTCCACATATACACATCTGAAACGCAATGAATTCCTGAGATATGCCTCTGATCTGCCTTATTTGTGCCCTAGGATACTCTTGTTTGATCTAGCACGTTCTGAAACTTACCAAGCAGCACTGGCACTTGCGAAACATGTGGTTATAATTTTTATCATTGTGTGGGACCCAGGAAAGGGAAGAGCAATCAGAATCCAACAACCTTTCATCTCCTATCTGTGGAACCATTTGAATATTGGTCCAGCATTCGACTTGAGGTCAAGTCGCTTGTCCAGGGAGGATGCATTAATACAAACCCAGATCCTAATTGGGTGGGTTGGTGGGCCTTGGTACCGGGTCAAAGGGGCAGCAGCCTAGTGGGTTAGTGGAAGAATGGTTAGCTATTGTTTAGGGAGTAATTTGCAGCCTAACTGTCCTGGTTAGCTAATGTTTAGGGAGTAACTGCAGCCTAATGTTTAGGGAATAACTTCAGCCTAATTGCACCTATTCTTCCTATTTATGTTTACTTCTTAGGATGTGTGTGGGAGTCTTTGTTTAGTTTATCAAAAGTAGGGTTTCTAAACCTTGTAATCGGAGATCACCCTTCTCGAACAGGGCTCTATCTGTACTTTTTATTTGAAGTTAATCAAGCTGACTTTTTTGGGTTCTATCATTATGCCTATATTGCTTTAGTACCTTGTTACAGGTAGATGTTGCAGTTTCTACCCATTTACTTAAGAGTCAGTGAACTCTTGTTATGTTTTTTTAATCTATAGGACTCTAACAGGTTATAAGTGTAAAATAAAAAGGAAATGGGTCTAATGGGTCAAAAGTCACCCAAGGTGAAATTTAATTCATAACACCTTTGAATCATTTTATTATGTAAGTTTAGATGAGTATTTATATAATATAGTTTTGTAATCATACTTGATACACTAGCTCTTTATGAAAAGACTGGACGATATATGCTTCCCGTTTCGACCCATGCCAAAATTTACCATTTTGGATTTGTTATTCAACATGCCCATTTTGACTCCTTTATATTTTATAAGTAAAGGTAAATTTTAACATATCTATATTTTTCGAATTAAAATTCATATTGATAATAGTATATTTACTTATTCTTTCTAAAGCCAGGTTAAGGGACTCAAAGTCAAGAAAGTCAAAGAAATGGACCTCAATCCACAGGTTTCTTCAGAAAATTCTCTTTGTCGGAAAGCAGTTTTATAAGTGGGGAAGCTAAATCATCAGTTCCTAATGGTCATCGTCTAGAATGGACTGATAATACGGGGACAAGTATCTCACCTTCTAACGAAGGATATGTAAATGTTAGTATATGTTAATATCATTTTATAGATTTTCAACTTTAAAGTTTCACTATAACTAACATATTATATATCCCATTTTGTTTAGGGGAAACATATCAGGGATGCTGCATTTGCAAGATGTAGGAAGATGTATGCACATGCTCATGATTATAATATCAACTCTATCTCAAATAATAGGTAAAACATGTCAATTGGTGTTATGTTCACATCTTTTCTCTAATTTAAATTTATTGATTTATACTCGGTATAGAGCATAAAGTGTAAATGCAAGAGTGCGTTCAATACAAAACCATTAGAGAAGCATAAACACTTGTATGTAATCCATGTCAGATATATTGGGAAAGAGAACGAGATGCGGTTAAGCAGTTACATAACCCCCATACGAGTAGTTTAAACAATATGTACAAATGTTTATGCAGTTCTTGTATATCTATACTTTAATTTGGTTTTGTATTACATGGCCACGTGTGTGTGTGTTTATATATATATAATGTTTCATTTTGTGACATTTGATTGTTGATATGATGTTGGTAAACCTTTTACAGTGATGGGGAGACATTTATATCAGCGGATGACCTTAGAATAAACTTATGGAACCTTGAGGTTAGTGATCAATGTTTTAATATTATTGACATGAAGCCGTCAAACATGGATGATCTTACAGGTAATTGAAATTTTAATATTGCTTTGTGCTTCATGTATTTGACAATCTTAAGACTACTTAATCTTGATCTGTTATGCCTATTCAATACCAGAGGTGATAACAGCAGCCGAGTTCCATCTCCGGCATTGTAATTTACTTGCTTATAGTACTTCAAGGGTTTTATTCGGCTTGTAGACATGCGACAATCAGCATTATGTGATCGTAATGCTTTAATGTAAGTTCATTCTGATATGTATACTTTAGTTTTCTAATATCTGTCTTTTGATAACCATGAGAACTCAACCCGTTACTGTAAAACTCATGGGCCAAACTGATACTGTGTTAACCAATGAGACCATGAGACCAAGTAAACACACACAAACTTATGCTAGGTGTGTGGCATTCAAAGGGTTAAAGCAGAAACAAGTGGAAGCTAGATTCAAATCAACCTAAGGCTTCTACTAGATGGAATTAGGTGCTGACAACTGCGTCACCCTCTTGAACATGTAGTTTTTAGTACTTCTGCGTTTTCTGCCTATCCTATCATTTAGGACTCAAATAATTTGCTTACGATAATCAAAATCGTTACGTAAATGATACCATCTGCGATACAAAAAATGTAACCATCTAAGGGTAAAAATAAAATTGCTTCTTTACCTCTCTAACTTTTTTTCAGGTTGCAAGATGCTGATCCCCGAGGGCCAAAAACCTTTTTTACAGAAATCGTAGGGTCAATTTCTAGTATAAAGTTTGCAGCAGATGAAAGACACATCTTAAGCCGTGACTACATGAATTTAAAGGTCTTTTCTTTTAACTCCTTTATTTCTTCAACGTCGGCCCTGCTCCATTTTCTGTTCTGACTGGATAATTTTTCTTCAGCTGTGGGATATGCGGATGCAGACCACACCAGTTGTGACATATAAAGTTCACGAGCATCTTCTCCCAAAGGTCGAACTCATTCATGAAAATGCTATAAGCATGAAAATTGTTTTATTTTGAAAGATTTGTTTTAACGTCTTCTTTTGCAGTTATGTGATTTGTATAATGATGATGCCATATTTGATAAGTTCGATTGCTGCATTAGTGGAGATGGGAGTCACTTTGCAACTGGTTCATATAGGTAGATCCACTGTAAAAATGTTCTGGTAATTTCGACCCATATATTTATGGGTCGATTTGGGTTATATATTTCACCGCTTAATTAAGAAGTTGCTTAAAAAGGAAATGGCTCAAACATGTATCAGACTATCAGAGAGTCTTTTTAATTTCTAAACTTTCTACATCATTTTATTCAAAAAATCAGATTATTACTGAAAGATAGTGTTCTGGTTATTTATTTAAAGATATAAAAAGAATAAAGACAAAACGTGTTCTTGGTCGACAAGTGCCCAGCTTTTACTAATTATCTGACCGGTCCATTTTGCCACTTCTACGGATTGCAACTCTCGGGACCTTTTTCTTGAATTTTAACCGGTCAACTTATGCAGCTCTATGCACTTGCGATTTCTCTTATTTGAATTAGCAACCATATGAGAATATTCTGTAACGGAGTTGGAAGCGAAGAAGGAACCACAGTGGAAGTTTGCAGAAACTCTTACAGGTATCTTACACTTTGATCATCTACAAAACGAAAAGAAAAAGATTTATGATAGACTAAACAATGTTTGAATTTTACCCGAACCCATTTTGACCCGTCTACTTATTTTGCTTCATTGACATTGGCATTGGCACAGAAAGCGACCGCAACAAGCAGCTTCAAAGCCTAGGAGATCATCCTTGAGCAGCTTGACACGTGGATTCTACCGACAAGGTTCTTATTACTTTTTAATCATTCGTCATATTCTTAAAATTATCATATACTTACAAGTTAGTTTTCCAGGGAATGATGTATCAGACACAGGAGTCGACGAATTTTCTAGTGATTTAAGTTCAAAGCTGTTGCATTTAGCTTGGCACCCGAAAACCAATCTGATCGCGTGCTCAACTGGAAACAGTTTGTTCATGTACTATGCATAGTATGAAAAAACCAAGATATTTAAACATTTTGTTTCACATTTTTTAATCAAATGCGCGTGGATCATGCGAATCAAGCCAATGGAGTTGTGATATTGTAATCATGATATTAAACAGTACTAAACATTATAGAAATCCGAAACATTTTCGCGGTTGGACATGGTGATTATGATCATTTATATATGATCATTGATGCAAATTTGTCGGGTCAAAGCATGTTGACTTCCGCCTGTTTTCTTGAGTTCTATGGTTAGTCGTTTTATATGTACATTTTTTCAACTTTATGTCATTTGCGAGCAATCTGTAGTCTACAGGATTAGTAGCATTTCCTGAAGCAAATGCTACACGTAATGATGATCCTGAAAGTAATCTGTTCTCGAAGGGTCCATTTTGGTCTGAAACCATTCTCATGGTTACACAATCGTACTTGTGATCGTCAAGGTAATTCTTATGGTGGTGGATGTGATTGTGGACGTGGTCGGCATCATATGAATTTAAGGGTGTAAACGAGTCAATCTGTTAATGAGCAATTCAAGATTGTTTTCAAGCAAAGCTTACATTGGAAATTGTTTAGTTGCTTAGCAATCTCAAAGTGACAAAAGCATGATTCTAAACAAGAACTACTTCTTGGAGTTTGAAAGGTTCTTGTTTTAGATGCGGTAGAACATACCACTTGTCAGAGAGCTTGTCGCTTGTGTTTGGCGATTATACGTATGTTTCTAGAAATCAATGTTGAACACCAAGCTGCTCGTGTATCATACATAAAATGGTTTAGAAAATCACTGATCGAATGTCTTCAATTAATGACTAGAGCATTAATAAATAAAGGGAATGGATATGTAGACACCCAAAATTATAAATTAACACTCCAAATTTCTATACGTGTCGTATAGCCCCATACGCGTCGTACAAGGGGTTGTATAGCCCCTCTGACAGTCCCTTAAATTTTTCATCGTAGTCGATGTCGAAATTTGCTATACGTATCGTATAGCCCTATATGTGTCATATAGGGGGTCGTGTAGGGCTATATGGGGGCGTATGGCCCTGTGACAGCCCCCCTGAATTTTTCTCGTTTTCAGTGTTTTTGACCATATACGTCGCGTATGGTGACATATGAGGCGTATAGGAGGGTGTCGATTTATAATATGAATGGCTGTATAATAGGACCCTAAATAAAATGACCCATGTCCGTGTAATAAGAATTTTTGGTCGTACGTTTTTGTCTTGTTGAACCACCTTCAAGCATAAAATGGTCATCAAAGAACGCTTAGAATATGTATATTGGGTTTAAAATGCACTCCATATAAGATACCTTAGGGATTTCACAACAAATGTTTGTCAATCGCCATTTGTTAGGATGACAAACACGTACTAATCAAATCTTACTATAAAATATGCATCATTGTCTACCATAGGACTCGAAGCCATAAGCTCACGGAAAGGGACATTACTATATACATATTTTCGTACCATTAAGCATTTAAGCCAAAGGCTATTTGGTTGATCGCCATTTGAACGAGACAATTTCTCGTGATAAAGATATGCAACTTATTTGTCTTGTCCTCGTAAAGTTAGATCTCGAACCGGATGTGCATTTATGAATGGAGATATAGTAAATTCCTAATGTTTGCAAAAAATAAACACTTATTATAACATCTTCAAATCATGTTGAAGTTATTACACTACATTAAATTGGTAGAGAATGTTATAGATGCAAACACACATATATCACATTAAGCAGATACTATCACTGGGTTGCTTTTGGCTCGTCTTTTGTGAAGACGGAAGCCCACTAACGGACAATAGTGGGCCCCAGAATTTATTCTCGTACGAGAATATTTTCCAAAAAAAAATATTTAATTACGAAACTCACTAACAGAGATGAGCCAAACAATTATTATAAACTCAGAAAATTTAGCATTTCAATTTCTTATTCCTCCACTCTAGTTCTTGTTGAGGGTTCATGAAGGGGGTAAAATCACAAACATAAACATGTTGACCATAATAAATTAATATTGACTTTTTGGCCTCATAGGATTGAAGGAAGCTATAATCAGCTTCAAGTTTTGAAAATAAGATGGGTAGATTGTAGCCTTCAAATCAAAACCAACCGTTAAAAAATGTCCAGTATACTTAGAAGCTATAATCTTGTCACATTTTCATTCCAAGGTGGCTAAAATCTAGTCTTCAAATAAATCAACCAATCAGAAAACACCACATGTATTTAAAAGACTACAATATAATCGTCTTTTCTCTCAAACTACTATAAGACCGCCTGTAGTGAGCAATTAAAGTGAAAATTTGTTGTCCGATAACGTCACCGCCACCACCACTGCCGGCGTTTTCCCGGCGTTAAGGGGTGGTGGCGTTTTATCAATAGCGCCATTTTGTTTGCTTTTTTCTAGGTGCAGCCAAGTTTGTTAATTTAATAATATTACAGTTTGTATTTATTTGAAACATATCTGTTTATTATATGTTTTTTACCAACCCCAACCATGTATCCATTTCACTTAAGTTTTTATTTTACCAACCATTGATAACTGTATATGGGTAATGATATTTATTTATGTTATTATAAAATAGTTAAATTAAACATTGAATCAAGTTGAAACCAAAATATTTCAAGTCCCCCTGTTCAATCAAAAAAAACTAGATTGGAAACATGGGCTCTCACTCAGTCTGAAGTCACACATTTCTTCATATTTGACCTCAATATGATTATTGAGTCTCCTCAGTCTCAATATCATGAGCTCGAAACCCAAGCTGAAACCACTCATAATGAGTCCCTAGACTCTCCTGAGCAGCCAAAAAGGGACAGCCCTCTTAAAGGCTTAATGCCATTAGACATTGATCAAAATCCCGGGTCATTAAGCATAACCTCTATATCCTTTACTGATCTACTTATTGGAACTGATGAGGAGATTATATCTCTTCAAGGCAATGAAGTTGATCCACAACACCCTCTTAAGGATCAACTGAGCCTAGAGAGACCCCTTATCTCTAGCCCCCATCAGCAAGCCCGAACTGAAGTGAGTTCCGTTGGTGTGGCGGGAACTCATGTAGATTCAGTTGCCACTACTGAAGGAGCCTTATTGGATCCTCAGGGCAGTGATAACATCTTTGAGACTGAATCTACGGCAATCATGCCCTTTGATGACTCTGAAAGAGACATCATTAGGAAAGGGAAACCAGGGTGCCAAGAAACCACATCTGATGGTGAGGATGAACATACCAGGTATGTTACCTAATCTCCCCATGATTCTTCAAAAGAAGATGAGGGAAGTAATGCAACTCACCATAAGAGATCTACTTTCTAAAGTCTCAAACCTTGAATCCAGGGTTAAGACTTTAGAAGATAGGTTTGTCACTCAGCAACTTAAGATTGAAAGTCTCAAGGTCAAACTAGCTGAGAAACAAATTGAGAGATCTGTTAAGCATGTACCAACTCAGGTCTTCTTGACCTCTTCCTCTAGCTCATCAAGCTCTCAAGATGATGCTACCAAAAAGGAAGAGAGTGTTCAGAGACAAACAGAAAAGCAACCACAAAGTTTGGCTCTTTCAACTCTAACTTCAAGATATCTTGCTCAACAAGCTACAGTTTTCCCTGAGCCTCCTCCAATTGTTCTTCAAATGGACCCAAGGATGCTCAAAGATCTAAACAGGTTCTTTTCTAAGTTCCTGATGGGATCCTCCATTGAACAGCCAAGCCCAGATGTTGTTGTGGTGTACTTTGGAGCTGAGGAGCTTCAAAGGTTGAATGCACCTTCTACCACTGTCCAAGAAGTTGGTCAACCTAAGGTCCAATTTAAACCTAAGATTAAATTCAAAGGGGAAACAAGGACTGATGGCCCAGCAACTAAAACAGTTGGGACAGAAAGTGCAATCCCACAGACTTCCGAAGCTGAAGTCAAAGTCTCGGAAGAACCATTTTAAACTACTGAAGTTGTGATTGAAGCTGTGGAAGGGTTATTTTCTCTATCCGATGATCTAATTGTCGCAGATGCAATTCTTGAACTAGCATCTTAGGTAAATAGTGAGGACTTTCTCAACCTACCCCTCACTCAAACACCATCATTACCACTTGCTCCAATCACCACCTCTCAACCTGAAACCTCTACACAAGAACCTCCAAAGTCTAAATCTTCTAACGACATCAAAGGCAAGAGGAAGATGATTGCGGAAGAACTACAAGAGGAAGAAAGGTTAGAAAAGCTTAAAAGAAAAGGTAGACTCCCCACTGGGAAGTTGCTAGCTGCAAGTAGTAAAGCAGCTGCAGCCAACCAGGAGGCTATCAACAATAAGAAGAGGGTGGAAATCATTGACAGGCTTGTCAATCTTGGAGCTGTTAGTGTAGATGTGCTCCTGCTACTACTAGAGGAGCTGATTGAGTTAGAAAAGGCAACTCTACTGCAGATTGAGCAAAAAGAAGAAGCAGCAAGGTTGGCCTTAGAGGAAGAAAGGAGGAGAAAGAAAGAAGAAACTGACCAGCAGCTAAGGAGTGAAAGGATAGCTTTCCTAAGCTCTATGGGATTCTCTCTTGAGGAATTATCTCCTCACAACAATGACACGATCTTCTGGCTTTTTATGAAAGAGAAAGATCAAATGGAGAAAGAGAGAAGAAGGCTGCCAGGGAGAAACTGAGAGAGAGGAAGAAGAAGGAGGAAGAAGCTGGACTTGCAGCTGTCAAGAAGCTAGGTGACAAATTCTGGATGAAAGACTATCTAAGGGCTTATGGCTTCTCTGACAGGTAAGTGGGTCTTATGTCTGAGAAGACCCTGCAGCGACATGTTAGTGACATCAAGGCTGACATTCGTGCAGGAAGAAGAAAAGAGATGTACCGGAGAGTACAGGGGATGACTTCCAGACCAACACCTCAACCCCAACCTTAACCTAAACCAATCCCTTTCCTTTTCCCCATCAAAACTGAGCCAACTTCTGAGCCATACACTCCTGAACCCACACCATCAACCTTACCCCTCTTCCTCATCACAACCACCTCAACTACCCATCCTCAAACCCAAAACACTCCCCAGAACCCAAACATCATTACCTACCCAACAACCACCCAAGTCATCCTCTCAGCCTTCCAAACATCTCTCTTTAAAAGAATTCAAGGAGATCAAGACGAAGCTCATCAAGTGTACTACTTTGAGTGATATCTCCTGTGAGGAGGGGTCAGTCAAGCTAACCTATGTTGATGGATCCTCATGTTCCCTCACTAGAGAATAATTCCTTGATCTGCCAAGAGGAACATTGGACCAAGATGTTAAACTCTTTGGCCTCAATTCTGACTCACTAAATGAAGAAGAGAAAGCTAAGAAGAAGACTGGTGACTCTACTAGATTCAAAGAAAGGGGTCAGAGTACCAAGTCAGCACCTTGTGCCAAGAAAGAAGATAATCCAGTGGAGGTTCGAAGACTCTTCTCACAACTTTGTTGTTGAGAGAATGAATGGCGAGATAAACAGGATTAATGCCTCATCTCTGCTACACTTAAGCAGGTTTGATATTGCTGAGTTAGCAGAGAAGCCATTCTCCAACCCCTCCAACTCTGAGATAGTTGCTCATATCAGAAATCATCTGAGCAGTCTTCATCTGGCCGAGCTAACCGCTAGGACCAAGATTGAAGAAGAGTTGAAGCTGAGAGAGAAAGATGAAAGGGAAGGATTAGCAACCAAAGGAAAAGCCTTTCTTTAAATAGTTGAAGGTCTTGAACTTGAGTCTATAGTTAGATGGGTGTATGAGTACAACTCCCGTCAACTAACTCTCTTCAGAGGGCCACAACATAGGGTACATATCATTTAAAGTGACAGACTAGATCTCCTGTCCACATGATTTGTACAAGCTTCTCAGTACCACAATCGGGAAGAACAAAGAGACAGATAAGCATCTTCTTTCCCTAGTGCTGAAGTTTAAGAAGCAGAAACAAGTGAGGTTTTGGTAGCATCAACCTAGGAGGAGTTTGTTGGCTCAAGTAAGGCTGGAGCAACCAAAACTAACACTTAGACTATTTTGGTGCAACTGATGAAGAACTTCCGAAGGCAAATGAAGAACTTCTGAAGGCAAATGCTGAGCTTCCGAAGCTTAAACCTAAAGAAGCTTCCGAAGAGAAACTCCAACTTCCGAAGACGAAGTCTTCCTTCTTTCGAAGTTCAACACTTAGAAGAAATCAAGACAATGACTTCCAAAGTATAAAGACCTGAAGAATGTCTCAAGCCTCGAAAGAAGTAGCCTCTTCCGAAGTATAAGTGGCTTCGGAAGAACTTGTTCTTCCAAAGCCAGTTAACCTTTGAAGAACCTACTATGAACCAGTGGACATAAGTATGGTCCTTCTGACACTCCGCTGCAAATCTCTGAGATACTGCATGATGCTTTCCCACGCCCATGTAGTTGACCATACTTTATTCCACTGTTCATTCCTTATCAGTTAGTACAGTTACCAACTTTAGTTGGTGACAAAAGGTAAGTCATGGACATGTTATGACTATCATATGTTAGATAATATTTTATCTAAGATACCTTGTCTTTAGCAATATAGTATTTGCTTTAGTCATAGGTTTCTAGTTGGTATCAAAGTATATTTGACTGTAGGTGATAGTATATATAGTTTCTCATTGTACCTCATGTAATATGCTTGTAAGAGTCTTGTATACTTTGAGTTGAGAAGTAATATATACATGTACCTTTAAAATTATCTTTCTGTGTTCTAAGTTACTTAGTATATTATTATCAACTCTTAGAAGGGATTCTACATCATCAAACCGATTGTGATTCAGTGAGTTTGAGAAAACATAAGTGTTAAGTGACAAAATCCGATTTTGCACAATCACATTCATTTATGACACCCACACCAAAGACACAAATAAAGAATTTCGATCGTTAATGAAACGTTTCAAAAAATGACTCAAAGATAGGAGATTTAAACGATATTAAAAAACGTCTAGAGATAAAGTTAAAATAGTATGGTGTTAAGTTTTGTTTTCTTTTATCTAAAAATAGTGAAATAAATTTGCATGAACGTTTGGAGCTAAAAAAGTCGATAAATGGCAATTAATTTAGATATTTTGTCGAAACCCATTCTGGAATCTCCACGACCGCGCAACGTGAGTTAGCCATCAAATTGCATGAATGTATCAAGAAAAAATATGGCATAAAGTAAAATATTATATTTTTTTATTGTCTTACGCATTTCTTTTTCTAAATGAAAACGAAGTTTTTATTTTATTTCTAGCCTATAATTGTTTAGGTACTTTTTTGTATTATGAAAATGAATTTTATGTTTTATTTTTAATAATTATATAAACATTAATCTAAAAATGATTAGATAATGATTGAAATAATATATAAGTGATTAAACCATTACACTTTTTGTGAGTCTAAAAGATTGATATTGACATGACAATCTCCCGTATATGCTTAGCAATCTCATAGTGACAAAAGCATGATCCTAAACAAGAACTACTTCTTGGAGTCTAAAAGGTTCTTGTTTTAGATGCGGTAGAACATACCACTTGTCGAGAGCTTGTCGCTTGTGTTTAGCGCTTATACGTATGTTTCTAAAAATCAGTGTTAAACACCCAGCTGCTCGTGTATCATACATAAAATTGTTTAGAAAAACACTGATCAAATGTCTTCAATTAATGACCAGAGCATTAATAAATAAAGGGAATGGATATTTAGACACCCCAAAATTATAAATTAACACTCCAAATTTCTATATGTGTCGTATAACACTATACGCGTCGTATAAGGGGGTTGTATAGCCCCTCTGATAACCCACTGAACTTTCCTCGTAGTCAGTGTTGAAATTTGCTATACGCGTCGTATAGCCCGTATAGGGGGTCGTATAGGGCATATGGGGGCGTATGGCCCTCTGACAGCCCCCTTGAAATTTTCTCGTTTTTAATGTTTTTGATCCTATACGGCGCGTAGGATGGCATAAGAGGCGTAATACGTGACGTATAGGAGGGTGTCGATTTATAATATGTGTGTCTGTATAATAGGACCCTAAATAAAATGAACTATGTCTATGTAAAAAAGAATTTTTGTTTGTATAGTTTTGTCTTGTTGAACCACCTTAAAGCATAAAATGGATCACCAAAGAACGCTTAGAATTTGTATATTGGGTTTAAAATACACTCCATATAAGATACCTTAGGGATTTTACACAAAATGTTTGTCGATTTCCGTTTGTTAGGATGACAAACACGTACCAATCAAATCTCACTATAAGATCTGTATCATTGTCTACCAAAAGACTCGAACCCATAAACTAATGGGAAGGGACGTTATTGTATCCACACCAAACACACAACTAAAGAATTTCTATCGTTAATATAAGGTTTCAAGAAATGACTTAAAGATTAGAAAATTTAACCGATAATAAAAAATGTCTAGAGTTAAAGTAAAAATAGTATGGTGTTAAGTTTTCTTTTCTTTTATCTAAAAATAGTGAAATAAATTTGCATGAACATTTGGAGCTAAAAAATCGACAAATGGCAATTAATTTAGATATTTTGTCGAAACCCATTCCGGAATCTTCACGACCGCAACATGTGCTAGCCACCAAATTGCAGGAACGAATCAAGAGAAAATATGACAGGAAAAATATGGCATCGAGTGAAATATTATATTTTTTATTATCTTATGTATTCCTTTTTTAATGAAAATGAAGTTTTTATTTTATTTTTAGCCTACAATTGTTTAGGTATTTTTTCTATAATGAAAATGAATTTCATGTTTTACTTTTAATAATTAAATAAATATTAATCTAAAAATAATTAGACAATGATTGAAAGAGCATTATAAGGACTTGAATCATTACACAATTTGTGAGTCTTAAAAATTCATGTTGACATGACAACACTTATCAGACCTCCAAAAGACTTAACCATTACACATGGTCTAACCTAACCTTCAAACTAAAACCAACCAATCAGAACATATCATGTATACTTTATTTACTACATTCTTACCGACTTCTTCCCAAACAGCTAAAACCTAGCATTTAAATCAGAGTCAACGAATTAAAATATGTCATGTGTACTTTGAGGCTACAATCTAGCCATCTTATACTCTTATTTTTTAAACTTGAAGGCTACAACCTACGCTCTTTCTTTCCTAAGAGGCTAAAAATTAATCATTTTTGCAAAAACTGGTTCTAATATGTTTATTCCGGTGATTTTCCTTTATGAATGGGATGTGGAAGAGAAATTAATCTTTTTTCCTTATATTGAAGCTTCTTGCTTCAAATGTGGTGGTATTTGGTGATTTTCTTATTTAAAAGAAATAGAGAAAAACAAATAAATGACTCTGATAGAAGAAATCCCATCTCCATTTATGTATCATAGCTGTACAGCAAGCTAAAAGCATTGTAACAACTAAAAGATAAGGGTCCTAATAAAGAGACAATCATTTTGATAAATTGACACCCGCCTATACGCCGCGTATGGTACCATACGCGGCGTATAGGGTCGAAAACATTGAAAACAAGGAAAATTCAGGGAGGCTATCAGATTGCTATACGCCACATATAGAGTTATACGACGCGTATAGCGAGTTTTGACACTAACTACGAGGAAAAATTCAGGGGCTGTCAGATTGCTATACGACACATATAACCCCATACGACACATATAGTCGTATACGACCCACCCCCTATACGACGCGTATGGCGCTATCGACACGTGTAAAAATTTGGTGTGTTGATTTATAATTATGGGGTGTCTAAATAACCAACCCCAAAGATAATAACACCACTAATCATCAAAGTTGTCTATTCATATGTAGGTAATTAGGTGATTTGTTTTATTGTTTACGGTGTAAACGGTTAACGATAGATAGTTTTAGCATAAGAATATCCGTTAGTTTTTGTCTGTTAGTTTAATGATCGTTTACTGTTTTCATAAAAATAAATTTATTAATATGTATATAAATATTTGTGTATAAAAGATAATTTAATTGCAATGAGACATGTTCAGATTACGCTTTATTCTATTACGAGATAGTTTAGTCCTCCTAACTATTCTCTAAATGGGCGTATACTCGTTCAAGTATCACCCTCGTGATATTGGAATTACATGTGTGAAAGACAGATGATACATCTATACATTACACTATGTTTTCTTTCCTCAACTCTTTGTCTTCTTATTCTTTGATTCTTTCAAGTGTTTGTTAACTTGGATCGCCAATCTCGTCTTCCTATTACTTTAGAAGACCATTTCTAAGACGAGAGTAGAGGGGCGTCACTCACCACCTTCCACCTTGACTTGCCCGACTTCTCCCCTCTCTCGTCCTACTTATAGCAGTAACTCTTTTTTCAACAGACGTATATCAGTTTCTACTTTCATATTTTCAATGCTAATTACACTTCTAGCAATAATCCCACAAAACAAAAAATTATCATGAAGATCAACCCATCACAAGACAAACCAACTTAAAAATCCTCATTTTGGTATACCAAGATCTGTGTAAAAAATGGTTGATCTCAAGAGAACTGAGAATAGAGCTCAAATACAATGCATTCAAGATACAATATCCACTTTCTTTTTTCGCTTGTAGTCCTCAAGAACGATTCGAATTCCAATTCAATATCGAGTTCCCTACATCCTGCCTCAAATCTGCCCTATTAGAAAACATTACACAAACAAAAAGAGGATTAAACTGAAAACTGCATGTTTCAAGTTTCAACCACTAGATGAAATTGGCCCTCTTCAGAAACCTTATCAATTTGCAGTAATGGGGCCAGATTGACTCGATGTAGTCCAAATACTTATCGACGATCCATTCTTGAGCGTGTTTCCATACTCCCTTATAGCCCAAGTTCCTAAAATTCACCACGGGCTGCCATAAACGAACATGTATGGTTTCTTTGAGCGTCCCACTAACGACATAATTATAATAAGTGGGCAAGTTTTTAAGCACTTTGCTCGATTGCTTGAAGCTATAAACGTAGAGTACACATAACCCTTGGACGATCTTAATGTAAAGTGCAACAAGCAGAGGCCCGCATATCCATAAAGGTATCAGCTCCTTTGTGACTGCAGATCCGTATTTAATGTTGACTGCAAGGTACATGGGTATGCTGTAGATAGAATTATGCAAATTAGTAAAATGATGAGATGTGAATAGTATTATTGGAAGTAAATGACAATGTGAATTGTGAAAGAAAATGGTGAATTATATCAGATGATGAAACCTAGGCATATCCATGAGATATGGTGATCATGACCATCATTTGTTAGTCACAATAGCAACTTGTGCTTATTAGACCCAACTCCAAAAACTAGATGTTTCAATTTTGACCCATTTCCTTGTAAATGGGTCAAAAATGCACATCTGGTTTTTGGGTTGGGCCGAATTACCATGAGGTAATCTTGTGAGAGACGAATTATGGTGAAGATTAACATTTTGGTTTTGACCTATATTTAGATGTTTTGGGTCACAAGTCGCTATTTTTGAGGCCTATTACTTCCTGAATAATGTTATTTACAAACTTGGAACAAGATCTATTCCTAGACTTTAAAAAAGAGTGCATTCATTTTTATATTTTGACGCCTAACTGGTTACAAAAATTTGGAACAAGATGTGTTTGGGGTTAACCCAACCCGAGAGTACCCGTTTGGAGATATTTACCCACCCTGCTCATTTTGCCACATCTACCAAAGACAACTCTTCCATTTAATAAAACCACATTTTTAAGTTAAAGACTAGAGGTGAACATTTAAACCCTTTAGCTAAAAAAGAGGGTCGATTCAGGTTATGTTTTATCACTAGAAATCAAACAGGTATAAAAATTTAAAAGTGATGGCTGAAAACAGGTTGGTTTGGCTAAATGGTTTAAAGCCACCCAGAGTGTATTTAATACAAAACACTCCTAAATCATTCAATTCAAGAATTGCAGTATTGTTAAAATAACATAACCTTAATTGACACGCTTGACAAGAGGTTGTACACGTCAAACCAACCCTTGTAAAGAAAGATACCCGTTTTAGTCCATTACCCAACCTGCGACATGCCCATTTTCCCACCTCTAATGAAGACTATTATTCACAAAAAACTCCAAATTGAACGGTTCCACTTACAATAAAAGCATTTAACAATAAGAGTCCCTCATTTGCAAAAGTAATAAAGAATCATTTATAATGTATGTGGCAACAATGGCTCAAGAAAACAGCTCCAAAACTCGATCCAAGTAAAGGTATAACTTGAAGCTCATAAGACCAACAAAAGTTATTAAGTATAAGCTGACTTACAATATCATTGCAGGCATCTTTATTGCTGGATCCAGACCCAAAAATCCCCACCAAACGGCTTTCAAAATCACACTTCTTCCATTGTTCTGGATCTTATGTTCCGTTTCCACCGTTTCATTTGAAGATGGATCCTCCTCCAATGTTCCGTCTGGTATTTGACTTTGTGAAGAAGGTGTGCGTAACGAAGTCAACCAACTTCTAAATAGTTGTTGTATGGCTAGAGACCCCACCGCTGCCTCATCCATATTAGAGGTGGGAGTGGGGGTTGGGATGGCATGATTGTTCTTCACTTTTGTTGATTCAGCCAAGGTCTTGTTGGAATCCTTTGGTACATAAGAAAGTTTGATTGGATTCTTTGTTGACTTTGACCCTTTCTCACGGTCTCCTGATTCATCATTTTGTACATTACCTTTAAAAGCTGATATTTTTAATGATTTCCTCTTTGATAGAGGCGCCTTTATACTGTTTTCAAAAAAGTACATTAATATACAAAGATGAGAAGAGCAAAAACAAATATTATATCATCAATTATGTATCTTGATTAGTCTAGAGGTGGTAGTTTCGACCCATTCACTTAAATGGATCAAATTCAGGTTATGTTTTACATCTTACTAATAAAATAAAGAGGTTGGTGTTAGATAGAAAAAACAGGTTGAAAGTCGATAGAAGTGTATTTTAGTTCATAGAACCTTATATATAATTTATTCAAAAACTATGTTAGATAATTAAAAAATAACAGTATCCGTAATCATATCTACCACACTATAATTACAAAAAAAGCTAGAATATTGAGAAGAAAACATTTCGAGTCAGCCTGATCTGTACCAAAAAAATACAGTGTCAACCCCACCCGATTAGGGCTGTAAACGAGCCGAGCCGAGCCGAGCCAGGATGGGTTCGAGCTCGAGCTCGAAGCTTATCGAGCCGAGCCGAGCCGGCTCGAAAATTTTTAACAAGCTCAAAACACCGGCTCGAGTTCGGCTCGTGAAAAGCTCGAGCCAGCTCGTGGCTCGTTCGAGCCGGCTCGATTTAAATATTTTTTTTAAAATTTTTCACATTAATTTATATGAAAACACAAAAAATATATATTAGGATTTTTACATTTTGTTGGGTACTCCGTACCTATGGGAACAAAGATTATTATTTTGAA
>JACVEC010000350.1:0-30000 GCA_025215565.1 Flaveria ramosissima | reverse complement strand
CATTGAGTAATTGGAGAGATGGGGATAGCAAATGGTGGTTACAGTGAGCGATATATATATAGAGGTTCAAGTATGTTTTAGGAAAGAAAGATTTAAGATATTTAAATATAGTTATATAAGAAAGATTTGAAGATATTTAACTATATAGTATATATAAATTTGTAAAAATAGTATAAGAGTATAAAATATATTAAAAAAAAGATTTATATTAATTGTTATATGTGCAACAAATATCAAGGAAATAAATAATTGATTAATATATTTGTTTTCTAAACAAAGCAACGAATTCGTAGATATCAGTACAAGGCGAGTGTCAACACAGTAATAAAGTCAACGATTGGTTACATTAACAACAGTATCATTCTATTATTTATATACAAGGTAACCATGCCATATTTGTTCGTTGTTGAATAAAATTTTCTTATTTCGAAGCTTTAAGAAAGTTGATGGATTTGAGTTAATCACATAATAAATTTAAATTCATAGTGGTAATCAAGTAAAGTAAATTGATTAAAATATGGTTGTTCTTTTTAATAGCACGAATCATTTTGTTCTAGTCGAGCCCCATTGCTTCTTAAATGAAAGGTCATGTATGCGAGTCTTGTTTAAGGCAATGTGATATGGGTGAGTCAAACGGTTTTTGAAGTGGAAGACTTACTCAAAGCCGGATCACGAGTCTCTATTGTTCGGGCAGAAGGTTGATTCGTTTGCAAGTGTAGTAGTGAGGTTGTCTTTCTAATTATTTGTAATCAAAATAGTTGTATATTTATGTTAAGAGTTAATGTTGAAAAATGAAAATTTTAATATTAATTTTAGAAATAATAATAAAATTATAAACAAAAAAACTTTAACAATTGTATGTTTACTGTTAAAAAGAATAGAGAGATGTGTCTTCATTGTTAAAAGATAAATAATATAGAAAACTCAACCTATAAGTTACAACTTCCACAATAATTGATATAAACATTTTAACATCAAAACTAAACAGTCGTGTTTTCCCATGTTTTTATAGCAAAATCTTAATAGTTGTAAGTATGAATTTTATTAGCAGCAAAATTTTCGATCGTCTCCATACCAAATTATATGTGGATAAAAGGTAAACCCAAAGAGACCTAAAACATCCATATATTCAGTTAACTAGGTTAGTCCCCGTGTAATACACGAATTGAACAAATAAAATATTAAATAATTATTAATAAAAATTTATGCTTTAAAAAATCATGCTTGAAGATAAAATATGATTATAAGTACATATATATAGTTACTTTAAGTAAATAAACAATAATGTATTTTTCTTAAATTTTTATTTTATAAAAAAGTTATGATTTTTAAATATATTGTTCTAAGAAAAATGCATTTAAAATAAATTCATTGTATTCTGTATTTTATAAAATTTTTGTTTTAAAAAGTGTGTTTTTAATAAAAATAGATTATTAATTTATTGAATTATATATTTTTCAATTTGAAAATAGTATGAGTAATATTATTAGTATTCAATTTATTATTAATAATATAGATAAATGAGAAAGTAAGTATAATGAGGTTTATAATTGTTTCACGCTTATTTAGTTTTTTTATAGATAGATAGATATGCTAAATACTCGTTAAATAAACAGATTAAATTTTAATGTAAAATATATATATAAAATATACATGAATAGTTACAGTATAATAGTTTAATGTAAAATATAATTAAAATTATATATACGTATAGTTCAAGAAATAAAACAATCATATCATTTTTTTTAATTCTCTAATGTAAATAGTTACATTTTTAAACATTCGTTTTAAGATTTTTTATAAAAAAGTATTCTTTATAAAACTCTTGTTTTTAAAAAATATGATTTGTAATTATTCTGGTTGTTTTAATAAGACTATTTCAAAATATTTCACCTGTTTATAATTTTTTTTAAAACAAAACAATTTAAGATTTTTGTTTAAAAATGTATAATGTTTAAAAATAGAAAAGAGAGAAAAACATAGTAATTAATAAAATTTATTTTTTAATAAGAGAGAGAAATTTATATGAGTATTAAAATTACTATAATACCATTTTGGAGGGAATATTCATGTATGGATGTCTAGAAAAATAACAAGTAGCAAAAACATGAGTTAAAAGAATGACATGTGAAAAAAAAATTGTTTTATCAGATGTTATAGAAAATAAATGACTTACTAAAATCATGATCTTGATGTGCGATTGAGTGAATTCTTCTGGGTTATCTTGGTTGATTTTTAAACACGCTTCCAACACATCACCTTGCTCTGATTTTCCCATCGCCAACCTCTCGTTAATCAACTCATCAAGTATGGATAGAACCTTACCAAAATGACGAGTCATTCTCCTCCTGATACCTTGCGGATCCATCCGTTTCAACACCGGGAAAAAGTCTGCTAGATTTGGCGTCCCAGCCTCCGCCATAATGTTTTGAACCACGTCTCTAAACTCTTTAGCCGAATCCTCATAGGGGTTCGATAAATCTTTGGAGAATATAGTGTTGGATATGAGATTCAGTGAGGTCCTGAAGGCAGCACGCCCAATGTCCACACAATCATTGGACATGCTGGCTTTGTGGCAATACGCTATGAGCTCTCTAACTTTTTGGTCACGCAAGTGTTGGCTGGCCTCGAGGGATTTGGTGGAGAAGATGTTGGCGTTCATAACCCTACGGAGGAACCGCCATTGGGTGCCTAGTGGGAGGACGCCAACGGAGTAATGCTCGTAGTTGTAGGTGTGTATGGCGTCAGGAATGTAACGGGAGGAGAAAGCAAGGTCTTGCTTTTGGAGGGCTTGTTTCGCAGCAGCCGCGGATGAGATGACTAAGGTGGTGTTTTGACCGAGTTTTAACAACATTATCGGGCCATGAGTTTGAGCTAGTTTGGCTAGCGAGCGGTGTGGTTGGGTGCCGAGCAAGTGAAGGTTTCCTATGATCGGCAGCGCGGTTGGACCTGGAGGCAGGTTCTTGGGTTGACCGAATCCTAAAATTGATAAAGTGGCTCGGACAAGTGCATATGAAAAGAATACAACAACAATAAGGAATACATCCATTGAAGTTGATTTTGAGTTATGAAAGTTGTGTTGTTTTAAAAGAATATGGTGCTACATATATACGTGATGCTACCACTCTTTATAAACACATAAAACTAATTTTGTAATAATTCACATGAATGTTGAAGAACCAATATGATCGACCTATATTAAATTTGTTGATAAAGCCATGATAAAAGTATATTAATTTTATAATATACAATGAGGAGATTAACTATATAATTTCGATAAACATGGTGATTATATTATCTTTTAGGTTGGATAGTGTATAAAAGTTAATATTTTTAACCAACTCACGTCATTGCTCTCATAATTCTAATATTTTTTTATGACTGTACAAAAGACACAAATCCATATAAGGTTATCATAATTGATATTGAACTTGATGAATACCTATATTTATTGAGAGTAATTTTACAAAAGTATACTCAAAAATACCAAAATGGTTCTCTAATAATATTAGAAAAAAATTTTAATTAAAAGATGAACAATAAACTCTAAGTCTATAAAAAAAGTAATAATATAAAGGTACACCGACTCGCACACATTTTATGAGCCATCGCATATTAAAAAGTATTATCTCTACAAATATATATTCGTTAAAATAGGTTTCGTTAAGCACTACTAGCTAATATATTAATGTAATATACACTAGAAGTCAAACTTTGCATGTTGGTTACTGTAGGTGAAGATAAGACTGAGATATCTGCCAAGCTTTGCAATGATGTTTGCTTTATATATTCGAATTTTCTAGTGCTAGGCCGGTTTGTCCAATATTGTTCAGAACAGATATAACTATTATTAAGTCAATTGTGTTGTGCTGAAGGGTCTGTTAAGTAATATCAATTTCACATTACTATTAACAACGATCAACATCAGAAAAATTTATATTAAAACTGAAATAAAAACGAAAAAGAACGAATGGAAAGTAAATGCTACTTCGTTCCTCACCTCTTGAAACCAATGCCGCTTAAGTAAGAAATCAAATAGGTAGGATTCCAAACCTGATGGGAATCGAGCAAGTGGTCGTAGGTGGACGTATCAGAGGGCGAGAAGAAGGAAATCTTGATACACTAGCTTACCAAATTCCGTGCATGGAGGTAGCATGTAAAAACGTTGAACTCCGCACATGAAACGTAAAACATTAAAAATAATAACTAAGTCGATCTAACGCACATTGTGACGGGGTTGTTAAATGGAGAAGAAATAGATGTAAAAATGTTGAACCACACGCACATGTTGTGACGCCGTAATGCTGAAAGTGAAAAATTTATAAAAGATGAAAAAAGAGAAAACAAAGCTGAAAGTGAAAAATTATAAGTTAAGTTGTAAAAGATGTAAAAGTATTAAGGTTAAAAGTAAGAAAATTAAAAAAAAAAACAAAAACACAAGTATGTGCAACTCACTAAAGCTTAGATACAACCCGTAATGCAAAAAAAATTAATAATTAATGTTATAAAAATTTAACAATTAATACATTGAAAGTATATTACAAACCCATCTTTCAAAAAAAGTTAAAGATACCAAAAGATAACATTACCCTAATTTAAATACTAAATCTTAAATATCAAATTATCATTTTATACCTTTAAAAACCATGGTAAAGAATACATAAGCATCATGTATGCAAAAAACAAGACTTTTTTTCTTTGTGCATAAGTTTTTTTTTTCCTTTTTGCCCCCTTAACTATATGTCATTTTATACTTTATAAATTTGTTTTATTATGCATAAATTGTTATATTTTACTTCATCTTGTAAGTTTTAATATTTATTTTTTTATAAAATTACAAATATATCAACACGTCATGCCTTTCTTTATCTATAGTTCAGTGTAAGTTTAATTCAAAACAATATTGTGCATTAGATTATACAAGTAATCGAAGTACAAACATATAATCATGATCAAAGCTTAAAAAGGCTTTTATTTTTTTTAGTTTACTTTCATATTTCTCTTATAAGTTTTAAAATATGATATGTTATAAAATCTAAATTTATTCGTGCAAATTCTTATCATTGTTAATATTCTTAGGTGAAGTTTTTGCGGTTGTGGCGCGTTTATTTTTATTGGCGTTTGGACGTTTCAATTTGTTAGCAGATTCGTTTTTCTATATTAACATCTGAGTACTATGAATGAGCCCACCACAACGCACGAGTTTGTAATGTATATGTTTTTATATAAAGTTTTGAATGTTATCACAACATAACCGTTTCTTTTTCTTATAAAAAATATCGTATATTATAAACCCCTCAACGTATGGCTTCGCATAAACATTTCGTCGTTATTTGTTCATGGTTTTATGCTCCCGTCGCAACGCGGGGTGTTAGCTCTAGTTTACATGTAAAATACATGACTTACTTATGTAAATGTGGTACGTGGTTCACTAAAAAAAATAATTTTCTTTCTATAGCTTGATTGATTGTGATTATGTTAAAATATCGAAATTTTACTTTAATTTTTCTTTTAGTCTTGGTTGTTATGTGTCTTCTTTATTAGGTTTGCTTGCTATTAAGGAAAACGTAAAAAAAAAAATAATTGTCTTCAATACTATATAAATGTACTCTTAAATCTTAAATGTTTAAAAGCAAAAACAATCTCAGTAATATAAGCATACAACGATCAATTTAGGAGGCTCGGTCTAATATATTCTAATGTGATTCTCACTACAAGAGACTAGACATTTAGCCCAACGCTTTAACAACGAAATAAAGCCATCGCTATATTGTAACCGATCTATTGTGAATAAAAATAACGACTAACCGTTTTTCTTAGAATTTTGGCTTTTTCATGAGCTATAGAAAAGAAATGTATTCTCTATAGCTTTTGGTGGACTGGAAGGAAAACTGATGTAAGAATCATTACAAACATCAGATTGATCTCGTAATTATGAATTCGGAATGTAAACAATTACGGATTAAGAAGAGAAGTATAGAATGGATGAAGACAAAGTAAATAAACTTCTCTTTCTATTACTATTTAAATTCAAGTGTTTACAAGTGAATAAAAACTTAGGAAAGTGAACAAAAAGCTAAACAATTACAATACAAACTAGCTATTTATACTAAACAAACAGTTCTCTTGCGAATATACTTCTCACGCGACAGGAACTTGTCACGCGATAAGTAAACTTGTCGTGCGGCTAGTTTGAACTTCTCGCATGCCTTGAATCTTGATCTTTATCTTGATTTGATTTCCCGAGCCTCTTGGTTTAGCCCCTATAATCTCCCCCAAGATCAGTAAATAAATACTGTTTTAGAAGTCCACATCATCAACTTTGTAGCTTCCCCCGTAAGCATACATCTTTTTGTCTAGGGCCTCCATGATCAACCAACCAAACTGTGTTGCTAGTAAATGAACAGATTCATCAACTTCAATAGGACATGTCTGCAACCTCATCAAATCTTCTTTTCCATATATGAGCAAATCCACAGGGTTGATGATACGGCTCACCTTATCTACACACTGAATTAATGCGTGACCCGTCTCCTTTTCACAACTCCACCCCATTAGCTTAGACAAGCTGTTAACTAGCACCGGAGCGTGTGTAGGGATCTTTCTCATATATCTGGGATGTCTAAAAGCCTTTGTCTTCATTGGTTTTTGCGTGTTGGGATCAATTCGGTTCTCATTTTCAATCACTTTAGATTGGCTGTCTTAAAGTCTTTGAAGTTGGATTACTTTGTCTCCAAATCATGTTCCTTATCCAATTTCCTTTCCCATAGTTACTTGGATATATGAATAGAACACGACCCATGGCATATAAATCAGATGCTCTAAGTGTATGGAAAGCATGTTCATCCTGAAAGTACTCTATGGCTCCTACTCTTCTCTTTATCACATACAACTTCTTTTCCTCGTCGTACGCCCAGCTGATAATAGGCTCTGAATTTACGTACCTTGTGAATGGTTTGGAATGCCTAAGTGTATGAATGTAAGCTGGCGGTGGAGGTGCATCAACTGTAATATTACCTACCTGACGAATAGCCATTTTACTAATTTCGTCTATTGGCTTGTCAGTGACCTCTAAGTGCTTGATTCTCCAACAATATTTGAAACTGTCTTTTAAGCTATTCCCAAAATAATTGTGTAATCTACAGCTTCATCCAAATCATCAAATGATCAAATGTCATCATTCTCTTCTTCTTCGAATATATACTTTGATCCAGAAGTACCAGTAGTTGCACCCATATCACCTCTTTGATCATCATCATAATTTCCAACATAATCATCATAACCATTATCACCATTTTTGCCATTATCACCATCATCATCATCATTATCATCTTCTTCATCATTCTCATCCTAATCATCCATACCATCAAAATCAAAATCTATGTGCTCCAAATCATCATCGTCATTAACTGGTTCAGGCATAGGCATCATATGCTCAGGCTCTACAAATGCATCTCTAATGTATGATGCAAGTTGATCCTCAGTAGTCTGAATAGGTATATCTGAAATAGGTTCTTGATCAACAAGAACAGTGTCTGTTATCCTTTCAGTATCAACTGGATCAACAACATTCTCTATAGCAATAACTACCTCATTAACAGGTTCTAGATCAGCAGCTTGATGTCCACTAGATTCTCTAACCTCAGTGGTATGTTGATGTGTGATAGATAAATACACACTTGAGGTGAGATCTCTTAAATTTTGCTCCATAATCTGGACATAACTAAACATGAACTGTTGTTGGCTCTCCAAATTCTTAATTCTTTTATCTTTCTCCACCATCTCCTATATAAGTCATAAATGATCTGAGTTTTCTCCAACATCTCTTCTCCAGTGTACAAGCTCTCTATTCCAACGTAACCCTTGTCGATGATAAAGAAGAAGACTTTGGTTGTGGACGTGGTTCAGGAGTTGTATTGAAGTAATCGACATCACCAAAAAGATCATTATGAATTGGCTGTCTTGGTGGAGTCCTCAAAATGTCATTCGTAGTAGGCATAGATGTAGATGTCACAGTTGTTAATTCTATGACTATCACTGGAGTAGTGGCCTCACTAACTAAGACTGGGATATCTGTCATAGCAACATTATTAGTAATAACTATGGTCATCGGGGTTCGACGTTTCCTAAACACTCCTTGTCCTCTACCCCTCCCACGAGAACTTTCACCAGAAACCTTTGCCATTCTCTTCCTTTGGGCTTGGGTTGGAGTAGCAGTATCATCAGGTATGAAATCTGCATCACGATCCTCAGTAGTACGTTTTACAATAGTTTCACATACTCTGGGACGCTCTTACAGTACATAAGGCATATTACCTATCTGATCACTATCAGTCTCACTGTCATCTCCTCCACCTTGTAACTATTCATCTACCTCTTCTTCAGCAGTTTTCTGACCACCCTGAGAACATTCTGGAACTTCTTGAGCAACACTAGATGAAGTACCAGTTGTATCATCAGTAAGTATGCAGGACCGTTGAAGGGTATTGTAACGATTCCTTTAAGTCTGATGCAAACCAAAACATCCAAAGTCTCTCTGCAAGCAATGCACTAAAGAACTGAAGTAGAATTGCTTCGGAAGTTTTACACCATGCACTAGAAATATTCTAAGTGTAAAATCTTCCGAAACCAAGACCAATATCTTCCGAAGCCAAATATGAAGTCTTCTGAAGCCTCAGAGACAAAGTCTTCCGAAGCTTCATCCTATGAAGATAAATTTCTTCCGAAGACTTTTAGTAATATGCTTTATCTGATGTACTGTTCCATAATGTTGGATCTAGAAAGGCTGTTGCAACTAAAACTAAGTCACTTAGAAGATTTTAAGTACAACATACAAAGGACTTCCGAAGCCAAGTGTGGAACTTCCGAAGGAAGAAGGAGCTCTTCCGAAGTCTAAGTGTAAAATACACTTCCGAAGGAAAACTCCAACTTCCGAAGACAAAGAAGCTACTTCCGAAGATCAAGACTTAAAGACAAAGTTCTCAAGTCAACTTCCAAAGTATAAAGAAGTCCTCAAAGCCTCGGAACCATAGAAGCATCTTCCGAAGTATAAGTGGCTTTGTTAGGACCTGGTATTTGAACGAAATACCTAGTGATTAGCGTGTTAAACCAACTCAAATAGTGCGGAATCCTATTTGATTGGCGATCCAATCAGTGAGAACACACGAAGAATCAATCAAGAATTGAATCCAACGTTAGAAATCGATTAGGAATCGATCTAATGTGTTCTGTGAACTTGGAGAACGATTTGGGAGGTCTCTGGACGGCTAGGGTACGTCTGGAATCGTAATGGGATCAATACTTACGTTTTTCCACGAATTGGGTCTATTTATAGGTTAGTATTGTTCAATCGTGCGACTGGGCCATAAGTATGGTTCAGTCGTGCGATTGAACCATGCGGTTGATTCATCCGCACGACTGAGTGTTCAGTCGTGCGATTGAGTCAATCTTATGTGTCAATCATACGACTGATCCAGTCTCCTGGTTCAGTCGTGCGATTGAGTCACTCGTATGAAGTTATTCATGCGTGTGGTCCATTCGCATGGGCCATTCGCATGAGAACTTCATTAAGTTAAGTTTGAATGTTTTAATTAATATAACATAATGTGCAATCATTCAAACAATCATAAACCCAATCAATTCAATCACGACTCATTAATGAAATATTAAACATCACAAGGAACAAACAATTCATGTCATTTCATTAATCAATACAAATTACATCATAATCAGACAGACAAGATTCATTACATTACAAATCATGATCTAGGGACATACATGCATCAACAAACTCCCCCTTGGACCTAGATCTATCTAATCTCTTGTCTTCTGCATAACCTCCTTATACTTCTTGTACTTCTCCTCTTTGGTGACTCCTGCGTGAATCTCAAACGCAAAACAAAGTCGTATAACGTTTTGGAACTGGAGGGCTTGTACAATGTCTTGTGTGTCATAGAACAGTGGCCACTTGTATAATGTATAGACATCATTAGCAGACAAGTTGGTTAGCCAAATCGGGTCGAATACCCTGATAGTATCCATTTGGCCCTCTTTATTCAGAACTATGACAGCTTCAGCAGTTCTCCAATCATAGTACCACCATTTGAAGTGTGGAGTGAAGTCCTGTGGCATTTCCCTGAGAGGGATTCTCGACATAGTGCGCTGAGGACTCCACTTCAACACAACCTTGGGCTTGCCAATAATGGCATCAACCTCAGACCTTCTTATGTACCTCGTAGGCTGTTGTGGTCTGAAGTTAACCCATCTGGTGTGGTACTCCTTCTTCAGGGCAGCCTTGAACCAGCCTGACATCTTTCGTGGGTCAGCATACAACAGCTTTAGCTTAGCCAGCTGGTTGAGCTCAAAACCAGGTAGAGTCTTCAGATCATGTGGAAACCTGAAGTACTCTATGCCCTGTTCCCTTTTAACTGCATACGCGTTAAGGTCATCAAAATAAGCCCATGCAATAATCCTGCCTGACACCTTATGGTGTTTCTTGACTCTGTAGAGCTTGGTGTAAGTATCTTTCTTTGGTGCAGCACGCTGGGCTCTCACTTCTTCAAAACAGGCAACCCACTCAGCCTTTCGAATGTCTACGTCATCTTTTGAGGCTTGGGCTGTTCCTTCGGTCTTTTATGTTTCCTGCTCCATCTTGTCTAGTACCTCAAACGTATCACTGACTAGGGACTCACCCAGATTGGGGACCACATTACCCTCGTTGTCAACGTACTGAGGGTACTCTTCTGCAGTAATATCTTCAACCTCAACTTCATCAACGTCACTTAGTTCTTCATCACTGGTTGAATCAACTGTTGGAGCATCCTTGACAATTTCATCAGGATTGAGTCTGAACATCTCTGCCAGTTGCTCGTCAGATAGGTCATGAATTATTTCCCCTTCTTCAGGGGTATAACTCACAGACCTTCTTACAATCCCTTGCAGATCAAGAATCATGGTTAGTTGAGTCTTGACCTGTTGAAGGGGAGCAATGTCAAACTCATCCCTTTGAAAGTTTGGATCTGTTTGATTTAAACATTCAACATATAAACCATTAGTAAGTAATCAAACAGAATTATATTAACTTAATATATAAACATTCAACACACTTGTTTTTCATTACATGATTCAAATACAAAATAAATAAATACATCTAATATGTACTTTTGTCTTGAATCATGGGCACGTCGCTCGGAGGAGCAGAAGTGGTAGATGACTGGTCCTGTCGATGCTTAGATCTTCGTTCTTGACCAGAAGCAGAGGCCGATGCAGCCGCATCCCCTCCTTCTGCTTTGTCATCATCATCTCTACCTTCTGTCCTTTCTTCCTCAGTCTCTTCCTCATCCTCATCATCCTCCTCATCCTCATCATCATCTTCATCATCACCATCTCCATCATCCCCATCACCCTCCTTTATCTTCAAAGGCTCATCCTTTGACCCCTTTAACCTCAGCATAATCGTCTTGTTGGTAGTCTCCAACTCCTCTATACGTTTGGCTGATTGGGCCTGCTGGTCCTGGAGTTGGGACATCTCGACTCTCTGAGCATCGATTAGCTGGGTCTGCTGATCAATCACCCAAGCCTGCTCTGCCATCTGCTGAGACTGGGCAGCAGTCAGGTCGGTCAACTGGCGAATCTGCGCCGCTTTCTCCTCATCTGCAGCCAGAAGGCGCATCACCATATGGTTAAGCGCCGACAGCTGCTCCTCTACCCCGATGTGAGGTAGAGTAGATCCATATACATGTGATGGCTGGGCTGAAGGTCCGGCATGATGTGAGGTGGTGGTGGTAGTAGCGGTGGTGAATATGGGTCGGTAAGCAGGTGCTGGTGAGGTAGGTGTGAATGGTATGGTAGTGGATGGGAAGGATACAGTGGTGGTAGGTAAGGTGGTGGCTGTGGTAGCTGTTGTGGATGTGGTGGCTGTGGTGATGGGTGGTATGTCAGTGGAGGTGGTAGTGGTGGCTGTGGTGGTGGAAGTAGTGGCAGCAGTGGTAACGAAGGTCAGGCGTCGCTTCTTCTTCTTCAGTCCATGGGGTTGAGCCATCCTCTTCCTCCTACCGGCGTCGCCGCTATCATCATCATCTGAGTCAATATCTGGTAGAGCAATCTGCTCAACATCTGAATCACTATCATCGTGGCGCCACTTTCTCTTGGCTGGCGCCACATAGTCAGCACGGGCCAGATGCCCAAACAACCTCCTGACAGGGGGTTTCACCTGCTTCCCCCTGTACACCTTCATCCTGCCTAACGTAGTGTCATCCATGACCTCGAGCACTACAGCATCCTCCTTCTCCTTTGGCAGGGAGGGAAGCTTCTGATCTATAATCATCTCCATAAACCTCGGATACATGCAGAAGCCTTCCTTCCCTTTCCCCTCAATGTTCTCCACCAGGTAGGTGAAGATCATTTTGGAGAAGCTGAACGGGTGGTTCAGCACCAATGCAGCATAAGCGTTCTGGATCTGATCAGACAACTCATCAAATCCTCCCTTCCTCGATGCTATGCACTTCAGTAGAACATGCGCAAGATACTTGAACTGGGGACAGAGGTTACTCTTGTTGAGTACCCCAGCATTGATGTCCCCAGAGTACTTGGCTCTCATAAAACATCCTCTGACCGTGAGGGGGTGTAGACGAGTAGGACAATCAGCATCATCCCCTAACTGTAGAACAATCCTCAAATCCTCCTCTGAGATGGTAATAGCCTCACCAAAGATCGTACTCCTGATGCAATGAGGCTCAGAGGATCTATCAACAGTCGCGCCTTCCCAGAAGGCCTGCTGCACTGATCTATACGGCGTGCATGGTGTAGAGATAGCATGAGCAATCCTGGATCTCAACAGAAACGTAATGATGCCTGAGAAGTCAGCTGCGTTCCTGGATGTCAAATCCAGATGAGCACATATGTTATGCTTTGTGCTCATGTTCCATCGACTCGCCATCTGTAACACATAACAATATAAACATTAGTACCTTTGGCTAAGAGCATAATGAAACACTTAAACTTGAATAGAATGTTTCTGTCATGCGATTGAGGTTGTGCGACTGAAATCAGTCGTGCGACTGAACAGTGCGATTGAGGTTCAGACGTGCGAATGATCTCATGCGTACGACTGAGTGTGCGACTGGACTCATGCGCATGTACTCTTATGCGGTTACCCAGTCGTGCGACTGAGTCTCATACGCATGGTTCAGTCGTGCGGTTAAGTAAATCGCCCCCTTCAGTCGTGCGACTGAAGTTCATCCGCCTGTCCAATCGTATGACATCCTGTCCGTTCAATTCAAATTAACTTTTTCACCAATTTTGAGTTTTAGACTTCGTGTTCTGGTTCATTAGACTCGCAACCCATTCGTGTAACACCTAACATCTTTAATTTCATTAGTTTGAGCCATTTAGTTAGGTCATTTTGTCACACAAGTCACGGTTTTCTAACGGGTCTGATTATCCCGATTAAGTGTCAAATTGAATGATTTGGTAAGGTTTCTTCGTCGCAAATTACCTGTAGAATCAATGTAAATGGTCAGTATGCAAGAAAACGAGGGTTTATAGGATCAAACGAAATTTGGGCAGAGTGACTTTAGTCGTGCGATTTAGGGTTTCTTTGAGGGTGATGAGTCTCTGCGACCGACTCCTCCTCTATTTATACTAACCCTAGATCCAATCGTGCGACTGAGTTCATACGCACCTTTCAGTCGTGCGAGTGGGACTCAGTCGTGCGATTGGGTCAGTCGCCCTTCTCCAGTCGTCCGACTGGATTTCAGTCGTGCGACTGACTCACTCGTTCGCACTTAAGCCTCCGACTGGACTAATCGTATGGGCCATTCGGTTTGATGGTCCATACTCATAGTTCATTCGTGCGAATGGATTCCATTCGTATGGTTAGTCCATACGTATGGTCCATTCGTGCGAATGGGTCATACTTAGTTAATTTTCTGCCATTTTACCAATTTACATTTAAACCCCTTTTAACTTTTTGAATTAACGTTATGAGCCTTTGATCATCTCAGACATGATCATTTTATCTTGAAAACATTTTGATCACCTCAGACGTGATCTTTTTAAACACTTTAGTCACCTCAGACGTGACCCTTTTAAAAACACTTTGTCACCTCAGACGTGACTATTTTAAACTTTCAAAGCACATATGGTCATCTCAGACATGACCCTTTTAGTGAGTTGATTCCTTCTGATTTTCCTGATGTAGCCCGACACACGACTAAAATTAAAATTAAAACGACTAACTAATTTAAAAATTAAACTAATTACATAAACAAACTTATTTTTGGCTTTTTGTGAGAGATAAATCCAGAGATTGATATCTACGGGATTTGGTTCGGGAGTAGATAGCTTCAACTTAGATTGATCATATCTGGACCAATTCAATTTTGGAATCATACAGGTAAGTCAAATCATTTGGGACTAGTTATTAAACCTTTTGATGCTCAAATTCTCGGTGTTCATCCAGAGTCGTTAGCAACTTAAGGAAATCATACTGAAACTCTTAGATTTTCACATTGATTTGAACTTTTGAGAATGTAGCCACTATGATTGTCAGTATGTTTGTCCACTTAAATCCATACACAGACTTTTGACACAGACTGGTGACTTATTTAGGTTTAATTATTTCAACTAACATTTGTGGATCCCACACTTATATGGTAATCAACATTCCTCAGAAGCTTTTGAGCGGTCTACGGGTATTATTACAAGAAGAGACTATTCTTAGAGCTTTCAAAGAGAAGCCTGTCCTCAGGTCAGTGCCATCGCACAGCAGAGAGGCGGCAAACAACAATGAATTCTAGAATATCTAGGTTATGCTTATCCTCAGGTCAGTGCCATCGCACAGCAGAGAGGCACACAACCTATCTCCTTGTTAGAGCAGCTTATTTTATTTTACACAAAATGCACCAACAACATAAGTCATTAGCTTTATTGCATTTGTCTTTCAATTTTTTCTTGCTTTGCTCTAATTATGGTCATCCGCACACATTTGTGGCGTTTAAATGCTCATTACCCCTTATTGGAATATATTTGATTGTGTTAACCAGTGATAAGATGGAAGCCCACAGTCAGTTGAACAACTTAGTTTGATCTTGAGATCACCAATCAGGTCTAATTGTCTATTGTGTTGAATCTACCAACATATCATTTGTGGTCTAGCAGCCTCTAAGTCTACTTTCTTTGTGTCACCTTAGGAGTTGCCAGTTTTCTATCATCTTCCCTTTTTATATTGCTTAGACTACACAGACTTATACTTTGAACTTTTGCATCTTTCCAAAACTTAAATTTTAAAGTCCCTCTTGATTTGTTCCTGTGTACTATCATTTTCCAAAGGTATTGAATCGGTATCACAGACACAATCTACCTTATTTCAGCTAGTTACTCCTTCTCCCTCAATTTTTTTTTAATGTTAACTTGCTGACATATTCTCCCCCTAAAATACTAAAATCATTTCTGGTTTAATTATTTTAGGATTTTAATAAACAGCAAAATAACATGAGTTTAAATAAAACAGACGAAATAAAACAAATAAAATAAAATAAAATAAACTTTAACTAAACTACATCGGACTACACATTATCATCATCAGGAATTACCTCACTTTTCTTTTTAACGCCGTTGACCTCTAGCAAATATTGAAAACGTGGTTTATCAAAGGCTTTAGTATAGAGGTCAGCGCGTTGAAAATCAGTATTAATTTTAACCACATCAATTAAGTTCTTTTCAAAGCAATCTCTTATGAAATGGTATTTAATACCGATGTGTTTGGTCTTAGGATGTTGAACCGGATTTTTAGTTACTGCAATTGCAGCAGAGTTATCAACAAAAATAGGAGTAGATGAGAATTTTAAACCGTAATCCCGCATTTGCTGTTGAATCCAGATGATTTGTGAACAGCAACTTGCAGCAGCAACATATTCGGCTTCACAGGTTGACAATGCAACCGATGTCTGCTTCTTACACTGCCAGGTAACTAATCTTCTCCCAAAGAATTGACACCCCGCTGATGTAGACTTGTAGTTCATCTTGCAGCCCCCGTAATCCGAGTCACTATACGCGGTAAGCTCAAAGTCATCATCATGAGGATACCACAATCCAAGTGTGGGTGTACCCTTCAGATAACGAAAAATCCTCTTGACCCCGATCAGATGGTTGACCTTTGGTTTAGCCTGATATCTAGAACATAGACATGTAGCATACATAATATCAGGTCTTGAGGCAGTGAGATACATGAGGGATCCAATCATTCCTCGGTACATAGTGGCATCTACAAGATCTCCATTCTCATCAGGTGCTATATCATGATTCGTAGCAAGTGGAGTCCCAGCAGCAGAAGCATTCTCCATGTCAAAGCGACTGAGAATGTCTCCTACATACTTGGTCTGATGTAGAAAGATCCCATTAGGTGTTTGATCCACCTGTAACCCGAGAAAGAACTTCATCTCCCCCATAGCACTCATCTCAAACTCTTTCTTCATCACTGCTTCAAACTCTTTGCATAACTCTTCGTTCTTTGACCCGAAGATTATGTCATCAACATATATCTGTACAAGCAGTAGGTCGCCATCCTTTTCTTTAATAAACAGTGTACAGTCAATGACTCCCCTGCGAAAGCCGTGTTTCACAAGATGAGTCGAGAGTTTCTCATACCAAGCTCGAGGAGCTTGATGAAGCCCATATAAAGCTTTGTCGAGCTTGTAAACTCTATCCCGATGATAAGGATCTTCAAATCCCTCGGGTTGACTTACATAGACTGTTTCCCTGATTTCCCCATGAAGGAATGCACTCTTCACATCTAATTGGTAGACTTTAATCTTCATGTACGATGCATAGGCAAGGAAGATACGAATAGCTTCCATCCTTGCCACGGGTGCAAACACCTCATTATAGTCAATCCCCTCGACTTGGCGAAAACCTTGAACCACCAGTCGAGCTTTGTTCCTGATAATGACTCCTTGGTCATCCTTCTTGCATTTTAGTACCCATTTGGTGCCAATGACTTTAGCACCTTTAGGTCTATCAACCAGAGTCCATACACCTAACTTCTTAAACTGCAGAAGTTCTTCTTGCATGGCACTCACCCACGCCTCATCATTTAGTGCCTCACTGACATATTTTGGCTCAACCTGCGAGACAAAACATCGATAAGCACCATCATGAATGTAACCCTTCTCCATAACCGAGGCGTAATCAGCTGAGTATAGCTGATTTCGGGTTTGTACTCCTGATCTGACATCCCCAATAACATTGTCAAGGGGATGATAGACGTTTAGTCGTGATCCTGGAGTAGTAGGAACAGCCACCTCAGAACCGAGATTATGAACATTTGGTTCTGCATCTGAGGTAGTTGGAGTTTGAGGTTCCGAAGTCGAAGGTGCATCACTCGTAGATGCTTGTGGACTTTCAGGAACTGGAACCTGTTCCTCCTGACTGTTCTGGTCATCTGCTTCAGTTTCATCTTCAGAGGAGGAGTCACTGTCATCGACTACTCCCCCTGACTGAGTAGATGATTCTCCCTGTGTGCTAGATGGTGTATTCAGAATATCATACATCATCCTAGTAGCTAACTCATCATCCGAGGGAGAGAGAGGAATGTTGAAGGACTTGAAGAATCCATCATAATCGAAGAAGTATGCAGGTCCTTTGCCTGTAGGTGGTGTGGTATATCTCTGAACGTCGACATTACACCACACTTCTACAAGACCCGTTGAGTTATTGTAAACTCGCTTGTTCGGTATGTTGTATCCTAGAAAAATTCCTTCATCTGCCTTCTCGCTGAATTTTCCTTCTTGTGTCTTCTTCAGAAGTGTACACGGCGCGCCAAAAGGTTCAAGATACTCCAAATTCGGTTTGCGTCTTTGTAGTAGCTCATAACATGTCTTTCCGTGGCGCTTGACTATTAGGACTCGATTCAGTGTATAACATGCATTTGCCACTGCCTCATTCCAGAATTGGATAGGCAGTTTCGAGTCCGCCAGCATAGTCCGTGCAGTCTCTATCAAGCTTCTGTTCTTCCTCTCAGCAACACCATTCATCTGAGGCGTGTAGGCAGAAGTGAATTGATGCACAATTCCCTTTTCCTTGCAGTATGCCTCCATCCATTGATTCTTGAATTCTGTCCCGTTGTCTGAGCGTACTTGTCTAACTTTTAGCTTGTAGAGAGATTCCAGTGTGGTTACTAATTCCTTGAATGACTCAAATGTTTCTGATTTGGATTTCAGAAACATTACCCAAGTGAACCTTGAGTAGTCATCAGTGACCACAAAACAGTACAAGTCGCCTGCAATGCTCCTTGTACTGACTGGACCAAACAGATCCATGTGAAGAAGTTCAAGAGGAAGTTCTATTGAATGAACTTTCTTTTCCTTATGAGACTTCTTTGTCTGTTTGCCTTTCTTGCAAGCTACACAAAAGTCAGGAAGTTGGAAGTTCTTGACATTTACTCCTCTCACTAAATCCTTCTGAATCAAATGATTCATCTTCCTTTGACTAATGTGTCCCATTCTCCTATGCCAGGAGATTGAATCCTTCTCAGTAGCTTTAGATAGAAAGCACTGAACCTCATGATCCGTTGTAGCAGCTGTTGACAGATCCAAGACATAAAGGTCTTTATATCTTGAAGCAGTCATCAGAACTTGGTCCTCTGGGATCATGTAGTCTTTCTTCAGCACGTAACACTTCTTGTTGTCGAAGATGACTTTAAATCCTTTATCACAGATTTGGGAAACAGAAAGTAAGTTATTCTGAAGTTGTTGAACGTAGTTCACCTTATCAAACTTAACTTTCTGATTTCCCACTTCTCCCTGAGCTGTGATATAGCCTCCCTTGTTTCCTGCAAAGGAAACATGCCCTCCTTTTATTTGTTTGACGTTTGATAAAAGGGCTCTATTTCCTGTCATGTGCCTGGATGCTCCGCTGTCTATAATCCACGTGTTAGTCTCAGCACTGTATCGAACACCCTGCACATACAAAGTAAATGAATTAGTTTAGGTTAGGAACCCAAGCCTTTACTGTCTTGGGTTTCCCAGAGGCATCACACATCATAAACTCCACCCATTGACCCTTAGAGGGTGAGGGTAGCTCAGGTTCCTTCTTGTCATCAGTATCAGACACGCAGGATGACTTCTCTTTCCATAAGCCAGATTTGTGCAATGCCTGTTTATGATAAACAGTCGTCTGGCTTACAGGTTGGACTTTAGGTTCACTAGATCTTCTAGGTGGAGTCAAAGAACTCCTCTTAGAAGACCTAGGTCTAGAGTCCTGAAGATCAATCTTCTTCCTAGGTGTCTGATAGAAAGGACAATAGGAAGCAATGTGTCCACATTCTCCACAGTTGTAGCATGACCTGCTATCAACTTTATGAGTAGACTTTCTTTGTGGAGAAGTGCGTGACACTCTAGTAACATCAATCACTTTAGGTTTTGACTCTTGTATGTTTGATGTTTTCTCTGGTTTAACAAAATTAACTGTTTTAACCTGTTTAACATGTTCCACTTTTTGGTTAACTGGTTTTTGACTTGAAGCATGTGAAAAATTAACGTTTGAAGTCCTTTTAGGTTCTGATTTGACTCTGTTTGACCCTGACTTTAAGTTAACTTTTTCAAATTCATTTTCCAGATTAACACAAGGCAATTTACCCTTTGCCTTTGAAGTGGCCTCCTTTTGTTTCTGTCCAGATTCAGTAGATGAACATGATGTGTCTGGATCAGTAACAAGAGGAGTAGTCACCACATGATCCTTGATGGGGTTATTATTTACTGGTCTAGACTTAGTGTTCATCAAGGTCTCAGGTGGTGGTGGAACCACTTTGTAGCCTAATCCCTCCCCGTTATTCCTTTCTCTCACTAAGTGTTGAACTATGTGTGAAGAACTAGTCCAACTATGCAGTTTCTGTTTTAATGAATTAACTTCTACTTCTAGAACTGCCTTTTGCTTCTTAGTGTCTTCTAGGGAGTTTAGATAGTACCTAATGTCATTTGCTTGGTTAAAGGCAACTACTTCGGTTTCCCTAAGCTGTTTAGTCAATAGGTCTATCTTTTCTTTATAACTATGCTCATTTTGTTTTAGTACTCTATTAGCCTCAGTGCACAGTTGTAAATCTTTTACTAAGTTATCATTATGATCTAATAACCTAGCAAATTTTCATCTATGCTATTCCTAAAAGTATCACAATCAGAACAAGCATGATTATTAAACATTTGGTCAGTTGTACTTACCTGTGTTGGTTCAGAAGAGTTAGCCATCAACGCAGCATCAGATGTCTCTGGTTCTGGTGATTCTGACTTTTCTGTCTCTGACGTGGAAGTCTCCTCCTTTGGCTTGTAACTGACCTCGGCTGCAGTTGTTTCTTCACTATGTGACATTGCTATCTCAACTGCTAGATCACCTTCACTCGCAGAATCATCATCAATATCCTCAACACTGGCAATGTTAGATTCTCCTGGTGAGACAAACCTAAAACTCCAATCCTGTCCTTCATCATCATGAGCAGTCAAGGCTTTTGGATCCTTGTTTGATGAAGTAGAACTGGAAGCTTGCTTGTCTTGGCGAGTAAAGGATGAGAACGGGTTCCCATTACCCGTCTTCTTTGGCTTGACACATTCTCTCTTGAAGTGCCCCTTCTCTCCACAGTTGAAGCAGGTCACTTTGCTCTTGTCAAAGCCAAATGTGGTATCCTTAGTAGCTACCAAGTTCTGTCCTGTCTTCTTAACAAACTTCTTCGCCCTTCGGACAGCACTAGCTAAGGCCCACATTATATCCATCCTCTCAAGCTCCATTTCGTCCACCTGCTCGTAGTCCTCATCTGCCAGATGGCAGTTTCCAATCTTCCCGGCAACAAGTCCATCATATGAATGAACCACTGCTGCTAAAAGATCCATATGCTCTCGAGCTACTTCTACGGTCACATTACCGAGGTTCTCGGTCTTCAGTTTGGTAGCACTTGCTTCTGATCCAATATAGTGGGTACATGACGACCCTGACGTGTCTGATCCAGAAGGAGAAGCATGTGAAGGACCTGACGAGCTAGACACAAATGCAGTCTGGAGAGGTGCTCCAGATGTCTTAGCTTGAGGCGTGGCGTTGTATAAAGCTGGATTTTGTGTGTACGAAGACTTCTGAGCTCTATACTTCATCCTTAGTGCTTCTTCTCGCAACTTAAGAATGAAGTCATTTATATCCAGCTTTACAAGCATTCCATTCTGTCTAAGGTTAGACACGAATGAAGCCCACTTATCAGGCAATCCGTCTGCGAAGTTGCTTACTTTCTCTTCCATAGTCGTTTCACTCCATGTGTATGCAATTCGCTCATCAAGTGGTAGAATCTGTCTATGACTTCGTCTAAACTCTCGTTACCAATAGATGAGAAGTTATCGAATTCCTTCTTTAACTCCTTTGCCTTGATTGCCTTCAATGACGCATTCCCATCATATCTCTTCTCTAGCTCATCCCACAGTTTCTTGGACTGCTTGTTCTCTGAATACTGGTGGAATATGTCTTTGGGGATAGACTGAGTGATCAATGCATAAACCCTTTTCTCTGCATTGTACTTTACTTTCTGTGCGTCTGTCATCCCACTTAACGTTAGCTTAACTCCATCAGCTCCCACCGGTGTACTATAACCGATCTCAATGGCTTCCCACAGATTAGGATCTACTCCATTGAGGTAGATCTCAAAACGTTGTTTCCAGTGGGGAAACTCATCTAAAGTCAAGAGCTTTGGTGGTTTATTGTGATTACCCACCTCACTCTCAAGCAACAGCAGGTTCTGTATCCTCGAGTCCTTCCCAGCAGTAAAGGCTGACATCTGATCTTCCATGGCTAATAAACTTAGAATCTAATCAAACAAACTTTCACTGATGCGACTGAAGGATGCGAATGGTCTAATCGTGCGTATGAACTCTGCGACTGGTTCAATCGTGCGGCTGAACTGGGCGATTGGTTCAGTCGTGCGAATGAATCTGGTGCGTATGAGCTATGCGAACGAACGGTTCAGTCGGCCGAATGAGGGTGCGACTAGGTCCAATCGTGCGAATGAGCAATGCGAATGGAGTCCAGTCGTGCGAATGGGTCACTCGTGCGACTGAAGCTGCTGTTTTGCGAAAATTTCTAGGTTTGACGGGTTTCAGCCGTAAAAATTCGAAATTTCACAAGTCCTAATCGCCTAAGTCCGTAGAAACCAAACTTCGATGAGCAGGGAACGTCCAAGATCACTTTTGATGCCAAAGATTGCGTTTTTAGTGCAAAAACACAAACTTTTATGCAATCTTGATTGAATCAACACGTAATCAAGAGCCAAAGCTCTGATACCACTTGTTAGGACCTGGTATTTGAACGAAATACCTAGTGATTAGCGTGTTAAACCAACTCAAATAGTGCGGAATCCTATTTGATTGGCGATCCAATCAGTGAGAACACACGAAGAATCAATCAAGAATTGAATCCAACGTTAGAAATCGATTAGGAATCGATCTAATGTGTTCTGTGAACTTGGAGAACGATTTGGGAGGTCTCTGGACGGCTAGGGTACGTCTGGAATCGTAATGGGATGAATGCTTACGTTTTTCCACGAATTGGGTCTATTTATAGGTTAGTATTGTTCAATCGTGCGACTGGGCCATAAGTATGGTTCAGTCGTGCGATTGAACCATGCGGTTGATTCATCCGCACGACTGAGTGTTCAGTCGTGCGATTGAGTCAATCTTATGTGTCAATCATACGACTGATCCAGTCTCCTGGTTCAGTCGTGCGATTGAGTCAATCGTATGAAGTTATTCATGCGTGTGGTCCATTCGCATGGGCCATTCGCATGAGAACTTCATTAAGTTAAGTTTGAATGTTTTAATTAATATAACATAATGTGCAATCATTCAAACAATCATAAACCCAATCAATTCAATCACGACTCATTAATGAAATATTAAACATCACAAGTAACAAACAATTCATGTCATTTCATTATCAATACAAATTACATCATAATCAGACAGACAAGATTCATTACATTACAAATCATGATCTAGGGACATACATGCATCAACAGGCTTCGGAGAACTTGTTCTTCCGAAGCCAGTTAACTTCGGAAGACACTTCTATTATCCAGTAGACATAAGTATGGTCTGTCTAACACTCCGCTGCAAATCTCTGAGATACTGCATGGCGTTTTCTCAAAAGCCAGTAGTTGACCATACTTTAATCTACTGTTACCTTTTTATGTTAAGTACAGTTGCCATCTTTAGTTGGTGACAAAAGGTAAGTCATGGACATGTCATGACTACCATATCTTAGATAATACTTTATCTAAGATACCTTAACTATAGCATTGTAGTATATGCTTTAGTCGTAGGTTTCCAGCTGGTATCAAGTATAACCGGCTGTAGGATCTAGTATATATAGTTTCTCATTGTAACTCTGTTTCATGCTTGTAAGTGTCTTGTAATCTTGAGTTGAGAAGTAATATATACAAGTACCTTGAAAATATATTCCGCTTGTTCCTTTGATTACTTATTATATTATTATCAACTCTTGTTCAAGGCATTGCTTCATCTTATTTGAGTCTTACTAAGCGAGTTTGAGAGAATCACACGTGTTAAGTGACAAAACCCGATCCTGCAATTGGTATCAGAGCTTTTTAGGCTCTTGATTGTGAGATCTTACCATCCTAATCAACCAGTTTTTCACTCCTCCTTATACCTCACTCAAAATGGCCCTCATCAAATCTGAAGTTGAGATGGGAACGATGACCAAAGCTCCCATCATCGACCCTGAAAACTTCAGGTCTTGGAGCAGAAGAATGGAAGGCTTCATCAGATACCAGGATAGCAAGATGTGGCAATCCATCGTTAATGGCCCGTATAAGCCGAAAGTTGCTGGTGGAAACGGTGCCATGATAGAGAAGGCCGTTGAAGACTATTCCGATGAAGACAGAAAGAAGCTTGACATAGACAGCAATGCTATGACTGTTCTTATGACTGCAATCCCAAACTCCATCATGGTGGGTTTGAGCATTGTAAGTCTGCCAAAGAACTCTTTGATGCTCTTGCTCAAATGTACTCAAGCTCGAATGATTCAAAGAAGGACTCACTGAAGCAGCAGTTTGAGAACTTCACCTATGTTGCTGGAGAAACTTTTAGCCAGCAATACTTCAGGTATATGGATCTTATCTCTTCCCTTCAATCTGTGGGAATCACTCAAGAACTTAGAGACCTCACTAGAAAGTTTATGAGTGCACTACCCAATGAGTGGACATTCTACTGTGTCTCTATCAAGAGAACAGAGAATTTGAATACACTCACCATGACCGAACTCTATGGGATCCTTGATGGATACCGTTTGGAAATGGAAAGCAAGAAGGGTCACCAAGCAAGCAGACCCTTGAGCCTTCCTGCTAGCAACGCTTTAATGGTTGCTGAAGGCGCAGGCATCTCCCAGTCTCAGCGGTACCTGTCATACACCCAACAGCCATCTTGTTCATCTGGGCCTTACATCACATTTCCTTAGACTCCAAGGTCTCATCAAGCTCAGCAAAGCTCCTTTCAGGAGGGCTGTGCATTTGTCTCGGGGAGTGGACACTCCAATGATCATCAATTCGCTTTGATGATCTTGAGTGCTTTAGTCCAGATGACATAGAGTATGCGGACATTGTCCAACAAATGGCTCTTCTAACCTACAGAGCGAAGAAGTTTTATAAGAGAACTGGAAGGCAATTCCCTCAAAACCCAATCACCAGCAAGTTTGGGTTTGACAAAAGCAAGGCTAAATGTTACAACTGTAACCAGCTTGGCCATTTTGCTAGGGAATGCAAGGCTCCCAAGTCCAACCCGGGAACCTCACAGGCCTCCACACATCCTTCTACACCAAAGCCCAACGGAAAGTCAACTGAAACAGCAGCAATGGCTCAAGAAGTTGACTGGAGCTTTATGGTTCAAGATGTGACATCTGCTCAAGCACTCATGGCCGGAACAATGAAAATAAGGTATATGAACATCTCTGTACCCCTGCTTGTATTGCTAAGGTTAATTGTACCAGGACTATAATATGGAAATTAAATCTGATATTGAGTCTTTAAATGTTTTAAAATCTGACTTTAAAAGGGCTGAATCTGACTACCAAAAGAAAATTGAGGAGTTAGAGAAAACTGTGTCCCTCTTAAAACATGAACAACCAACTACAAGACTCAAATCAAGGATTTAATATCCAAATTGACTGAGGCTCAAGCCTAGCTTATCACTGCTGAGGCTCAAGCCAGGAAGTATGCTATTTCCGAGCAAAACTTCCAAGCCATACTTGCATCATCCTCTCACTCCAAACTTTGTTATCAAAACAAAAGTGGGTTGGGAACCAATGAAATTGCTACACCACACTCTTATGAGTCTGTAAGACAACCAAGGTGTGGTACTGAAGAGCAAGAGGTTCCATCTGTTGACCCACCTTCTCAAGAGTTAAAGAGTGATGCAACTATGAAGACCATGACCATCACAGGGAAGGAATAGGTAATTGTGCCCTCCCCTGCCAAGGATGATCAATCCCTAACCACCAAAGCTAGAAGAAGCAGGGCTAAAGCAGCCAGAAAAACTGCCAAGAGGTGGCTGAATCCAAACTGAAGATAGACCCAAAGCAAAAGGGTGTATTCATATCAGCAGGATTTCAGGTGGTTGGACCTTCTGATTCAGGAAAGAGTACAGTACCAGTACTCCTATCCTACCAAAGGATCAGAAGTTAAAGGGAAAGGTTGCTGATGAGGAGAAAAAGATCAAGAAACAGCAACCCTCTCATTCCCAGAAAGTTAACATTGCATGCATAATGTGTGGTCTGCAAAACCACATGGCTAAAGATTGTTACTGCAATCCTGCTAGCACACATTATGCAAATAAGTTAAAAGAGAAGGAGTCAGGGAAGGTTTCACATTTGGACCATATCAAATGGTTCAAGTGATGAAAAAGGGAAAGCTTGTTTCCGAAGCAAGACTTCTCTCGTAGAAAACTCTTCTTCCGAAAGGAAAAAGGCTTCGGAAGTTGGAAGTTAAAGCTGCAAAGACTCAGAAAATTAAAAGAGTCTCCTTGAAACCATCCCAGAAGAAGACTGCTTCGGAAGAAAAGGTGGTGAGGTCTTTCTAAAAAGAAAGAAGCTTCGGAAGAATGCCAAGCTACAAAAGCTTCAACAAGCTCATCTTCTATGATCAACCAAGGGATGGAATGGAAGATCAAGGAGATGCTGTAGCCCCAAACCTCTTCTTCAAAGACTTTAATTGAACCCCCATGCATAAATTTTGGTTCAATCATGTCACTCTCATTGGAAGAACCCAAGACCAACAAGGCTTGGGTTTCCAATCAAAACTAATTATCTCACCTTATGTGTAGGGACATCCATATGACAAGAATAACAACATTTAGATTGTAGATAGTGGATGCTCCAGCACATGACAGGGAACAGATCTCTCCTTCAACAATTTCAACATTATGATGGAGGTCCTGTCCAGTTTGGAGGTGAGGCCGGGGATATATTTCTGGCAGAGGAAGTATATCCAATGGAAAAAGTTAAAGGTTAACAAAGTTAACTTTTTTTAAACAACATGAACACAACCTGTTAAGTGTTTCTCAATTCTGTGATCAAAAGCATCAAATGCTTTTCACAGAACATGAGTGCATCATCTCAAACCTGGGATGACAATTCCTCAGGATTGGTGCTTCTTAGATCTCCCAGGAGAGGGGATATGTACAAGCTTGATATGAACAATGCTTCCCCAATGGGAGAAGTATCATGCTTTCTTTCCAAAGCTGATGGTGATGAGTCAACACTATGGCATAAACGAATGTGTCATGTCAATTTTAAGACAATGAATAAATGGCTAAAAATAACTTGTACATAGTTTGCCTAAAAAGGAATTTTTCTGTAAAGATACACTGTGTTGCTTGCCTGAAAGGGAAACAACACAGGTCTTCTCATAAATCCAAAGTTGTTAACTCTATCACCACTCCATTACACTTATGCACATGGATCTATTTGGTCCCACAAGTATAATGAGCATTGGAAGGAAATCATATTGCCTTGTGGTAGTTGATGATTTTACTAGATTTACATGGGTATTCTTATTAAGAACAAGATGAAGCTGCTGAAACTTTAAAATCTTTTATTCTTAAAATAGAAAATCAAGTTGATCACAAGGTCAAAATAATTAGAAGTGATCAAGGGACTGAGTTTAAGAACTTTGTTCTTGACTCATTTGTAACTCAAAAGGGATTGCCAGACAATACAGTGCTCCTAGAACTCCTCAACAAAATGGTGTTGCTGAGAGGAGAAATAGGACACTTATTGAGGCTGCTCGGACTATGTTAGCTGATTCAAAGCTGCCTCTAACATTCTGGGCAGAGGCAGTCAGCACTGCATACTATGTGCAGAACAGAGTTCTTGTAGTAAAGCCACATGGAAAGACCCCTTATGAGTTATGGAACAAGATGCCCTTCAGCGCTCATCTAAGGTCCTTTGGAGCAGGTGTACCATACTTAAACACAAAAGACAATTTGGCAAAATTTGCTGAAAAGTCAGATGATGCTATCTTTGTTGGATATTCCTCCTATTCTAAAGCATACAGGGTTTACAATATTAAAAAACCAACAATTTGAGGAATCTTCCAACATTGTAGTTAATGAGCACACTCCTTGTGTTAGGGGGAATGGCCCTGATCATATTTTTTGATTTAGAATTGTTTCCAAACTATTCTAAACCATCTTGTGAGAATGTTCAGCTGGAACAGGTGCTCAAAGCAATTCTGATGAAGATCAACTGTTTGAGCTTCCCAGACCTACTCCAAGTTCTCCAAGAGCTACATCAAATCAAGTTCCCACTATTGAAAGATCTGACAGTATAACCATTTCAAGAGATAGTGGAACTTCAACAAGGGATTCACCTGATGATTTTCAAATCTCCTCACGTGATCATGCACAACACCAAGCTGATGGAAGCAGCATTTTGAAGGAACATGCAACTGTTGATGATGCTTCACAGCAAAGAAATGATGATGTTTCTTTTTCATTCAATCAGTCCTCATTGAATGAGATTGAAAAACAACAGGGACAAGTATTCAAGCCCTGAGCAAAATATGTCCAACTTGGACTTATCTTTGCAACTGGAGGTGATTCCAAGACTTAGAATTCACAATACTCATCCAGCTAAAAACATCATAGGGGAAGTCTCTCAGGGTGTGAGAACAAGGGGACAAACTCATAATGGGAATGTCTGCTTGTACTCATGCTTCTTATCCCAAATGGAACCCAAGAAGTGGAAGATGCCTTGAAAGATAGTAGCTGGGTTGAATCAATGCAAGAGGAGCTGCTTCAATTCAAAGACAAAAGGTTTGGAACCTATGTCCGCTACCATCTGGTCAAGTACCTATAGGCACAAATGGGTGTTCAGGAACAAAAGAGATGATAGAGGCTTGATTATCAAGAACAAGGCAAGACTAGTGGTTCAAGGATACACTCAAGAGGAAGGAATCGATTATACTGATGTCTTTGCACCTATGCAAGACTTGAGGCAGTTAGGATCTTCCTTGCTTATGCTGCATCCAAGAATTTTACTGTCTACCAGCTTGATGTCAAGTGTGCCTTTCTATATGGGGATATAGATAGGGAAGTCTACGTATGCAAGCCTCCAGGATTTGAAGACGCACAGCATCCAAACTATGTGTGCAAGTTGGATAAAGCTCTATATGGGTTGCACCAAGCACCTAGGCTGTGGTATGAGACATTGTCTCAATTTCTCCTGAAGAATGTTATACTAGAGGTACCATTGATAAGACTCTCTTCATAGAAAGTCTTGGAAAGACATTTTTCGTTCAAGTCTATGTTGATGACATCATATTTGGTTCCTCAAATGACCAAATGTGCAAAGACTTTGAGAGCATTATGAAGAAGAAGTTCGAGATGAGTTCTATGGGAAAAATGGACTTTTTCCTTGGAATTCAGGTAAAGCAATTGAAGGAAGGGTTCTTCATCAATCAATCTAAGTATGTCAATGATATCTTAGAAAGATTTGATATGAAGGATTTGTAAAGAGCAAAGACACCCATACCCAGAAACCATGATTTATGCCCTGATTCTAAAGGGGAGGATACTGATCAACATCAGTATAGAGCAATCATTGGTTCTCTGATGATCTCATAGCAAGTAGACCTGATATCATGTTTGCAACCTGCATCTGTGCAAGATATCAGGCTGCTCCAAAGGTGTCTCACCTAATTGCTGTCAGGAGAATCCTCAGATACCTCAAAGGAGCACCTAAGTTAGGTCTCTGGTATCCAAGAAATAGTGATTTTAATCTCTATGGTTACTCTGATAGTGATTATGGTGGCTGCAATATCAACAAGAAATCAACATCAGGGGGTGGATGTCACATTTTGTGGGGATCATCTCATGGCAATGCAAAAAGCAATCCTGTGTCTCTACATCAACTGCTGAAGCTGAATACATTGCTGCTGCAAGTTGCTGTGCTCAGCTGCTGTGGATTCAAAACCAGATGATTGACTATGTATTCAACTTCATGAGCACTCCTATCCACATTGACAACAACAGTACTAATCCATCACTGAAAATCCAGTGAAGCACTCCAAGACAAAGCACATTGATATCAGGTATCATGTTCATTAGAGATATCATGAGAAAATCTTATCAAACTAATCAAGTTGATTCAAATGAACAATATGCTGATTTGTTCACCAAAGCATTTGATGAACAGAGATTTAAATATCTTCATTACAGCTATTGGGATGATAAACATTGATTAGTTAATCTCAATTGAAAACCTTTTTAATGTGTAAAGTTTCTTATGTCAAAATAATCTAAGCCTCTGTACAAAAGATCTTTTCTTAAATTTATCTAAGTATAAGTTCTTCCGAAGAGAAATTAACCCTCGGAGAATATCTAGCATAACTTCCGAAACAAATTTCTCACAGGATAATTTTCTTCTCGGGAGAGTGTTAAGTCTCGGAAGAAGCGATTGATTTTTTCA